>CM024954.1:28144804-28602095 GCA_014282245.1 Rhododendron simsii
TAATAGATGTTAGGGAAAATTTTACCCATTGGGCAATAAACTTAGTCTTTCAAAGTACTATGGTGTTAATTAGTTTAATACTTTCTTTAAGCCATGTGTGAAAGTATTCCATTTTCTTTTATTTGAATGGTACAAGGTACTAAGATTCTAAAGTACTCTTTAACAATTCTTTATTTGGGGTTTTGATCTCCTTAAGTACTTATGTATCTAAGTATATTATATTCTAGTACTTTGAAAGGAGAGAATATATGCCTAAGTACCATGTGTCTATTTGATGTATAAAAAGAGAATCGTAGCCTTAAGTCTATTTTTGACCTTAAAGTACAAAAGTACTTAGTTTTTTATTTGTTACTTGCATTTTTGTATATGTGTGTATATATATATTGTACTTTGAAGCAAGAAAGGAGAGAGGGAGAGAGAGAGAGAGCCGTGAGTGAGAGAGAGAGGGAGGGGGGGCCGGTTGTGAGGAGAGGAGGAGGGAGAAAAATTGGTTAATACTTGGCCTTGATCTTCCAATGTACTACAAATCCTTGGATTCTTATTCTTCCAACCAAAGACTTAACTCCATTGTACTCCTTGTACATTTTAACATTTGTTAAACCCTTGGAATCTTGTACAAACTCATCTCCACCATCCATTGGTTCCAAGATCAAATCCTTGGTACACCATAGCCATGCAAACCTAGGATTTTAGCCTTAATACTTCCATGTGAACACATCTTTATGGACTAAAAAAATGAGGAAAGGAGAGAGAGAGGGGGGGGCCGGCCAAGGAGGGAGAGGGGGAACCCTTGCCTATAAATAGAAGGCCATTCTCATGCTTTGAACTCACACCTCAAGCATTTGCTCTTCCTTCTCTCTAGAAACCATTTCTGATTTTCCAGGCAGCCTACTGCCCCTTCCAAAATCCCCCGTTTTCTCCTGCTTAGAGTAGTTTTTAGGATCAACTTCCTTCTGGAAAGTTGTAGAGAACTTCGAAACCTTGAATTTAGACCCAAGAATCACCCCAATCGGTTAAGAAATGACAAAGTTATTGTCATCCAAAGTTCAGTGAAAATTCTGGATTTTCATTTCCTGACAGCTTACTGTCACTTCCTTTATCCCCGTTTTTCTCCTATCTAAGTTCGTTTCTAGGATCGACTTCCTTCACGGAAGTTGTAGAGGGTTTCTTGATCTTCGATTTGGACCCAAGAACGACTCTATTCGGCCAAAGATTGACCGAGTTACTGCCGTCCGAAGTTCGGTCCAGATTCGGGAGAAATTTCACCTAGCTTATTCGGCCCCGACTAGTTTCGGATTAAGTAGGGCTGTAAATGAGCCGAGCTGCTCGCGAGCAACTCGAGGCTCGGCTCGCTAATTGCTCGGATCGGCTCGGTTCGTCACCTTAACGAGCGAGCTCGAGCCAGAAAAATAAGCTCGCTACATTAACGAGCCGAGCTTGAGTTTTCTAATACTCGGCTCGAATAAGCTCGTGAGCTCGATAAACATATATATTTGTATGTGTTTTATATATATATTACATATACATGTACATACACATACATGCATACACATACATGAACACACATACACTAGCAGTCATCTGGAAGGCAGGAGGCTTTATAGGCAAAGGGATGGGAGGTGAAGTTTATTTCTGCCGATGTGGGACAACTTTATTCTCAAAGGAACTCACTCCTCCCTTCTCTTTCAATCCCACATCGGTTATCCAAAGAAAAGGAACAAGGCAGAGTGCCTTTATAAATTGAGGGCTCCTCCACTCTTCACTGGTGCTCTGCTCCAAGACCACGGCTTGAGATTTTCGAGCCGGGCGAGCCGAGCTCGAGCCTCGCATTTAATTGGCGAGCCGAGCTCGAGCTTAATTTTTCAAGCTCGTTCGAGCTCGAGCCGAGCTCGAGCCTTTTAATTTTCTGTTGAGCCGAGCTCGAGTATCATGATACTCGGCTCGACTCGGTTCGTTTACACCCCTAGGATTAAGGTAGTGATCCTTACCTAATTTCCAAGTGCTTACTTTATTTTCAATAAGTAGCTATAGTCTTGCTACTTGAAATCTCTACTTACTTTCCAAAAGTTTAAAAAGTTACTTGATTGTAGATGAAAAAGTAAAAATGTATGATTATGACGTTTTTGAGATTCAAGCATGCTACGTGGACTTAAATGTTCTTGATATACTATTTCGAAGTTGGATTGAATGCATGTTGTATGTAAAGTCCCACACGCGGAGTCTTGCATGAGAACGAGACACGAAAACCGAGAAAAGTAGAAACATGGCACCTAGGGTGTATTTAACAAGGAAGTTGTGTTTTCGCGGTTGGAAAATATCTTAGAAACTACATAATGACCATTTCGAGGGTATTATGTATGTGTGTGTGTGTTCCAATGGGAATCCGGAATAGCGGAACCATTGTGAGGTTGTGTGTGTTCCCATGGAAAACCGGACCGGCGGAACCATGGTGAGGTATAGCTTGGTTATCCGCGGAGAGGAGCCAATGCAAATGTGTGCCAATGGGAACCCGGCGCGGCGGAACCATTGTGAGGATACTCGGGAACCCGGCGCGGCGGAACTGAGGTTGGGTGAGTTAAAAAGGTGTTTTTGAAAAGGGGTAATAACGACATGGTTCACGATGAGTCGACACCAACGGAAATCATAAAGCTATTGTTAGCGCTATTGTCTTTTATCACTGCTTATGTACTTATCATGTGGAAATCGATGCTAGTATTAGGATTATACTACTGAGCCTTCGTAGCTCACGGTGTTACCTTGTGGTGACCCTGGCATATTATATGGGTGGCGACGCCGGTATAATATGTCAGAATTGATGGACGAACAGGACGAACTATTCACTTTGGAGGCGTTCGGAGCTGAGGAGCGGGCTAGGGTGGAGAAGCAAGAAGAACTGTAGTTAGGAACCCTAGATCCCTCTGTTATTTGAGTAAAAGAACTTTTGTAAGGTTTATGATGTAATAACGAGCTGGACTCGCTTCGTTTTTATAATAAAATGTTTTATTTAACGTACCCAAAATTCGGGGCGTTACAATTGAAGTTCTACTTCTGTATTCACTGTAAGTCTGAGTTTGTTCAGCTTACCTATTCATTTCCAGTAAATTGTACTTCAATTGTACTATTCAATTACTAGTAAACTGCATTTACTATTCATAGTAAATCACTATTCATTACTATTCATTTTTGTACTATTCACAGTACTATTCATCACGAAACTTACTATTCACTCACGAATCTACTATTTACACTACTGTTCACTCACTATTCAACATTGAAATCAGTAAACTGCTTTTACTATTTATAATTGTTTACTATTATTGCTGTTACTGTGCTGTACTTCTACCTATTCCTCCTCCTTTAAGTACAATCGGTCACCCCCTCCTTGACCGACAAACCCTACTCTGATAACTCCATGTTCTTCCCTCTGTATCCCTCCTTCCACCCCCTCATGGTATATATATATATATATATATATATATCAACGGATGAAGCAATGCTCGAGCATGGAGTTGGCTACTTTGTATATTGTGACGCATCGAAAGAGGGACTTTGGAGCATTTTGATGCAAAAGGGGTGAGTGGTAACGTGGGTCGGGACAATTGAAAACTCACGAGCAGAATTATCCCACACATGACTAAGAATTTGTGGCTGTTTTTTTTGCATGGAGCACATGGAAGACTACGTCTTCGAATTACAATATCACCAGAGAAAGGCGAATGTGGCAACAGATGCATTGAGTAGAAAATTGACACCTTGCGAGCTTAGCTATCCATGAGTGGAAAATTTTGAAAGATTTAGGGTTTAATGTGTTGCATTTCGAGGAGGTCCGAGAAGGGGTTACCCTTTGCAATTCGATTGTTCAATCATCTCTATCGACTCAAATAATTGAGGCCTAACAACATGATAGGGAAGTGGAGGAGCTTCGTGCCAAACTCCTTAGTGGAAATGCTTAAGAGGGGTGTGTAACGCCTCGAATTTCGGGAACGTCAAATGGACAATTTTTTTGAAAATCTAAATAGAGTCTGGCTCATTATTACATCATAATTCCCATAATTACACAGAGGGAGGGAAACTAAGGTTCCTAACTACAGCACCGCTTGCTCTTCCATCCTAGCCAGCTCTTCGGCTCCAAAAGCCTCCGAGGTGTACAGCTCACCCTGTTCATCTACAAGATCTGACACATTATACCAGCGTCGCCACCAATATAATATGTCAGGGTCACCAAAGGTAACACCATGAGCTACAGGAGCTCAATAGAATAATCCAAACCCAGTAGCCCATAACTTAAAAGCAGTAGACAATAAGATTAACAATTTCCACACAGTACATGCATATCTAACAAAACATTTAACAATGACACATCTGCATTCACTATTCACTATCGTTTGTGTCCATGATTTTCTGTGTTTCTCCTACGCGACTCATCGTAGACTGTGTCATCATTTCATATACCAAATCAACATTTCCAAAATCATTTTTAACACACCCAACCTCGGTTCCGCTGTTCCGGTCTCCCGAGTATCCTCACAATGGTTCCACCGCACCGGGTTCCCATTGGCACATAATTGCATTGGCTCCTCTCCGCGGATAACCAAGCCATTCCTCACCATGGTTCCGCCGCTCTGGGTTCCCATGGGAACGCACACAACCTCACAATGGTTCCGCTGATCCGGATTCCAATTGGAACACACACACATATCACATAATGCCACCATAACTGGTCATTACGTAGTTTCAAAATATTTCTCTCTTCGAAGCACATTTTTCTTGTTAACCACACCCTAGGTGCCATGTTTCTAATTTTCTCGATTTTTGGTGTCTCATTTTCATGCAGGATTCTGCTGTAGGACTTTTCATCAAAGTAAACATAAATCGTTCATTGAAATCTTGAAACTAAACTAGCAAGATCATCCAACTCCATATTATTAATCATGCTCAAATCATCACTTAAAGCATAACGCCACATGTACGGACGCCCTTGGAGTGAAATCACTTATGCTTTATCTCCCCACAAGTAATACAAGCAATTATTCATAACCATCTTAAAGATCAAAATACGAATACTTCAAATCAAGCGATAATTTCTTTATCTTTCAAAATCCGTTCTTTCCTCTTTTGTGGGAAGTTCAAAACAACATGTCCATTTGAGTAAGGTTCAATTATTCCAACATGCTCATGCTTCCATTAGCAAAATTAAATTTGTTACTACCATGCCTTTCAAACATTATAAGTGATAGATAACCTTATATACTTAGAGAGAATAGTTAGAAGTATTCAACATATACTTAGGAGTAGTAGATAGGGAAAATCTACCGTTCTTCTTCGCGGTAGTGACGACTACGGAAGGTAAGTTTGACGATCAGACGAAGTAACTTCCTACGGTAAGCTTCCGGTAGCTTCGAAAGAGAAAGTTTTCTCTCAAAACTTGGTCTTGACTACTACTACTAAAACTTTTGGATCGAAAGGGTGGTTGAGTGGCGGTTTAGTGGTGGTCTAGGAAGAGTTTCTTGAAGAACACAAGAAGAACTTCAAGATCAAAGAAGAACTAAGCAAAAACAAGTAAGAACACAAGCTTTCTTAGAGAGAGAAGTTGCAAGGTGAACGTGTGAGTTGAATGGTGAGTATGGGGTGCTATTTATAGCAATTTTTTGGGCTCCCTCTCCTCCCCCATGGCCGGCCATCTCTCTCTCTCTCATTTCCCATGGATTTGCTCCATTGTAAGGTCAAATCAAGCTTGCCATGCCTTCCATGACTTGTCATTTCACCTTTAAGCCATACCTAGTTCATCATGAAGATTTTCATGGCTTGTCATGTCCTAGAATAGGTTGCTTGCAAGAAAGAAGAAGATGATGGGCTAGATTGTACTTTAGGAAGACTAGAATGGGTTGTCAAGTTGTCAAATAGGCTTAAGGCTATAAAGAGTGGCTTGTGCAAGTGTACAAAACACAACACACACCTCACTCCATCTCCCTCTCTCTTTCGGCGCCCCTCTCTCTCTCTCTCTCTCCTCATGGCTCTCTCTCTCTCTCTCTCTCTTGTGCCATGTGCCTATATATGTATATATATATATAAGTATATACATGTTTCTAGGAAAGTAACCCTAGAATAATTAGGCTTAAGGCTATACTATTTGCATGCATGGCATGGCTAGTCTTGCTTCTTTTGGAAGCAAAATAATGGCTTCTTTGGCCCATGATTTTGTATTTGTCAAATAAAGCCTTCATTGGCAACCTAACTACTATTGTCCAATGGTCAAAAATTTTCCTAGCGTTTATTAACCAATGGGTAAAGGATTATTGGTGTCATTTATGACTTGTCATGGAAGAAAAATGATTACTTCCTTTGGTATGACTTGCCTTGTCAAGCATACATATACATTGGCAAGTCCAGTGTCAATTAACCAGGGGATAATAATTCTCCTAGCATTTGTTGACCAATGGTTAAAGAGGTGAGTAATGTAGATAGGAAAGTTGATGTGTCTAAGCTTACTTTTCTTGGAAGTAAGGTGATGACTTTCTATGGTACAAGATTCCTAAGTGACTAGTCTTGTAAAATATATATACACATGGTAAGTCTAGTTGCTATTATCCAAGGGATAGTATTTTCCCTAGCAATCTTTGTCCAATGGTCAAAGGTGCAATAATGGTAAGTAAGGTTGACAATACTAAGCTTACTTCCTTTGGAAGTAAAGTAATGGCTTCTTTTGGTCCAAGATTCTTATATGACTTATCTTGTCAAATCTAGTCTTTCATTGTCAAGACTAACTTCTATTACCCAAGGGATAAATTTTTCCCTAATAGTTATTGTCTAATGGATAAAGGGAAAATGATGATAGGTGTGGTCATGATGACTATTTTTGTCCAATGGTTCTAAAATGATTTGTCTTGTCAAATCATTGGCAAGTCTTATTATTATCCTACAAACTATTGCCCAATGGTTACAAGTTTTCCTAGCAATTATTATCCAATAGGTAAAATGATTATCTCTCTAGGTCTAAAAGGTTCAATATGGTTGGATTCATAAGGCTCAAGGATGGTCAAAAAGGTCCATCTAGGGTTAGGAAATTGTAACTAGATGAATTGGTAGTTTGGTTTCTCTAACTAGTTGGTTAGAATTTACCTCTACTTGCCAAGTAGGATTTTTAGCCAAGAAATATAATTTAAAGATTTATTATACTCACGAGGAAAATATACAAGTGCTTCTACAAGCATGCTTGTATTTAGAAATGACTAGATTGTCTGGTGCAAAAAGATATAATTTTATAAGCCTCAAATCCAATTATAACGGATTATTAAAAATTAAAAAGGAATTTTAAAAGAAAATTTCAAGTAATAAGAAAAATTCAAATATTTAATGAAATTTTTATTTCCCAAAAATCAGGGTCGTTACAGGGTGGATGATTCGTGCTGATCAAAGCTTGCATTATCTAGGAAAGTTGTTCGTACCCGTTTCGTGTTGGGAGGGCATCTTGCGAGAGTTTCACCATTTAACATTAGGAGTTCATCTGAGGATAACAAAAATATTTCATGACTTGCGTAGATAGTTTTGGTGGTCTGGAATGAAGAGGGACATTGTGATTTTCATGTCTAAGTGTTTTACATGCTAACAAGTGAAAGCCAAAGATCAACGACCCGCTGGGGAGTTATAATCATTGCCTATGGCAGAGTGGAAATGGGAGAATGTGATAATAGCTTTCGTTATGGGTTTACCGAGATTGCCGAGGGGGCATGACGTTGTTTGGGTAATCATGGACTGTTTGACTAAAACTGCTCAATTCTTACCTATTCAAGTTACTGATTTAGTAGATACACTTAGCCGTTTGTACATTCGGGAGATTAATCGACTTCACGAGATTCCCGTTTCAATTGTTTTTGATCGAGACCTGAGATTTACCGCACGTTTTTTGCAGCAGGCCACTCTTGGCACCAATCTTTTATTTAGTATCGCGTATCATCCTTAAACGTATAGGCAATCCAAGAGAACGATTCAAATTTTAGATGATATACTTCGGGCTTGCATTATGGATTCTTGGGGTAGTTAGGAGGACGACTTACCACTAGTCGAATAGGCTTACAACAACAATGAGCCTTTTATTATAACGACCCTGATTTTTGGTAAACAAAAATTTCATTAAATATTTGAATTTTATTTTAATTACTTGAAATTTGCTTTTAAAATTCCTTTTTAAATTTCTAATAATTCGTCATAATTAAATTTGAGACTTATAAAATTAAATCCCTTCGCACTGGGCAATCTAGTCCTTTTCCAAAGACAAGTATGCTTGTAGAAGCACTTGTATATTTTTCTATCGAGTTAAATAATACCTTTAACATATATTTATTGGCGAGAAATCCTATTTGGCAAGTAGAATTAGTTTCTAACCGATTAGTTAGAGAAACCTAAGTACCCATTCGACCTAGTTACATTCTCCTAACCCTAGATGAACCTTATGGACCTTTCCAACCCTACTTGAACCTTTTGGACCAAAG
Source organism: Rhododendron simsii (assembly GCA_014282245.1). Lineage (NCBI taxonomy): Eukaryota > Viridiplantae > Streptophyta > Magnoliopsida > Ericales > Ericaceae > Rhododendron > Rhododendron simsii. The sequence goes on from CM024954.1 coordinate 28,153,294, forward strand.
GAAGTCATCATTATGCTTGCCATGTATGCAAACCTAAGGATCATAGCTTAAACCTAATTACCCACCAAAGTTGCTTTCCCTAGGTGTGTGTGTGTGTGTGTATATATATATATATATGTATATATACATTATAGCCTATTATAAACATGCCTATATATACATATATGCTTTCTAGGAAAAGTGTTAACCATTGGACTATGCATTACACTTGAAAGCCTTACCACTACAACAAAAATGGTCTATTGCGACGAAAACTGTTGGCGAAATCTAAATTCGTCGCCAAATGACACCTTTTGGCGAGGAAATTGGATTTTCGACGTAAAAAGTGATATGTTTTGCGAGGAAAAAAATTCGTCGCCAATAAGTACCCATAGGCGAGGAATTTTAAATTTCATCGCCAATAAGTACCCATAGGCGACGAATTTTAAAATTCTTCGCCAATTAGTACTCCATAGGTGACGAATTTTAAATTCTGTCACCAATAAGTACCCTCGGGCGACGAATTTCAAATTTTATCGTCGATAGTGGACATTAAGTTTTATTTTTTAAAACTAATTGAAATGTGCGTAATTAACTCTAACTCAAATTCCTGATCATAAAAAGATAAATGGAAAAAATGATGGGGACTAGTCACTAGGGAGCCCAAGAATTGCCTGCATTTGGATGAAAAAGAAAGTGACTTATTTTTTCGTCTTTATTCAAAAAAAATCGCATTTGTTGGTTTTGCGTCAAATTTTTGACTTATTAATTTTTTTTATGAGAGAAATCGGAAAAGTAAAAAATTATGATAAAAACTCACAGTTTTTTTACTTATTATTGTCTTTTAAAAAAAATAAAAGTTTTGATTAAAATTTTGTACCTTTTCAATTCGTCTCATCGAGACGAATGAATAAATCACAAAAATTTGACGCAAAATTAACAAATGCAATATTTTTTTTGAATAATGACAAAATAAGTTATTAAGTGTCTTTTTCATCCAAATGGAGCCTTACTCTCACGCTCAAGAAGGGTGGAATGGCTAGTTTGGGTGGTACACTGGCAAGGCCGAGCCCATACCATAAAAAATACATAATTAATAATGGGATTTGTAGGTTATTGATTGTGGTGGTAGTGTGGTGGAGTAGTGATTGTGGTGGTGGTGGAGGAGGAATGGTGGTGGTAGTGGTGGAGGAGGAGGAGAAGTGGTGGTAGTGGGGTGGAGTTGTTATAGGAATGGTGGTGGTGGAGGAGGATTGGTGGTAGTAGGGTGGAGTTGTTATAGGAGTGGTGGTGGTGGTGGATGAGGAGTGGTGGTAGTAGGGTGGAGCTGTTGTTATAGGAATGGTGGCGGTAGTGGTGGTGGTGGGGTATGGGTGGTGGTGGTGGTGAAGTGGTGGAAGGGGTGGCAGTGGAGTTGTTTTAGGAATGGTGGTGGTGGTGTAGTAGTGATGTGGTAGTGGTGGAGGAGTAGTGATTGTGGTGGTGGTGGAGGAGGAGTGGTGGTGCTGGTGCTGGTGGTGGACGAGGAGGAGGAGTGATGGCGGTGGTGCAGTGGTTGGGGTCTCACCTTTGGTGGTGGTGGTGTGGTGGTTGTATTTGGGGGTGTGATGGTGGTGCTGGTTAGGAAAAAAAATGAGTTGTAAATAGTATATGTAAAAAATATTATGCCTTTGTTAACAAGTTGGGTCCTGGTGTAGTGGTTGGGTTCAGGTTGCGCGTGCAAAAGGTACAGGGTTCGAAACTCGGTAGGGGCTAAAAATGGCGCTACAATAGAAGGGTATTCTTGTTTTTCGAAAAAATCACTAATTATGACGATTTTTTTTTTCGTCGTCAAAAAAAATATTGCCGACGAAAAATTCGTCACCATAAGCCAAAAAGCCGACGAAAAACAAAATTCGTCGTTGGGGACTTTTTGCGTGAAACTAAAGTCAACGAATTTTTACATCGCCGATTCCTTTGGCGACTAATTTTACCTCTTTGCCGACCAAAAAAATTCATCCCCGTATACAATTTTTGTTGTAGTGTACATTCATCATTACCTCCTCCTAGACTTAGAAAGACTACTTAGACCTAAGTATACTTAGTTATATATATATATATATATATATATATATATGTGTGTGTGTGTGTGTGTGTGCGCGCGCGCGCGCACACACACTCCTTGGTAATAGAGAGAGAGAGAGAGTCGAAAGAGAGAGAGGAGAGAGAGGCCGAGAGAGAGAGAGGGGTGTGGTGTGTGTGCTCATGTGCCTAATTCACTCTAGCAAGTTACACAATCTTACACCCAAACCTGGCACCACTTTACAACCCATCTTTAGACCACTTAAACCCTAAACCTAACCTTTAATCATCCTAGAACCTAGCCCTTAATCACCCTAGATTTTGACTACAACTTAGACTAGGATTGACTAAACATGGAAAGTCTACTTCTTTTAGCATCATTAGACTTGTAAGACTTTCAACCTAGGCTAAGACTACCTAGGATTTACTTAAAAGCCTTAAGATACTAGTTGTTAATATAGCCTTAAGCCTAAATATGGAGATGACAAGTCTTGGCATGCTTGGAAGACAAGATGTGACCATTCAATGGGGCAAATCCATGAGAGATAGAGGGAGAGAGGGAGGCCGGCCATGAGAGAGGAGAGGGAGCCAAGTTTTTGCTATAAATAGGATCCCTCACTTGCCATTCAACTCACACCTTCATCTTTCAACTTCTCTCTATAGAATTCTTGTGTTCTTGCCATGTTCTTCATTGTTCTTGAGTTTTTCAAGAAACTCATCCAAGGCCGTCACTAAACCACCACTCGACCACCCTCCGATCCATAAAGTTTAGTAGTTTAGTCAAGAACTAGTTTCGAGAGAAACCTTTTCTCTTTCGAAGCTACCGTAAGCGGCTTCGTTTCGTTCCGATGGAATAAGATCACCCCAAGCGTAGGGTATAAGCGTCCAATTGAAGCATAACAATCCGGAAGACCGGGATCGTACCCACGGGAATAATTAACACGGCTTGATTGAATTTGTAGAAGTAAGCATTGGTTTACGGCTTTTAGACAGCCAACTTTGTTTTATATATGCGGTGGAAAGTAAAAAGGCTAAATTAAAAGCGAATTAACTAGGATAAAAGGCAGGCTAAGTTTAGGAATAAATTAACACCCACGACTCAAGTAAAACCACATTTTTCCCCCGATTACACGGTTTAAGACACTCAACTAAAGTTCTTAACCCGGAAAATAGATTGGTTCAATTACCAAGCTAGCTTTAGAATTCATTTAGCAAACACCTCGAGCAACAGAGCTCCAAGCATCATGTGTGGTAAGTAGGCGATGCTCTTACCTACACATGATCAAAGAGGTTAACACCTTAGCAATTTGACAAACAAACCCGAACCCCACATCGATTTTCGAACCAAAGATTTAAACTTTATTGGTGAAAAATGCAATTTTAACTCAAGCCAAGAGGTGCTAATCACCCCATGACCTAACCCTAGAAAACTACTCACACATATCTATGAAGGTAAGAGCAAGCAAAAATCTAACTAGCATAATGAAATAACAGCACTAGAAAAAAATTAGATTAAACGATAGATCGAATGATTGTCTACAACTTTGATGAAGAGAACAATAGCAAAAACTAATTAACTAAAGCAGGAAATTAAAGATTTAAGGCTGGAAAAATAAAGAACAAGGAAGAACAATTCAAAAAGTAAGTAAATCTAGGCTAGATCTAAAACTATGCAATACAATCTATTCTCCTTGTTTGTACAAAATGACAACACTCCTATTTATATCTCCAAGATTTGCATGGAATATTCTCAAGAAGATACAAAAATCCCTTCCTGAAGCTCTCGGTACCAATGGAGAAGAGCTTAAGTGGTTGCTGAAAGGACTTCGGCATCGATTGGATGGATTAATGTCCATCGATGCCGAGGTGGGTAGGAGCTGTCACTGGATAGCTTGGTATCGATTGATTTTGGCTTGGTCCATCGATGCCGAAGTGCTTAAGGTTTGGCGTAAAGGGGTCACTACCATGGAACTTTTTTCTTCCCATCGATGCCAAGATGCTTATGTCCAGCACTTGGTTTTGCTCTCTGCCTTGGCCATTGCCTTGCCTTGGTGAGCCGTCGGGCCACCTTCGCCTCTTGACATGCCTTGGGTCTTAATATTCCTGTTATCAGGTAAATTCCTACAAAACAAAACTAAACTACCTTATGAGCAAAAGTAATTAAAACAACTAAATTAACGATAAAATAACCTAAAACTAGATAACTAGCGCACCCTTCATTGCGTTATCGGGTGCTTATCACACCCCCCAACTTGAGGTTTGCTAGTCCCTAGCAAATAAAGTACGAAAAAAAAAAAAGTTGAAAACCAATAACCTTGCAATCCTTCCGCTATCTTTACTTAGAACACGCTTAACATTGTAAACTAATAAGAGTTCAACAATCTGGCTTTTCATTTCATTTCTACAACTCACAATTTCAGCATCCAACTAAACAAGCTAAGTATCAAGCAAGTTAAGAGCAAGCTAAAAAGGGTTTGTGTCCTCGAACAAGGGGAGGATACGGGACACGAAACCTGCGAATTCAGACTAAAACCATATCCACCGAAGAAGTGCTTTACAAACAGGCAATAGTGAACAAGAAATACTATGCCTCAAACAACGAAAGCACTTTATTCAACAGAATTCAAGCTAGCAGATGAAATTTGGATAACGAAAGGAAAGCATGCCATAATACTAACTATGCAAATATCAAAAAATCAATCATAAAGGAATCCATGCGCGCTAAGGATCAACTAAGGTCTTTTTCAACTTGTAATGACCTTGGTTACAAAGAACAGGTTAGCAATAATAGGCGGCGGTCTTTTTTCTAGCTTGGTTATCTACCCGAATGACCGTCGCCAACACATGAAATAAACCAAGTCCAGGGCCAAACCGGCCAAATCAATATCAGCCGACTACTAAAGTCAATGTGCAAAACTAAACTACGAACTGAAATGCAACAAAACAAAATAAAGGATAGAATGGTCGGTATGTCAACCAACCTAGACCCCGACCAAGTAAGGGGATTTCTAAGCCACCGACTCTATCATTTCACCATACCACATCATCATCTTACTAAGCCATCAAATCAGTCAGCCAGCTCCTCACTAGCATACCCTGCAAAGTCATCACTAACTTCTCCCTCATCAACTGGTTCAGGATCATATTTCACCCCATAGTGCTGCTCGAGAATCGATGACTGCCAAGCTACTTCCTTTGCTTGTCTTTCTTGTTCCCTCATAATTTTTCACCTCTCAATCTTCTCCTTCCTTTGAGAATTAATGATTGCAACCCCTTGACAAAAAAGTTTCTTAATCCAAGACCCTTGTTTTTCCTTCGTCAATGGCATCGTAGTTAAATAATCACCGCCTTCTACTTGCTTGTCCTTTGCAGCACGAGTTTGTGATAAACTCTTCTCATCAAAACTATCATCTATCGGCCCCGGAGAGAGTTCCTCCAACTTCTCAAAAGCTCACCCCTTAACTCCTTTTTCTTTGCACAAACTAGTGATCATACAGGGAAAAGGCATGCTGGCAGTGATTAACGTGTTAGCCCTAAAATCTTGTAACTGAGTGAAAATAAACATCGCCCAATCCAATACCAAATCATCTGCAGTGAATGCATACAGAATTTCTCCACTTTTCCTAGTCGGTCTGTGATCTGAGCCTCGGGGGTATAAATTGCAATGAATCACTTTATTCAAAAATCTAAAACTAGCCTTGAAATTTCCAGGCACATGGGGGTTCTTTAGCTTTCGAGGGGTCACTATAAAGAACTCTATTTACCACCTGCTCATCCAACCTCTCATCTTTTCTAGGATAATTCACCAAATCAAGAGGGGGGCGCTGAATTTTCAAATATGAAGCAATATCATCAGGAGTAATCACAATGTCAATGCCCAATACTATTGAAACAATTTTCACAACTGGGTCGTTTTCCCAATCACCCTCAGGAATTTGCATATATTTATAGAATTCAATAACACCATTCTTATTGTACCCTACTAACTGCTCAGTCCAAAATTGCAAACCTCTGCGCATGATGTAACGGAGGCCCACGTGATCAGGTTTGAATGCCTTGGCACCCACTTGATGCTCGTTTTTGAATTTCCTGCTGTCAAAACTCTCCTCCCAAGTCTTTCTCTTGTCCACTGCAATTTCAGCCGGAGTTCTTCATCTTTTCCTACTCCGAGATCCCGAAGCCTCTTCCGGTTGAAATTTCTCCTCCTCTGCCAAAAAATAATCATCTTCCTCAATCTCCGGTTGAGAAGGAGGAGCACGGTGTGCGGTCTGTTTAATCCTCGGCATTGTGGTTTAAAAAGGATTTTTGGTCTATTTTTATTTTGGTATTTTCGGATTAGGGTAGGGTTTTTTTCTAGGGTTTTGATTTTTGGTGGGAAAAATGGAATGTAGGCTAGAAATATGGTGGGGAGGGTGTATATATGTGGAAAATAGGAAGAAAATAGGGATTTATGTGGAAAAAGATGAAAATTTTCGGATTAAAAGATGAGAAATTGGGTTTACCTTGTTTTTGCTTGAAAAACTCAAAATTGGTGGAGGAAACTTGAAGTTTGTTAAGGGAGATAGAGGATTTGGATGATTTGTGGGAAGATATGGGATATTTGGTGGGTGATTGAAGGTTAGGGCTAGGGTTTTAAGGTTTAATGGAGGAAAAGGGAGACGGGCAGTCGGCTGTTGGAGTTTGGTCATGCACTGGACTGATCTGCTGTTGAATGGACCTCGGTACCGATGGAGAATATTACCTCCAATCGATGCCGACTACTTTAGATCAATCTCCAGAAATCACTTCGGTACCGATTGACTGTATTGGTTCCCATTGATGCCGAACCAGTTACTCTGCCTTGAAAGACTTTCGGTACCGATGGAATACAATTATCTCTACCGATACCCCTTTAATTCAGAAACTTTTGCCCTTCTTCAATTTGAACCCAGAATTTTCAACAACTCAAATAACCCCCAAAACACCTTTGAACATTGAACAAACATCCCAACACCCTTCCAAACAACCGGTCGCCTAGGTTAAAGCAAAGAACGGGGAAATAATAGGATGCAAGATAGGACAAGGGGACTCATATGTGGTATGATCAGGCAAAGAATGCCTTGTATCATTTCCTAAGTGCGCTTTGGATTCCTAAATGGTTGAAAATCGACATTAAACACACTTAGAAATGGACATGCGACTATTCACCTAACTACACTACAAGCGTGTTTATTGAAAGATGGGGATATGGACAAAAGCTTGCTCAAAAACTTAACTCAACGCTTAATCGTTCAATCTTAACCAAACATGCAAGTTGAGAAGCACAAAAATTTCTTAGAATTGCTACGAACTCTTGGAAACTAACAATTATTGAGCATGCAACAAGTTATGAAAAGAACTAAGAACTATGACAAAAGGATGGATTGCAAGTAAAAAGCTTCTATTTTTTTTAAAAAAAAATTGAATTTTCTCATTTTTTTGGTTTTTCAATTTTCATTGTTTTTGAATTTTTTCAAATTTTCCACAAAATCAAACAAATGGCACATAGCTAATCACTCACCCCCATCATCCCCCCCCCCAAACTTAAAACGATGCTATGCCCTCATAGCATGAAGAACAAAAGCGAAGAAAGGAAGAGCGAGCGAATGTACCGTCCAAGGGGAATGTCAACCCCTAAATACCTCGACCAAGTTGGAGGATTTCATGTCAATGCCTTGTTCCAGTTAAATGAGATGCTTCCAGAGTTTACTCCTTCGGTTCTGCCAATTCGGAACCATAGCTAGTCACACTGGACCATATCCAAAGCTTTATCGGACTAACAACTGCGGCGCTTAGCCGCACCCATGCTTAGGGCTCCTGAACGCGTCACTCACTCTGGCTTTAGGCCCAAACTACCAAGGCTGGTGTGGTAGCACATAAACCCTATAGAAGACTTAAGAGAACAACTTTCCACAAAACAATTGACATTAGAAACACCGGCCCACGTTATCCGGCTTTAAACCAAACAAAAATTAAAAGACAAAAAATAAAAGAAACACAAAGAACATTTAAAGACATGCAAAACAAAATGAAATGCACCACCCGATCATCACGCGATCACACGAGTCATATTTTTCTTCCCATTCCTTACCAGTGGGGTAAGCAATGGGTGGCTATACTAGACTGTCAAAAATTTGTTATGCTAGCGTTCGTAGTAAAATTTATCGCTCGACCTCGCCAAACAATCAAGTTCAGCGTCCCCTGTGATCAAAACAAAGTAAGATTGTAACGCCCCGAATTTTGGGTACGTTAATGAGGCATTTATTACATAATAAAGAGAGTTTGGCTCATTATTACATCATAAATACATCAAAAGGTACATTTATTCAACAAGGGAGGAACTACGGCTCCTAACTACTACTCTGCTTGCTCCTCCATTCTGGCAAGCTCCTCGGCCCCGAAGGCCTCCAAGGTGAAGATCTCGCCCTGTTTATCTATGAGGTCTGACACATTATACTGGCGTCACCACCAATATAATATGTCAGGGTCACCAAAAAGTAACACCGTGAGCTACAACGCTCAATAGGAAATCCTTACCCACCAACCATACATCAATAAATCATTTACAACAACACTAACAATCACACATCCACATTCGTTAATCATCTATCGTTGGTGTCCAAGATTTCAGAGTTTCTCCTACGCGACTCATCGTAGACCGTGTCACCATTTTCACATACAAATCAACCTTTCAAAATCATTTGTTTAACTCACACAATTGCATTGGCTCCGTACCGCGGATAACCAAGCCACACACCCAACCTCGGTTCCGCCGCGCCGGTCTCCCGAGTATCCTCACAATGGTTCCGCCGTGCCGGGTTCTTATTGGCACACCATTGCATTGGCTCCATACCGCGGATAACCAAGCTACACACCCAACCTCGGTTCCACCGCGCTGGTCTCCAGAGTATCCTCACAATGATTCTGCCGCACCAGGTTCCCATTGGCACACACACACACATCTCACATAATACCCCCGAAATGGTCATTATGTAGTTTCTAAAATATTTCTTTCCTCGGAAAAACACATTTCCTTCCTCGTTAACCACACCCTAGGTGTCATGTTTCTACCTTCTCGGTTCTCGTGTCTTGTCATCATGCATAGACTCCGCGGTGTAGGACTTTTCGCATAAGCAAGCATTTATCAACAACTCAAAACGAATCTAACAAGATCATCCAACTCTATATTTAACATGCTCAAATCACAACTTAAAGCATAACGCCACATGTTCGGACGCCCTTGGAGTGATAAATCACTTATGCTTTATCAACAAACACAAGTAATGCAAAAATATCAAAACACGAATACTTAAGATGGAAAGTAAATAAAGATAACCTACTTTCTACTTGGAATGGAAGATAAGGAGATCCTACCTTACTTCTTGGCAGTAGTAACGGCTTACGGATGGCAATCGGTGGTCGGACAGAGTAACTTCCTACGGAATGCTCCCAGTAGCTTCGAAAGAGAAAGGTTTCTCTCGAAACATCTTCTTGACTAAAACTACTCTACTTTATGGATCGAAGGGTGGTCGAGTGGCGACTTAGTGGTGGCCTTGGATGAGTTTCTTGAAGAACATAAGAAAAACTCAAGAACAAGAAGAATAAAGCAAGAACAAAGGAATTCTAGAGAGAAATTGGAGCAATGAGAAGGTGTGAGTTGAATGGCATGGGGGTGGCTCTAATTATAGCCAAAATTGGACTTCCTCTCTCTCTCTAAAGGTCCCCCCCCCCCTCTCTCTCTCCAACGCTCAAATTTTGACACTTGTCATGCAATCTTGGAAGATCAAAGGCCAACTCTAGGCTTGCATGGCTATGATTTGTACCAAGGATTTGATTCTTGGAAGATTTGTGGAAGAAAGGCTAGGTTGTACAAGATTTGGTGTTTAAACAAATCATAGAAGGACAATAGAGGGTTAGATTCTTGGCTAGGAAAAGATACACCCATGGATTTGAAAGATGTAAGAAGATCATGGTGAGTACAATCCAATCTTTCTTCTTTCCTCCTTCCTCTCTCTCTCTCTCCCTCCCTCTCGGCTTCTCTCCCCTCTCTCTCTCTCTCGGCCTCTCTCCTCTCTCTCTCTCTCTCTCAAGTACACTACATATATATATATATACATATAATGTACAAGGAAGAGATAAAATAATAAGTACTTTTGTACTTGAGTCAAGGAGATTTAAAAGGCTAAGATTTTCTTATTAAACAAATAAATAAGCACATGTGTACTAAGGCAATTCTTTAGTCATCCAAGTACATAGATAATATATACATAAGGTACTATGTGCTCTAGGGAGATCAACTCCCCATTAACTTAATCTAATTAAGTACAAACCCCAATAATAACAAGGTACCTAGAGAATCTTAGGTCTTAAGTCCAAAAGTACATACACAATAAAATATTGGTACTTCATCACATGGGGTTTTTTGAAAAAAACTAGTTTATTCAATCCTAGTACTAAGTTTGAAAGACTAACCCTTTTACCCAAGGGATAATAAATCCCCTAACTTTTATTGTCTAATGGACAAAAGTTAAAAGGAAACTTTTATATTAAAATAATCAAAATGTCCTTTAAAGCATGTGAACAAATACCCTATATTTAAATATAGGTGTGGTACGAAGTACGCCAATTAAATAAAAGACTAGGATTCTCCCCATTAACAATAATAAATAAGTACAAGTACTAGTTTAATCAATAAAGTACTTTAGAAATTTGGGGGTTAGATATACCCCAATATTTTAATGCATAAAAGTACATGGGAATCCAAATCTTGATTATTTAATAAAACCTTGTACCTTGTTGGAAGATTAGTGCTATTACCCAATGGGTAATAGTTTCCCTAGCGGTTAATAACCAAAGGATAATAGAGGGGTGGGAGGATACCCAATAAACAAAGAATAAAAGTACTTTGCACATGTGTTTAAAATATATATAATACTATATCCATGCACAAATCCACATTTTTTTAATAGGAGGCCTATTATCCAATGGCCAAAGATTACCCTAACTTCTATTGACCAATGGGTAAAGGCAAAATGGTTCAAGAGGTTCAAAAGCTTCATCTAGTAACTAGGTGAGTTTGGTTGCTCGGTTCCTCCTAGTAGTCGGTTGGAATCTAATACGATTGGCCCCGAAGGACTAGGATCTAATTACGACGGTTTTACTGAAAGTAAAAATAAGTAATTCAAATAAAATTCAAATATTTAACGAAATTTTTACCTTCCAAAAATCAGGGCTGTTACAAAAATACGATACAGCCTAGCGTGCACTCCAGGAAATATCAAACCTCACCCTATAGACCTAAGCTGCCATCGATAGAGTCAATTACGGAGAGCATGGATCATTAACGATAAACTATTATGAAGAAGAACTAATGAAAGCTCTTTTTACACTAACACATTGGTGAAATCTTTTTATGTGAATTATCTCCAAGATTTTATTCAAAACAAGAAAAATATAACATAACATGACAAAACAAAACATGCATAACTAAACAAAACATGACAAAACAAGAAAGGAAAACAAATATGTATAGTATATACAATTTAATATCAGAACTCGGAGCGTTAGAGTCACAGCTAGACTCCACCAAACATTGAAGTCCAGTGTCCCCTAAGATCGTAACCAGGCAAGCAACAAGATAGAGCCAAGTGCGTTAGCACGGGAATATCAAGGACCAACCTAAGGATCTATACCGCCCCCGTTAGGGCTAATCTGGAAGACGTGAGTGGTTTACTGTGAATTACTCCTATCAAAAAAGCTAATTAAAGCCCTATGTCACTGATATTAAATATTTTGCCCTTCGAACCAGAGTTGGGCACACAATCCTTTTTTTAGTAGCGGCATGCGGAGCTACATATACCCAAGTCAATGGTGGGTACCCCCTACGCGGGGGCTGGGCCCGACAAACAGTTAAGTTCAGCGGTTATGCTTTCGCTCCCGTGCATAAATAGTAAAAACAATCTAAACCAACGGATTGACCGTGTAAACTGGATCGACCAAATCTTCATCGGGCTCTCCAATTTTGAAGCCTCCAAGAAAAGGCTTAAGCCTTTGACCATTCACCTTAAAAGAGGAACCGTTACTCATGTTCTCTACTTCTATTGCCCCATGAGGGAAAATAGTTTTAACAACATAAGGACTGGCCCATCGTGGGTGAAGATGCAAACGAGAGTTGTACAACACTTTTTGACCAGGTTCAAAATTTTTAATCACAATTCTTTTATCTTGCTTTTCTTTGATTTTAGACTTGTAAGCACCAGAGTGGTCATAAGCATCATACCTCATCTCCTCAAGTTTTGTCAATTGAAGCTTCCGGTGGGCACCAGCAAGAGGTTAATTGAAATTGAGCTTCTTGATCGCCCATTACGCCTTGTGTTCAAGTTTCACCGGAAAATGACAAGCTTTTCCATAGACGAGTCAATAGGGAGACATACCCAAGATTTTCTTGTACGCAGTACGGTAAGCCCACAAGGCATCGACCAAACGAGTTGACCAATCCTTACGAGTAGGATTAACCGTCTTCTCCAAGATGTTCTTAATTTCCCGATTCAGTAGCTCCGCTTCACCATTTGTTTGAGGATGGTAGGCCGTTGAAACCTTATGAATAATGGAATACTTCCTCATCAAAGCAGCAATGGAATGGTTGCAAGAGTGAGACCCTTGATCACTGATTATAGCCCTCGGCATCCCAAATCGCGATAAAATGTTGTCCCTCAGAAATTCAACCACCACTGAATGATCTTTATTGCACGTAGGAATCGCCTCTACCCATTTCGAAACGTAGTCGACCGCCAACAAAATGTAGAGATACCCGAAGGACGAAGGAAAAGGGCCCATGAAATCAATACCCTAGCAATCGAACACTTCAATGATCATGATGGGAGTAAGAGGCATCTCATTCCGTTGAGTAACACACCATTAGAGTTGACACCTAGCACAACCCCAGCAAAAGGCAAAAGTGTCCTTATATAAATTCGGCCAATAAAACCCACATTGCAAGATCTTGGCGGCGGTCTTCTTGAACGAGAAATGACCCCCACAAGCCTCCGTGTGGCAAAATTTGATCACGCTTTGTTGCTCAGAATCAAAAACACAACGACGAATAAGTTGGTCTGCGCAATACTTAAAAAGATATGGATCATCAAAGGAGAACCTCTTCACCTCAGCTAGAAAACGGCGCCTTTCTTGAGTATTCTAATGAGCCGGAGTCAAACCCGTCACCAAATAGTTTATGATATCCGTGTACCATGGGGTTGTGGAGATGCCAAACAACTGTTCATTAGGAAAAGAGTCACCAATAGAGATATGAGAGGTGTGGTCTTCGAACTCCAATCGAGACAAGTGATCAGCCACCACATTTTCTACGTGTTTCTTGTCCTTGATTGTAAGATCAAACTCTTGCAAGAGGAGAATCCATCTAATCAACTGCGCCTTGGCATCTTGTTTCGTAGAAAGGTATTTGAGCACGGAATGATCGGTATAGACTGTAATCAGAGCTCCCACTACGTAAGACCGGAACTTGTCTAAAGCAAAGACAATAGCAAGCAACTCCTTCTCTGTAGTAGAATAATTCATTTGGGCTTCATTCAATGTTTTGCTTGCAGTAGATCACATACGTCTCCTTCTCTTTCCTTTGACCAAAAACAGCCCCGACAGCATAGTCACTTGCGTCACTCATAAGCTCGAAAGGCAATTCCCAATCCTGAGACCATACGATAGGTGGTGAAGTAAGACTGGATTAAAGCTTGGCAAAAGTTGCCTCACATGTCGGGGTCCACTCAAAAGGTACATCCTTTGAAAGCAAATGGCATAATGGATGAGCTGGCCAAATTCTTTATGAACCGTCGATAAAAACCTGCATGCCCCAAGAAAGAACGAATGTCCTTCACACATTTCAGAGTAGGAAGGTTCTTAATTAAGTCCATCTTAGCCTTATCCACCTGATACCTTTGGACGACACAATGTGACCAAGAACGATGCCTTCGGTTACCAAAAAGTGACATTTCCCCCAATTCAATACCAAATTCTTTTTCTCACATCGAGTTAACACTTTCTCTAAATTGTCCAAACATGACTCGAATGAGTCGCCAAATACAGAGAAATCATCCATGAAAACTTCTACTATCTTCTCAACCATATCACTAAAAATTCCCATCATACATCTTGAAAAAGTTCCCGGAGCGTTGCATAAACTGAACGGCATACGACGATACGCGAAAGTTCCGAAGGGGCAAGTGAATGTCATCTTCTCTTGGTCCTCTAGAGCAACTTCGATCTGATTATACCAAGAGTATCCATGCAAGAAACAATAAAATGCATGCCCGGCTATCCTTTCCAAGATCTGATCAATAAATGGTAAAGGAAAATGGTATTTTCTGGTACTTGTGTTGAGTTTTTTCGATAATCGATATATACCCTCCATCCTATCTGAACCCATGTTGGTATGAGCTCATTTTCCTCGTTACGCACAACCGTGACCCCGGATTTCTTTGGTACGAAGAGGATATAACCACAGGATAGGTCTCATTAGCTCCAAGGAAGGCATACTTCAACGTGTCAGGCAAGGGCTTCAATTCCAATTTTGGTGGCTCAATGCTCAATGGAAGGACTTTCTTCTCTATTGGTGGAAGTTCTTCAAATTCTTTAAGCTTCGGAATCCAAGAATTCATAGCACACACTTCATCCTCCTCATTGAGCAATGAATATAGATAACTTACTTCTGAAGACTTGAGAAATTCAACCTCCTCGGCTGTAAGCGCGACTTCCAAAGGATCACTATAAAGTAACTCATCCACAGGTTCTTTTATGAGGGTGTCAATAAGGCTCACTTTATTCACATTTTCATCGTCCCCCATCTAGCTGCTCACATTAAATACGTTGACTTCCATCTTCATATTACCAAAAGTCATATTAAGAAGTCCATTTCGACAATTGATAACTGCATCTGCTGTAGCTAGAAAAGGTCTCCCAAGAATATAGGGGTAGAAGCAACAGAAGAGTCAGTGGGATTTGTGTCAAGAATTACAAAATCCACCGGGTAAACAAACTGCCAACTTGTATCAAAACATCTTCTATGACCCCTCTTGGCACACGAACACTCCAATTAGCTAATTGGAGAGTGACTCGAGTAGGCCTCATCTCCCCTAAACCAAGTTCTTGATAAACAGAGTACGGAAGTAGATTAACACTGGCCCCAAGATCAAGCAAGGCTTGTTCGATACGTTTCCCTCCAATGGTGACCGCGACAGTAGGGCTCCCCGGATCTTTGTACTTCGGCTTGATACTTGTCTGAATGATAGAACTCACCTGTTTAGTAAGAAATATCTTCTTCTGAACATTAAGCTTCTGCTTCCGAGTGCACAGATCTTTAAGAAATTTGGCATATGACGAAATCTGCTTGATTGCATCCATAAAAGGGATGTTAATCTTCACTTGATTGAATAACTCATGTAACTCCGCATTCAGATTCGGTTTCACCAAAGCCTTCTAACGGTTGGGGTATGGTGCCGGTGTTGGAATAACTCGAGGATCTGGTACACTTTGTTCCTTCTCCTTTCCCTTATCATTTTCCTCTGAAACCTCTTTTCTTGCCTCCTTGGGAGATTCCCCAATGGTCGATGTTGGACTTGAACATTCAATAGAAGAATGCAATAGAGTTGGTTCCGGAAGCATCACCACTTGGTTATCTATTGTCTTTCCACTCCGAAGTGAGATAATGGCCTTTGCTTGCTCGGGAAAGTCACCGAGGAGCTCACGAAGTGAAGACCTTGAGAATTAGGCGCAGTAGACGTCCGTTGTGGGTTGGGTTGAGGTTGCATTGGGAACTTCCCCTTCTCTTGTTGAAGCATGCCCACAGTGGATGTCAACTTCCCCAACTAATTTCTGATATCACCCATCATTTGGGTTTGTTGCTCATTGATAACCGTTTGGCCTTGCAAAAAGGCATTGAATTGATCCTCAAAAGAAAGCTTCAGAGGTTGTTGAAATTGGTTCGCATGTGAAAACAGACTGGATTGAGTAAAGCCCGGCGGTCCTTGCGCTTGAGGAAAATGGAAAGCATTTTGAGGTTGCCTCCAAGGCATTTGAGGAGCTTGCAGTAGAACTTGAGAAGAACCCGTTTCATTCGACTGATTCCAACAAAAAGCTGGGTGTTGACGAGTTCCAGGATTATAAGATTGAGAATATGGATCAAAACGTTGCACTACATGTACTTCCTCTAGAATAATCCCATTAATAACGTTCTTGAGAGTAGGAATGTTTGGACAAGCCTCGGTAGAATGGCCAATCATCTCACAAATGACACATACTTCCTCCACTTGGCTTACCACCTTCACCTCCTGAGATTGAGCACTCTTCAATTCTAACTTATCAAGCTTCCGAGTAATTTCCTCCAAGTGAGTTTCAAAAGCGCTTTGCTCAGTAGTAGAAAATTTCCTGAACCAGTAGGACCTTGGTTGTGCATTGCTCTCTCCCCAGGATCAATAAACTGCCATGCTGGAGTTTTCTCGCCCAAAGACTCATAGTAATCCCATGCATCCTCAGGTGTCTTCCCCATAAAGTCACCTCCTCCCAAAGTGTTTAAAAGCTTTTTACTCTCTTAAGAACAACCCACGTAGAAATGGTTGACTTGAAGATACAATGGAATGCTGTGATGAGGAATCGCCATAAGTAAGTCCTTGTACTGTTCCCAATACTTGTGAAAAGTCTCTTCCTCCCTTGGTTTAAAATTTTGAATTTGATTCATAAGCAACTTGGTTCGGCTGGCCAGAAAGAACTTTGTTGTAAAGGCATCTTGAACTTTCGCCAGGTATGCAGTGATCTATGCTTGAGAAAATTAAGCCATTGTTTCGCCTTATCCTTCAAAGAAATGGGAAAGCCCCGAAGGACTAGGATCTAATTACGACGGTTTTACTGAAAGTAAAAATAAGTAATTCAAATAAAATTCAAATATTTAACGAAATTTTTACCTTCCAAAAATCAGGGCTGTTACAAAAATACGATACAGCCTAGCGTGCACTCCAGGAAATATCAAACCTCACCCTATAGACCTAAGCTGCCATCGATAGAGTCAATTACGGAGAGCATGGATCATTAACGATAAACTATTATGAAGAAGAACTAATGAAAGCTCTTTTTACACTAACACATTGGTGAAATCTTTTTATGTGAATTATCTCCAAGATTTTATTCAAAACAAGAAAAATATAACATAACATGACAAAACAAAACATGCATAACTAAACAAAACATGACAAAACAAGAAAGGAAAACAAATATGTATAGTATATACAATTTAATATCAGAACTCGGAGCGTTAGAGTCACAGCTAGACTCCACCAAACATTGAAGTCCAGTGTCCCCTAAGATCGTAACCAGGCAAGCAACAAGATAGAGCCAAGTGCGTTAGCACGGGAATATCAAGGACCAACCTAAGGATCTATACCGCCCCCGTTAGGGCTAATCTGGAAGACGTGAGTGGTTTACTGTGAATTACTCCTATCAAAAAAGCTAATTAAAGCCCTATGTCACTGATATTAAATATTTTGCCCTTCGAACCAGAGTTGGGCACACAATCCTTTTTTTAGTAGCGGCATGCGGAGCTACATATACCCAAGTCAATGGTGGGTACCCCCTACGCGGGGGCTGGGCCCGACAAACAGTTAAGTTCAGCGGTTATGCTTTCGCTCCCGTGCATAAATAGTAAAAACAATCTAAACCAACGGATTGACCGTGTAAACTGGATCGACCAAATCTTCATCGGGCTCTCCAATTTTGAAGCCTCCAAGAAAAGGCTTAAGCCTTTGACCATTCACCTTAAAAGAGGAACCGTTACTCATGTTCTCTACTTCTATTGCCCCATGAGGGAAAATAGTTTTAACAACATAAGGACTGGCCCATCGTGGGTGAAGATGCAAACGAGAGTTGTACAACACTTTTTGACCAGGTTCAAAATTTTTAATCACAATTCTTTTATCTTGCTTTTCTTTGATTTTAGACTTGTAAGCACCAGAGTGGTCATAAGCATCATACCTCATCTCCTCAAGTTTTGTCAATTGAAGCTTCCGGTGGGCACCAGCAAGAGGTTAATTGAAATTGAGCTTCTTGATCGCCCATTACGCCTTGTGTTCAAGTTTCACCGGAAAATGACAAGCTTTTCCATAGACGAGTCAATAGGGAGACATACCCAAGATTTTCTTGTACGCAGTACGGTAAGCCCACAAGGCATCGACCAAACGAGTTGACCAATCCTTACGAGTAGGATTAACCGTCTTCTCCAAGATGTTCTTAATTTCCCGATTCAGTAGCTCCGCTTCACCATTTGTTTGAGGATGGTAGGCCGTTGAAACCTTATGAATAATGGAATACTTCCTCATCAAAGCAGCAATGGAATGGTTGCAAGAGTGAGACCCTTGATCACTGATTATAGCCCTCGGCATCCCAAATCGCGATAAAATGTTGTCCCTCAGAAATTCAACCACCACTGAATGATCTTTATTGCACGTAGGAATCGCCTCTACCCATTTCGAAATGTAGTCGACCGCCAACAAAATGTAGAGATACCCGAAGGACGAAGGAAAAGGGCCCATGAAATCAATACCCTAGCAATCGAACACTTCAATGATCATGATGGGAGTAAGAGGCATCTCATTCCGTTGAGTAACACACCATTAGAGTTGACACCTAGCACAACCCCAGCAAAAGGCAAAAGTGTCCTTATATAAATTCGGCCAATAAAACCCACATTGCAAGATCTTGGCGGCGGTCTTCTTGAACGAGAAATGACCCCCACAAGCCTCCGTGTGGAAAAATTTGATCACGCTTTGTTGCTCAGAATCAAAAACACAACGACGAATAAGTTGGTCTGCGCAATACTTAAAAAGGTATGGATCATCAAAGGAGAACCTCTTCACCTCAGCTAGAAAACGGCACCTTTCTTGAGTATTCTAATGAGCCGAAGTCAAACCCGTCACCAAATAGTTTATGATATCCGTGTACCATGGGGTTGTGGAGATGCCAAACAACTGTTCATTAGGAAAAGAGTCACCAATAGAGATATGAGAGGTGTGGTCTTCGAACTCCAATCGAGACAAGTGATCAGCCACCACATTTTCTACGTGTTTCTTGTCCTTGATTGTAAGATCAAACTCTTGCAAGAGGAGAATCCATCTAATCAACTGCGCCTTGGCATCTTGTTTCGTAGAAAGGTATTTGAGCACGGAATGATCGGTATAGACTGTAATCAGAGCTCCCACTACGTAAGACCGGAACTTGTCTAAAGCAAAGACAATAGCAAGCAACTCCTTCTCTGTAGTAGAATAATTCATTTGGGCTTCATTCAATGTTTTGCTTGCAGTAGATCACATACGTCTCCTTCTCTTTCCTTTGACCAAAAACAGCCCCGACAGCGTAGTCACTTGCGTCACTCATAAGCTCGAAAGGCAATTCCCAATCCTGAGACCATACGATAGGTGGTGAAGTAAGACTGGATTAAAGCTTGGCAAAAGTTGCCTCACATGTCGGGGTCCACTCAAAAGGTACATCCTTTGAAAGCAAATGGCATAATGGATGAGCAATGGCACTGAAATTCTTTATGAACCGTCGATAAAAACCTGCATGCCCCAAGAAAGAACG
This sequence comes from Rhododendron simsii, assembly GCA_014282245.1. NCBI lineage: Eukaryota > Viridiplantae > Streptophyta > Magnoliopsida > Ericales > Ericaceae > Rhododendron > Rhododendron simsii. Next base: position 28,172,983 of record CM024954.1, read on the forward strand.
AATGTCCTTCACACATTTCAGAGTAGGAAGGTTCTTAATTAAGTCCATCTTAGCCTTATCCACCTGATACCTTTGGACGACACAATGTGACCAAGAACGATGCCTTCGGTTACCAAAAAGTGACATTTCTCCCAATTCAATACCAAATTCTTTTTCTCACATCAAGTTAACACTTTCTCTAAATTGTCCAAACATGACTCGAATGAGTCGCCAAATACAGAGAAATCATCCATGAAAACTTCTACTATCTTCTCAACCATATCACTAAAAATTCCCATCATACATCTTGAAAAAGTTCCCGGAGCGTTGCATAAACTGAACGGCATACGACGATACGCGAAAGTTCCGAAGGGGCAAGTGAATGTCATCTTCTCTTGGTCCTCTAGAGCAACTTCGATCTGATTATACCAAGAGTATCCATCCAAGAAACAATAAAATGCATGCCCGGCTATCCTTTCCAAGATCTGATCAATAAATGGTAAAGGAAAATGGTATTTTCTGGTACTTGTGTTGAGTTTTTTCGATAATCGATATATACCCTCCATCCTATCTGAACCCATGTTGGTATGAGCTCATTTTCCTCGTTACGCACAACCGTGACCCCGGATTTCTTTGGTACGAAGAGGATATAACCACAGGATAGGTCTCATTAGCTCCAAGGAAGGCATACTTCAACGTGTCAGGCAAGGGCTTCAATTCCAATTTTGGTGGCTCAATGCTCAATGGAAGGACTTTCTTCTCTATTGGTGGAAGTTCTTCAAATTCTTTAAGCTTCGGAATCCAAGAATTCATAGCACACACTTCATCCTCCTCATTGAGCAATGAATATAGATAACTTACTTCTGAAGACTTGAGAAATTCAACCTCCTCGGCTGTAAGCGCGACTTCCAAAGGATCACTATAAAGTAACTCATCCACAGGTTCTTTTATGAGGGTGTCAATAAGGCTCACTTTATTCACATTTTCATCGTCCCCCATCTAGCTGCTCACATTAAATACGTTGACTTCCATCTTCATATTACCAAAAGTCATATTAAGAAGTCCATTTCGACAATTGATAACTGCATCTGCTGTAGCTAGAAAAGGTCTCCCAAGAATATAGGGGTAGAAGCAACAGAAGAGTCAGTGGGATTTGTGTCAAGAATTACAAAATCCACCGGGTAAACAAACTGCCCAACTTGTATCAAAACATCTTCTATGACCCCTCTTGGCACACGAACACTCCAATTAGCTAATTGGAGAGTGACTCGAGTAGGCCTCATCTCCCCTAAACCAAGTTCTTGATAAACAGAGTACGGAAGTAGATTAACACTGGCCCCAAGATCAAGCAAGGCTTGTTCGATACGTTTCCCTCCAATGGTGACCGCGACAGTAGGGCTCCCCGGATCTTTGTACTTCGGCTTGATACTTGTCTGAATGATAGAACTCACCTGTTTAGTAAGAAATATCTTCTTCTGAACATTAAGCTTCTGCTTCCGAGTGCACAGATCTTTAAGAAATTTGGCATATGACGAAATCTGCTTGATTGCATCCATAAAAGGGATGTTAATCTTCACTTGATTGAATAACTCATGTAACTCCGCATTCAGATTCGGTTTCACCAAAGCCTTCTAACGGTTGGGGTATGGTGCCGGTGTTGGAATAACTCGAGGATCTGGTACACTTTGTTCCTTCTCCTTTCCCTTATCATTTTCCTCTGAAACCTCTTTTCTTGCCTCCTTGGGAGATTCCCCAATGGTCGATGTTGGACTTGAACATTCAATAGAAGAATGCAATAGAGTTGGTTCCGGAAGCATCACCACTTGGTTATCTATTGTCTTTCCACTCCGAAGTGAGATAATGGCCTTTGCTTGCTCGGGAAAGTCACCGAGGAGCTCACGAAGTGAAGACCTTGAGAATTAGGCGGAGTAGACGTCCGTTGTGGGTTGGGTTGAGGTTGCATTGGGAACTTCCCCTTCTCTTGTTGAAGCATGCCCACAGTGGATGTCAACTTCCCCAACTAATTTCTGATATCACCCATCATTTGGGTTTGTTGCTCATTGATAACCGTTTGGCCTTGCAAAAAGGCATTGAATTGATCCTCAAAAGAAAGCTTCAGAGGTTGTTGAAATTGGTTCGCATGTGAAAACAGACTGGATTGAGTAAAGCCCGGCGGTCCTTGCGCTTGAGGAAAATGGAAAGCATTTTGAGGTTGCTTCCAAGGCATTTGAGGAGCTTGCAGTAGAACTTGAGAAGAACCCGTTTCATTCGACTGATTCCAACAAAAAGCTGGGTGTTGACGAGTTCCAGGATTATAAGATTGAGAATATGGATCAAAACGTTGCACTGCATGTACTTCCTCTAGAATAATCCCATTAATAACGTTCTTGAGAGTAGGAATGTTTGGACAAGCCTCGGTAGAATGGCCAATCATCTCACAAATGACACATACTTCCTCCACTTGGCTTACCACCTTCACCTCCTGAGATTGAGCACTCTTCAATTCTAACTTATCAAGCTTCCGAGTAATTTCCTCCAAGTGAGTTTCAAAAGCGCTTTGCTCCGTAGTAGAAAATTTCCTGAACCAGTAGGACCTTGGTTGTGCATTGCTCTCTCCCCAGGATCAATAAACTGCCATGCTGGAGTTTTCTCGCCCAAAGACTCATAGTAATCCCATGCATCCTCAGGTGTCTTCCCCATAAAGTCACCTCCTCCCAAAGTGTTTAAAAGCTTTTTACTCTCTTAAGAACAACCCACGTAGAAATGGTTGACTTGAAGATACAATGGAATGCTGTGATGAGGAATCGCCATAAGTAAGTCCTTGTACTGTTCCCAATACTTGTGAAAAGTCTCTTCCTCCCTTGGTTTAAAATTTTGAATTTGATTCATAAGCAACTTGGTTCGGCTGGCCAGAAAGAACTTTGTTGTGAAGGCATCTTGAACTTTCGCCAGGTATGCAGTGATCTATGCTTGAGAAAATTAAGCCATTGTTTCGCCTTATCCTTCAAAGAAAATGGGAAAAGCTTAAGGCGAGCCTGATCGAGTTGATTCTGAGCAGGTACCAAGGAATACAGAACATATTCAAATTTACGGATATGAGAATACGGATCCTCCAACTCTCGGTCCCGAAATTTTGGAATCACCCGTAGATATTTAGCCTTGAAATCAAAGACATTCCCAGCAGCTGGAGTCGGAATAACGATAGGAGATATTTGAGACCCCATTCTGGATTGAGATATTCGCAAAGAGTACAAACTGCAACTTCTTCGGCCATTGGGCCTTTGCAATGACGCTTACAATTTAATTTGCGAGGCAGATAATGAATAGGATATGCCCCGAGTGATACTCAGGATTTTAGGCGGAGAAGAAGAACGATGAAGCCAATTGAAAATTGGGCTTCGGAACACAGGCATACACAAAAATAACTACTAACTAACTACCAGCAAACTACCAGACTGGAGGGGCTATGCCACCACCTCATCTCATCAACAGAATATGTGAGGGATTATGCCACCACCTCGGCTAAGCAATGCAATCAAATAAGACAACTAACTAACTATACTAACTAAGAACAAACTCAATATTTAGCCTAGCTTCGTTGCACCTCAGGTTTGACATAAGTCAGGTTAGAGGTATCCACCAAACTAAATACGAGCTACTAACACATAAACTACTACTACAAGACAAAAGCAAGATACTTATAGCAGTTTGTCGAACCTCGAAGAAAGCCATAATAAGAAATCCCCGACAACGGCGCCAAAAATTCTTCGTTTCGTTCCGATATAAGGAATAAGATCACCCCAAGCTTAGGGTATAGGCATCCAATTGGAGCATAATAATCCAAAAGACCGGGATCGTACCCACAAGAATAATGAGTACGGCTTAATTGGATTTGTAGAAGTAAGCTCGGTTTTTGGCTTTTAGACAGCCAACTTTGTTTTACGTATGCAGTGGAAGTAAAAAGGCTAAATTAAAAGTGAATTAACTAGGATAAAAAGCAGGCTAAGTCTTGGAATAAATTAATACCCGCAACTCAAGTAAAATCACATTTTTCACCCGATTACACTGTTTAAGACACTCAACTAAAGTTCTTAACCCGGAAAATAGATTGGTTCAATTACCAAGCTAGCACTAGAATTCATTTGGCAAACACCTCGAGCGAAAGAGCTCCAAGCATCATGTGCGGTAAGTAGGCGATGCTCTTACCTACACATGATCAAAAGGGTTCACACCTTAGCAATTTGACAAACAAACCCGAACCCCACATCGATTTTCGAACCAAAGATTTAAACTTTATTGGTGAAAAATGCAATTTTAACTCAAGCCATGAGGTGCTAATCACCCCATGACCTAACCCTAGAAAACTACTCACACATATCTATGACGATAAGAGCAAGCAAAAATCTAACTAGCATAATGAAATAACAACACTAGAAGAAAGTTAGATTAAACGATAGATTGGATGATTGTCTACAACTTTGATGAAGAGAACAATAGCAAAAACTAATTAACTAAAGCAGGAAATTAAAGATTTAAGGCTGAAAAAATAAAGAACAAGGAAGAACAATTCAAAAAGTAAGTAAATCAAGGCTAGATCTAAAACTATGCAATACAATCTATTCTCCTTGTTTGTACAAAATGACAGCACTCCTATTTATATCTCCAAGATTTGCACGGAATATTCTCAAGAAGATCCAAAAATCCCTTCCTGAAGCTCTCGGTACCGATGGAGAAGGGCTTAAGCAGCTGCTGAAAGGACCTCGGCATCGATTGGATGGATTAATGTCCATCGATGCCGAGGTGGGTAGGAGCGTCACTGGATAGCTCAGTACCGATTGATTCTAGCTTGGTCCATCAATGCCGAAGTGCTTAAGGTCTGGCGTAAAGGGATTGCTACCGATGGAACTTCTTTCTTGCCATCGATGCCTAGATGCTTATGTCCAGCACTTGGTTTTGCTCTCTGCCTTGGCCATTGCCTTGCCTTGGTGAGCTGTCGGGGTCACCTTCGCCTCTTGATATGCCTTGGGTCTTAATACTCCTGTTATCAAGTAAATTCCTACAAAACAAAACAAAACTACCTTACAAGCAAAAGTAATTAAAACAACTAAATTAACGATAAAATAAGCTAAAACTAGATAACTAGCGCACCCTTCATTGCGTTATCGGGTGCTTATCATAAGCTTACTGTAGGAAGTCACTCCGTTTGATAGTCAACGTACTTACTTTTTCCGTAGCCGCCCTACCGCCAAGAAGAACGGTAGATTGTCCTTTCTCCCTAATTCTAAGTATAATAGAAATGTGTATATTGTTGGTATGTTGAAATGCATGAGAACTTGAAAAGTGTTTTACTAAAGGCTTGAAAAGAAATATGACTATGTTAGAAAAGAAATATGACTATGTTAAATATATCGACTTTATTTTTCGAAAAAACATATGTTGTTTTGAACTTCCCAAAAAGGAAGAGAGAACGGATTTTGGAAACATACACTTGATTGAAAGTATTCGTATTTTGATCTTCAGGATGGTTATGAGCATGTATATGTGATTACTTGGATTACTTGTTTGATGTGTGATAAAGCATAAGTGGTATCTACTTCAAAAGTGTCCATCCGTGTGACACTATGCTTTAAGTATGTGGTAATTGTTTAAATGTGATTCCGTGAACATGAGCATAATAAAGTAATTTAGGGTTGGATGATCTTGCTAATTTAGTTTCAAGATTACAATGAATGATTTATGTTTACTTACGTGAAAAGTCCTACCGTGGAGTCTATGCACGAAATGAGACACGGAAATTGAGAAAGTTAGAAATATGACACCTAGAATGTGATAATGACAAGGTGTGGTTCTGAAACCGCAATGTGGTCGGACTTGCCCATTGTGTGGCGTGTGTGTGTAAAGGAATGATTTTTCAAAAACCCAATGGGAACCCGGAGCAGCGGAACCATTGTGGTATACTCGGGAACCCGAAACGGTGGAACCGAGGGATGGATTGTGGTTTGGTTATCCGCGGAGAGGAGCCAACGCAATTGTTTAAATGATTTTCGAAAACCCAATGGGAACCCAGAGGGGCGGAACTATTGTGGTATACTCAGGAACCCGGAACGACGGAACCGAGGGTTTGAATTGTGGATTGGTTATCCGTGGAGAGGAGCCAATGCCAAATTCAATGTTTTGTGTGCCAATGGGAACCTGGAACAGCAGAATCATTGTGAGGATACTCAGAAACCCAAAGCGGTGGAACCAAGGTTGAGTGTATTAAAAATGCTTTTTTTGAAAATGTTGATTTGGAAAAAATAAAAATAAAAATGATGACACGGTCTACGATGAGTCGCGTAGGAGAAACACAGATATCATAGACACCAACGTTAGTTGAATAACGAATGTGGATGTGTCATTGTTAAGTGCTTTATTGAATATGCATGTGCTATTTGAAATACCTAAGTGGTATAATATTTTTATGACCTATTGTTTGTAATTTATGGGTTAGCGGGTATAAGATTATTCTGCTAAGCCTTTGTAGCTCATGGTGTTACTGTTGTAACCCTAACATATTATACTGGGGGCGACACCGGTATAATGTGTCAGACCTTGTAGATGAGCAGGGTGAACTCTACACCTTGGAGGCTTTCTGGGCCGAGGAACTGGCTAGGATGGAGGAACAAGCAGAGCAATAGATAGGAACCGTAGTTCCCCTCCCTTGTTGAATAAATGTACCCTTATGAGAATTATGCTGTAATAATGAGCTAGACTCTATTTAGATTTTCAATAAAAATTGTCTATTTAACGTTCTCAAAATTAGGGGCATTACATTTATGGTAGACCGTGCCGATCGCCTGTGTGTTGGATCAAATTGGGAGAAGCGACGTTTGTGGGACCGGATTTGATTAAAGAGACAACTGAGTGTATGACATCGATTCGCCAACAACTTTTGGAAGCTCAAGAGAGAACGACCAAACAAATCAAAGTGATATGCCAAAGATTACTAACCGCGCAGAGTCAATAGAAGAATTATGTCGATCATCGTCGTTGTCGTCCATTATCATTCGAAGTAGGGGAACACATGTTTCTTAAAGTGTCACTGCATCGAGGTTTGTCACGTTTTGGGCGAAAGGGGAAGCTTTCATCGCATTATATCCGTTTGATATTAGCGAAAGGATTAGGGAGGTTGCATATCGTTTAGCTTTGCCACCAAAGTTATTGGGTGTGTATGGTATATTCCACGTGTCTATGTTGAGAAAGTACAAACCAGATTCGTCATGTGTGGTCCGAACTTGAGTTAGGAGCCGATGCGTTTTATGAGGAAGAACCGATACGTGTCCTAGATTTGTACGATCAAGTGTTGAGGGGTAAGACAATACCGTTGGTTAGAGTTTTGTGGAGTAACCAGCAAAAAAGTTACAGGTACAGCAAGGAGTACACAGCAGCCGCGCACAAACCGGTTTTTGCGCCAGTCTCGGGTTCCGCAAAGATGATCGGAGCCGCCTATATCGCGCACAGACCGGTTTAGGCTAAATTTTGAAGCAAAATTGGATGGTTCGTAAACACCCTTCCCTATATCGGATTGACGTGATTTTTTACAGGGACCCTAAACAAAGTATTTTAAACAAAATGAACGGCTCCGATCATCCTTGCAGGACCCGAGACTGGAGCAAAACCGGTCTGTGCGCGGCTGCTGTGCACTCCTTACTGTACCTGTAGCAGGGTTCAGTAACCAGGGTAAGGAAGAGTCCACTTAGGAAAGGGAAGAAAAGGTTAGAGAGAAACATCCACATTTGTTTTCAGCTTAAAAATCGATGCTAGTGTTTGAATTTCAACTTTATAGTTGTGGAATTTTTGCATAATTTGTGTTATCTGAATTTTGTTTATCTATGTTGATGCATGACTTGATTGAACTTGGTTTATCAAGTTTCGGAACGAAACTTCTTTAAAGAAGGTAGAATGTGGAGTCCCATGTTTTAATTACAATAATTTATACGTATAATAAGTAATTTGGAGTCTTGGTGTTATGATTTGGAAGTTTGAGAGTTAATGTGATGAAATTATAAGTCCAGGGGCGCAAGTGTTATGAGTGTCATGTGCATGTATATATAGGGGGTGTAGAGATATTACTTTTCTCCTCCTCCTCTCTCACGTCTATCTCTCTCTGCGCCATCTCTCTCTCACACTCGCACTCTCTCTCGAGCACTCACACCTAAAACCCATTAAGATTCTCCACAAATTCGTCATACCCGCGTGTTGTAGACCTTGGATTTTGCTCGCTCAAGCTCGGAGAGGGGTGTTCTTGGTTGAAATCAAATTTGGGTGTCTAGTGTAACAACTCTGAATTTCAATAAATAAAAATTTATTTATTATTCGAGTTATTAATTTAAATAGTTGGATTGCTTTAATTATCTTGTAGTTTGTCATAATTACACTTTAGCCCTTCAAAATTTGTTTCTTAACTTGAAGCCCTACTTAGCAAGTCTAATTAGCTTCTAACCAACTTGTTGGAGAAACCGAACTAGGAAGTCACCTAGTTACATTTCCCTAACCATAGATGGACCTTTTTGCCCATCTTTGAACCTTGTGAACCTTTCCAACCCTATACTAGAAAATTATTTAGTTATTTTCTTTTATTATTTTAGTGTTCTTCTTTATCCATTGGACGATAAAAGTTAGGAGGAACTTTTATCCATTAGGTAATAGAAACCCTATTCTTTATATTAAAAGAAGGATTTGATTAAGTACTAATATTTATAAAAAATAGAATTTTATAATTGGTTAAAAGGACGTATTGGTTATTTTAATAATAAAAGTTTACTTATTACTTTTGTCCATTGGACAATAAATACTAGGGGATTTATTATCCATTGGGTAGTAAGGTTAATCTTCCAACTAAGTACTTGGATTTAATAAAATAGTCATTTTCTAAATCCCCATGTGATGTTGTACCTATATTTTATTGTGTATGTACTTATTAGACTTAAAAACCTAAGATTCTCTATGTACCCTTATATTATTTTATATTGGGGTTTTGTACCCAATTGGATTAATTTAGTGGGGAGATGATCTCACTAGATATTGTAGTACCTATGTGTATATATATATATATAGGTACTTGGTTGAATAAATATAATACTAGTACACATGTGTGAATTAAATTGTTTAATGGGGAAAATCTTAGTCTTTAAAATCTCCTTGACTCATGTACCAAAAAGTACCTATTGTTTCTTGTTTCTTGTACATTATAGTATATATATATATATATGTGTGTGTGTGTGTGTGTGTGTAAATACTAGTGCATGGGAGAGAGAGAGAGAGAGAGAGAGAGAGAGAGGAAGAGAGCGGCCGAGAGAGAAAAAGAAGAGAAAGAAGGTAGTACCTTGGGCTTGATCTTCCATTGTATTTCAAATCCTTAGTTGTATATTCCTCCTAGCCAAAATCTAACCTCCATTGTCTTACTTTGTACAATTATCAATTGTTTAACACAAAATCTTGTACAAACCCTCCTTTCTACCACAAATCCTCCAAGATCAAATCCAAAGGACTAACCTAGCCATGCAAGCCTAGAAACTAGCCTTTGATCTTCCTTGAAAACTTGATTTAATGGAATAAAAAAATGAGGTATGGGAGGGAGAGAGGGGGCCGGCCAAGAGGAGGGGGAGGGAGAGCCTTGCCTATAAATAGAAGCTCACTCCAAGCTTGAACTCACACCTTCACTCATTGCTCCAACTTCTCTCTAGAAATTCTAAGTGTTCTTGGTTCTAAAGTTCTAGTTTTCTTATGTATCTTGAGAGTTCTTGAGAGAAACCACCAAACCACTTCCAAAACCACCACTTGATCTTTAAAGTAGCTTAGTTTAGTTAGTAAGTTGTTTCTAGGAAGAGAGAAGATCATCTCTCTTCCTTTCGAAGCAATCCAGAGCCATTACGCCGCCAAATCACAAAACCGACGACAGATTCACCGTAGCCGACCACCGCCAAGAAGTAAGGTAGAAATCCTAGTCCACCAACTCTATGTATTGTATAAAATCATATGTTGGAAAATAAAACGTCATTAAGAATTAACTTTGATCATTCTTTCTAAAGTAGATAAGGTTATCTTTTGTTAAAATGTTGGAAACGCATGATTTATGTTCGCTTATGGTGATTCAAGCATGCTAAGTAGTTTGGAGTTGGGTGATCTTGTTTTGAGTTTTTGATGAATGCTTGTTGATGTGGAAAGTTCTACCGCGAAAGTCTATGCGTGAACACGAGACACCTAAACCAAGAAAGTTAGAGACATGACGCTTAGGGTGAGGTTAACGAGGAAGAAAAATGTGTTTTCCGAGAAAGGAAATATTTTAGAAACTACATAATGACCATTTCGGGGGCATTATGTGAGATATGTGTGTGTGTGTGTGCCAATGGGAACCCGGCGCGGCGGAACCATTGTGAGGATACTCGGGAGACCGGCACGTCAGAACCGAGGTTGGGTGTGTGGCTTGGTTATCCGTGGAGAGGAGCCAAATCAATTGTGTGCCAATGGGAACCTGGTGCGGCGGAACCATTGTGAGGATACTCGGGAACCCGAAACGGCGGAACCAAGACTGGGTGAGTTAAAAAGGAGTTTTTGGAAAAAGAAAAGTGGAACTAACGACACGGTCCACGATGAGTCAAAAAGTCAACACTAACGTTAGTCTGAATAAGGAAATGTGGATTTGATTAACTGTTTTGTCAATATGCTTAATCTATGTGGAATCGTTCTTATTATGATCTCTTGTTCATAAGTTAAGGATTAGTAGGTAGGATTATACTATTGAGCCTTTGTAGCTCATGGTGTTACCTTTTGGTGACCCTGACATATTATATGGGTGGCGACGCCGGTATAATATGTCAGATCTGATAGATGAACAGGGCGAACTCTTCACTTTGGAGGCGTTCGGAGCCGAAGAATTCGCTAGGATGGAGGAACAAGAGGGGCAGTAATTAGGAACCCTAGTTCCCTATTTTGTGTTTAAATTACTCTAACGGGAGTTATGATGTAATAATGAGCAGTGACTCTCTTTAATTTCTGTAATAAATTATCCATTTAACGTACCTAAAATTAGGGGCGTTACATAGGGATTGCTTAAAGCTTGGATTCTTGCTCTCAAAGCTTGAGGTAGGGATTACTACCTCTCTTTATGTGTTTTTGAGTAGTTTTGATGCCTAAATCGAACTTGGGTTGTTGTTGTTGAGTTTGGGTGAAATCTGTCAGAGCTGTGAAAATCACCCGAAAATTTCTAGCCTACCGGTAGGGCTTTTTCTCTACTAGTAGGACTCTGTGTTCCCAAATTGATGTTCCTTCTGGACCTAGTTTGTACCTGTAGGACCCTATTCCCTACTGGCAGAACTCCTGTTAAGCCCCGAATTTTGGGAACGTTAAATAGACAATTTTATTGAAACTTCAAAATAGAGTCTGGCTCTTTATTACAACATAACTCTCACAAGAGTACTTTCATTACAAAAGGGAGGGAAACTAGGGTTCCTATCTACAGCTCCGCCTGCTCCTCCATCCTAGCCAGCTCTTCAGCTCTAAAGGCCTCCAAGGTGAACTGCTTGCCCTGTTCATCTACAAAATCTGACACATTATACCAGCGTCGCCACCAGCATAATATGTCAGGGTCACCAAAGGTAACTCCATGAGCTAAGAAAGCTCAAGAGAACAATCCCATACCCGCTAACCCATAGCTTACAAACAAAAGATCATAGAAATCAACTACTAACGATAACACATCCACATTCACTATCTAACGTTGGTGTTCAAGTTTTTCTACGTTTCTCCTATGCGACTCATCGTAGACCGTGTCATCATTTTCACTATTCTTTTTCCAAACTAACATCTTCCAAAATAGTTTTTAACACACCCAACCTCGGTTCCGCCGCGTCGGGTTCCCATTGGCACACATTGGCTCCTCTCCGTGAATAACCAAGCCATACCTCACTATGGTTCCGCCGCTCCGAGTTCCCATGGGAACGCACACAAAACTCACACCACACAATGGGCTACCACGTCCAGCCACATTGCGGTTTCAAAAACATTTCACCCGTTTCAAACACGCTTTTTCCTTAACCACACCCCAGGTGCCATATTTCTACTTTCTCGATTTTAGTGTCTCGTTTCCAAGCATAGACTCCGTGGTAGGACTTTCCACATACGCAACAACAAATCATTCATTTTAATCTAACATGATCATCCAACTCTATTTTATACCACAAGCAATACAAGCAATTCATGTATGCATGCTCATAACCATTCAGAATATCAAAACACGAATACTTAAAGTAAATAGGTAAAGATACACTACATATAATTCAGAGTAGTAGATAGGGAGAATCTACCGTTCTTGGCGGTAGTGACGACTACAGAAGGTACGTCGGGGATTGGGCGAAGTAACTTCCTACGGTAGGCTTCCGGTAGTTTCGAAAGAGAAAGGTTTCTCTCGAAACTTGATCTTGACTAAACTTCTTGAACTTTTTGGATCGAAAAGGGGTTTTAGGATGAGTTCCTTGAAGAACTTCAAGAACAAGAAGAACTAAGCAAGAACAAAAGAATTCTAGAGAAAGAAGTTGTTAGCTGAAGGTGTGAGTTGAATGGCAAGAATGAGGTGCTATATATAGCAAAAGTCTTGGTTATTACCCAAGGGATAAAATTTTCCCTAGCAATTATTATCCAATGGGTAAAGATTTTCCTAGAAAAATAATAGCCCAAAAGGTACAAGGTACTAGATTTTCCAAATCAAATACCCTATTAAAGAATTCTAATTAGGCACATGTTTTGATTAAACTAATAGACATTGTACTAAATAAATCTAGGGTTTAGATATTCCCCAATATTTTAATACATAAAAGTACATGGGAATCCAAAACTTGATTATTAAAATAAAGCCTTGTACCTTGTTGGAAGATTAAAGCTATTACCCAATGGGTAATAGTTTCCCTAACGGTTATTAACCAATGGTCAATGGAGGGGTGGAAGAATATCCAATAAACAATGCATATATATACTAGCACATGTGTACCAAGTCAATTCTTAGTCATCCAAGTACATATATTATATATACATAGGTACTTATGTACTCTAGGTAGATCAACTCCCCATTAAATTAATCCAATTGGGTACAAAACCCCAATATAAAAATAATACCAAGGGTACTTAGAGAATCTTAGGTTTTTAAGTCTAATAAGTACATACACAATAAAATATAGGTACAACATCACATGGGGATTTAGAAAATGACTATTTTATTAAATTCAAGTACTTAGTTGGAAGATTAACCTTATTAAAGAAAGGATAAATTGGTGGTTAAAAATCCTTTCTTGGAGATCTCGGCTCAAATAAGGGGTAAACAACCTAATTTGTCCGATGATGAAGTCGTAATTAAAACAATGGACTTCATGAAAGAACAGTTCTTGCAGACGGTTCAGGCAACCCAAACTGCAGCTGATGATGAATCCATGACATCAGCCAAAAGCAATGATGAAGATACTAATCCTTTCACATGCCTGGCAGGGGAATCACAAGACCCCTATGAAGATGAAGGGACTCAGGCTCCTACTCTAGGAGATTTTTGGGACAGCATGACGGAAATGATGGCCGAACAGCTGTCCTCTCGCAAGGGCAAGGAGAAGCATCAATGATGTTGCTTCAACTTTAATTCCAAGCTTCAATAATGCATGCTTCAAAATAAAGTCCGGGAGCACACTCGATGAATGTAGAGTAATTTTCAAAACACTTAATTAGGAAGTGTTGTCAATTTTAGGTCCAACAACTTTTAGGTAAGATGTTTGGTGTTGCTGGGGCTCATTTTGTACCCGGCCAATGTTTTCCTTTAAGTTGTAATTTCATTTTCATTTACCTACTTAGTCCTGTTGAGTCCTCAATATAAGGACGCGTCTTTCAATTGTTAGGCAGACTTTTTTTTACAAGATTTTTCCTTCTTTCTGTAATCAGCTTCCGCTTCCCTCTCCCTCAATAATATTTGCAGTCTCTTTTCCTCCATTGCACAAGGTTAGCATTATCGATCCTCATGGCATATTGTTTTCTGCAATCATCTTTGGTATCAGAGCCATAATGGCTTAGTATAGTGTGTTAGTACAAGCATAGGTCATGATATCATGAGAAAGCCTTTTATCAAAAATATGTTTTAAAATTTTTCAAATTCAAAAATTTAAATGTAAGAAAGCATTCAAGGTAGTGGGACGTCACCCAAGTCGCGTTCGGATTTGTCTGGCCGTTGAACCCGGGGAGGGTGTGTTGGCCTATTGCTCCGGTAAATCGTTGACAGACGTGCTATCATGAATGTTCTCTTCCGTTTAAGAAAAAGATTGTTCTGATTTGTTTTTAAAAAAAAAAAAAAAGGCTGGAATATGATATCAATTGGCTTATGTGAGTACTAACACAATCATCTCAATATGAGAAGAATTTTTCGTTCTAATAATGATAGAGTAAAAAATTCCGAATTAGTGGAATATGCCAATGTGCAAGAACAATTGAATCACTGGACAATTCCTCCAGTGCGCCCTTCAACCATATATGGGCGTGGATTATTTGATTTTAGAAGTACCATGGCAATTAAAACCGTGGAAAAAACAGAGAGCCTAGAGCTCAACGATAAAATAATAAATCTCTTAGATCGTAGGGATTTACTTGCTCACATGAATAGCTATAATTATGTTCATATTGGTTTAGTGCAAATTGCTCTTAAACCATTAACACTACTTGGAACGGATACTTGTCTGCAAGTTACTTTGCGTGATGGCAGGTGTAATAGTTGGCGGTCCTCAATCATAGGGGCCGTAGAGACCAGTTTGAGTCATGGTCCTGTATATTTTAATGCTTATCCTGATTTCTCTTTATCTCTTACTGATAGAAATATAGGAGAGGCTTTAAATTGTAGAATTCAGACTAGGGGTTATGATTTTTTACCTGGATCTGAAGTAATAGCTGTGATTTATAGAATTTACTATAAAGTCATGAATACACTGAAACCTAGGGTGCGAATTATGCGTCCTCCTGATCAAACTGTTTTGAAAGAGTCTAATGTGTTGACTTCTAATATTGCAACTAATAGGTTGATTAATTGGGAAGAAATTACTTTTCCAGAAAATTGGACTATAACAAATGTTGTTCCTCCTAGACCAATTGCTAATAGGATAGAACACATTGTTCAAGATAATGATGGTACGGTTTTCCTAAATTTTAGGAGTTCCCAACCAGATAGGTTACTCAGGAGCAGAAGCTCTAGAAATAGCCAACCAACAACCCAGGTGCCATATAGGGTTAGTATTCCAGCTACTAGTAGGCACTCGGTTTCGGAAATTCCGGAATCACATCAGACACAACATCCGAGAGAGGATGAAAATTTGATTGGAATAAGATTGTCTGATAATCAAATACCACATGGTGTTTATACACATCACAATAACACGGTAGAATCACCTACTGCTAGTGAAATGGCTTTTACCATTAATAATGATAATAACGCCTGAACAGAGAAAAGAGATTAATAGAGAATTTCAACAGCCTAAATACCAAGAATTTAGAACTTGGTACTTTGCAAAATACAATGCTGATCAATTACAAAAATTCAAAAAAGAATTTTATGATTGGCTTGAATATTCAGGAAAAATCATGCCTTTTACACAATGGTTTTATGGAAGGCATTGGATAGAAATTGATAAGTCTATTAATGTAATACAAGACTATCATAGGAATTGGAGAGATATGGCAGGAAATGTTATTAAAGTTGTCCATCCTCCAACGGTACCGTTGTCAATTGAGGGCAACGCTAGTAATGATCCACCTTTGGAAACTACTGCTTTTGTTAAACCTACAAATACAGATCCCAATGGAAAGGTTTATAAGCAGAATAATCATACTAATGTTTGTCTCAATACCATAGGAGACCAGTTGATTCGTATGGAAGAGCAAATAGCTCAAACCAGAGAAGATATTAGGAATATGTCTTCCAAGACTGATAAAAAAGAGGATGAAATTTCACCCTCAAATATTCGACCACCGTTACCAATTTCAGGATTTAATTTAACTAATCCTAGTAAGAATATTGAATTGGTAGAAGAGTTACAAAAAAGATTTAAAGGGTTAACTCTTATGACCATAACAGAAGAACAGGAAATGTCTCAGCAAGAGGTTGCTGAATTAGAAAGTTCTTTTGTTCAGTCTCAAATAGAGACCATTAATAAAATTCATTATTCTCCTAAAACTTTCCCAGGTGGTGGAGCTGATAGATATTATTATCCAAGACCTACCCCTCAAGACATGCTTTATGAGGAGTCTGGTTACCAAAAACAAATGTCCTATAGTGGTAGAACCATCTATGAATGGAACATAGATGGAATGACCGAATACCAAATTTTTGGTGTTGTTCATCAAATGATGATGTATAGTACAATATGTAGAAACAAGAGAAATGAGGATAAGGAGATTGCTGGATGGATCACAGTTGGATTCACTGGCATGATCAAAGGATGGTGGGATAATGTTCTCACAGAAAGCCAACGGCAAGAAATTTTAAACGCCGTTAAAACTGAACCAGGTAGTGTTAAACAGGATGCTGTTTACACACTAGTTCAATCAATAATTTTACATTTTGTTGGTCATTAGGATAACCAACGTGAGAGAAGTAGAGAATTACTTCAAAATCTAAAATGTCCAACGCTAACCCATTTTCGTTGGTATAAAGATGTGTTTCTTGCAAAAGTTATGCAAAGAGTTGATGCTAATAGTGAGCATTGGAAATCCAAATTTGTGGATGGTTTACCTTATTTCTTTGCGGAGAAAATAAGGAAGAAAATGAGAGACCAAAATAATGGTTTAACTATTGATTATGATAGATACACTTATGGTCAATTAATTTCCATAATAATACAAGAAGGTTTAACTTTGTGCAATGATATAAAATTGCATAACCAATTGAAAAAGCAAAACCTAACTGGTAAGCAAGAGTTAGGACAATTTTGTGACCAATTTGGTTACGATATGCCTCAATACTCAAAACCTCTTAAGAGTAAGAATAAGAGTAGTAATAACACTACTCGAAAGTACTCGAAAAGGAAATCGGGTAAAAAGAAACATAAGGACAATGATGAACCATCTAGTTCAAAGAATACTTCTGCTAAGAAGCAGAAAATAAAACTGAAAAGAAAATTACTGCAAAGTGTTTTAAATGCGGTAAGATTGGTCATTATGCAAATAAGTGCAAGACCAAGAAGAAGCTGGATGAGCTCCAGTTGGATGAAGGGTTAAAAGAAACTCTTTATAAAATATTGCTTGATTCAAGTGAATCTGAGCCCGAGGATCAAATAAACGATCTTTCTAGTGAAGAAGACACTACCTCTTCGACTTCTTCAGGAGAAGAAGAAATAGCCAATAATTGCACTTGTAATGACATTGAATGTTCGACTTCCGACAATTATTGGAAGGCAATAGTTGAGATGAATGGTCTCAGTATCAATGTGCTTACTGAGAAACAACAGGGTCTTTTAGAGATCATTGATCAGATTGAAGACCCTCAATTAAAAATGAAAATCATTGAAACTTGTTTATCTTCAATGAAAGAAGAAGAGGAAGAAAAGCCCCATCTTCCTAATGAAAATTACAGTTTGAAAACTGTTCTTGATAGATTAGAACAGGTAGACAATTTGAAACCTGTCACTATTCTTGAATTAAAAGGAGAAATAAATACTCTAAAAGCAGAAATAAAGTTGTTAACAACATTCAAGAATAGAGCTGCTCAAGAGTTTTATGACATTAAGACAAGATTGGTTGTCTTAGAAAATAAAGGTGAGTCAAGCAAGACTGATGACTTGGCTTATTTGAATTCGATTAATAAAGTGGTGTACCAAAAGTGGCACATCAAAGTTAATTTGGTAATTCACAAAGAATATACTATCAACAATATTATTGCTTTGGTTGATAGTGGTGCAGACATGAACTGCATCCAAGAAGGAATAATTCCAACCCAATATTTCGAGAAAACTTCTCAAAGCCTCACTAATGCAAGTGGAGAGAAAATGATAATTAAATACAAGCTCAATAATGTTTACATTTGTAACAAAGGAGTTTGTCTGGAAACAACTTTTCTTTGTATAAGAAATCTTCAACAGGAGTTAATTCTTGGCACTCCTTTTCTTTCAATGCTGTTGCCAATGAAGACCAGCACTGCAGGTATATCTGCTCAGGTAGAAGGTCACGAAATCTTCTTTGAATTTGTGTCTCCACCTGTATACAAAGAAATAAATGATATCATGAGAAAAATTTCTCATAAAGATAAACAAATAAATTTTCTTAAAAAAGAAATTCAAATTATGAACATTGAAGAAGTTTTGCAAAAATCTTCTTTCAAAGGGAAAATTTCTCAAATTGAAGAAAATTTCAAAAAAGAGATTTGCAGTGATATCCCAAATGCTTTCTGGGATAGGAAAAAATATATTGTTTCATTACCTTATGAGAAGGATTTTGATGAAAAAAGAATTCCTACGAAAGCTAGGCCTTCTCAAATGAAACAAGAATATTTGAAATTATGTCAAAATGAAATTGACA
Organism: Rhododendron simsii; assembly: GCA_014282245.1. NCBI lineage: Eukaryota > Viridiplantae > Streptophyta > Magnoliopsida > Ericales > Ericaceae > Rhododendron > Rhododendron simsii. Next base: position 28,191,529 of record CM024954.1, read on the forward strand.
GTTTACTTAAAAAGCAATTAATAAGAAAGAGTTACTCTCCATGGAGTTGTACAGCTTTTTATGTCAATAAAAATGCCGAAAAGGAACGAGGTGTTCCTAGACTGGTTATCAATTATAAACCATTGAATGAAGTCTTAATGTGGATAAGATATCCCATTCCCAATAAAAAAGATTTGCTTGATCGACTGAATAAGGCAGTCATTTTTTCTAAATTTGATTTAAAATCTGGATATTGGCAGATTCAAATACAAGAATCTGATCGATATAAAACAGCTTTTACTGTTCCTTTTGGTCATTACGAATGGAATGTAATGCCATTCGGTCTGAAGAATGCACCTTCAGAATTTCAAAATATTATGAATGATATCTTTTATCAATATGCTGATTTTGCAATTTGTTATATTGATGATGTTCTAATATTTTCAGAGAACATAGATCAACATGTTAAACATCTTAGAATTTTTAAGGATGTGATTAAAAGAAATGGGCTTGTTGTCTCAGCGCCCAAGATGAAATTGTTCCAAACTAATATTAGATTTCTAGGACACAATATTCACCAGGGGAAGATTATTCCCATTGACAGAAGTATAGAATTTGCTTCAAAATTTCCCGATGAAATTAGGGATAAGACTCAATTGCAGAGATTTCTTGGGAGTCTCAATTATATTGGAGATTATTATAAAGAATTGGCACAGGATTCTGCACCTTTATATGATAGGCTCAAGAAGAATCCTCCTCCTTGGTCTGAGCAGCATACAAGAGCTGTTCGCAAAATAAAATTGAAAGCTAAGCAGCTTCCTTGTCTAGCAATAGCTAATCCAGATTGGAGAAAAATAGTTGAAACTGATGCCTCAAATATTGGTTATGGAGGTATATTGAAGCAATACAATATCAATTCTAATAAAGAAGAATTGGTTAGATTCACTTCTGGTTTGTTTAAAAATGCTCAAACCAATTATAGTACTGTGAAGAAAGAAATCCTTTCTATTATTAAATGTGTTAATAAATTTCAAGATGATTTGCTCAATCAACAATTTTTGCTCAGAGTTGATTGTAGTGCAGCAAAACAAGTTTTAAAGCAAGATATTAAAAACTTGGCTTCAAAGCAAATTTTTGCTAGATGGCAGTCTGAATTATCTGCCTTTGACTTTGATATAGAATATATCAAGGGAGAAAATAATTCCCTTCCTGATTTTCTCACCTGTGAATTTTTGCAGGGATAATATGAATTATAATAGCTTTGCTCAGCAAAGAACTCAATTTGAGCAGTGGTTAATATTGAGGAGAAGAGTTCTCCAAACTAATGCTGAAATGACAATATTTCACCGGCCTCATAATAGGGCTACTTTAATACATTGGATAAATGTTAGAGAAGCACTGCTTCGACATTATCAATATTATGGTTATGATGATGACCAAGACTGGGAAATAGAAATGCTCCAGTTAACAATACAGAGACTTCAGAATCAACTGAATATTTTATCTCGTGCATAATTTTGCAGGATGAATCGACCACCAGACCGTGGTCGAGGCAGAGGAAATTCCTCTCGTGGGCGTGGCAAATCAAGGGTCACGCAAGCTGATATTGAAGCCTACTTGAAGGCTAATAAATTGCAGTATCCATCCTTACAGGATGCTGCATCAGCATTATCAGGCCCCTCAATGGCGGAGGTGGTCCAAACCGAAGAGGTTTTCAAATTGGGTGAAAACCGTGAAACAATTATGATCCTGGAATCTCAGGATGAAGATAATAGCAACAATCCGTGGGAAATAAGGTCCCGCTACATGGACATAATGGGATATCCGGCCCCAGAGGGCAAATACAGATACTTATATGAGGCAATGCTCTCAGAAACAAATTCGGTGGAATTCCGCCATACTTATGAAAGCAAGATGGACAATAAGAGTCCTATCAGTTATAGCAGGGCCATAATTAAGATGGTCATTCCAATTAACAAGTGGGGAATTCACCCACAACAATCCAAAACTTTGACAATAAAAGGTGAAAATGGAGTTCCAGTACATTATAATTACTGGGATTACGTAGAAGCCTGGTCAAAGGCCTTTTATTACCAAAATCAAAAACGGAAACATTCCTGGTTTCTGAAAATCTGTCCAAAATTGGTGGGCAAAAATGATTTACCAAATTGGTTTGTTAATTGGTGGTCTAAATTTGGACCAAAATTAGATTTTCTACCTAACGAGGTACAGAAGGAACTTGAGTTCTTCCAGGAAAATCATCCTCAACAAAGGGGGACCAATATTTCTGAAGGAAAATCGTTCCTTTTTACAATGATCACATTTGGGATTCCTTGGATATGGAAATGGGATCTCACAGTTGGAAGAAATAATTTGGGTCTTCCTATTCTACAGCGAACTTTCCAATACAAGTACATACACAATAAAATATAGGTACAACATCACATGGGGATTTAGAAAATGACTATTTTATTAAATTCAAGTACTTAGTTGGAAGATTAACCTTATTACCCAATGGATAATAAATCTCCTAGTATTTATTGTCCAATGGACAAAAGTAATAAGGAAACTTTTATTATTAAAATAACCAAAATGTTCTTTTAATCAATTATAAAATTCTATTTTTATATAGATATTGGTACTCAACCAAATCTATCAAAGAATACCTTTTAATATAAAGAATAGGATTTCTATTACCCAATGGATAAAAGTTCCCCTAACTTTTATCGTCCAATGGATAAAGAAGAAAACCAAAATAATAAAAGAAAATAAATAAATAATTCCAAGTCTAGGGTTGGAAAGGTTCATAAGGTTCAAAGATGGGCAAAAAGGTCCGTCTAGGGTTAGGAAAAAGTAACTAGGTGACTTCCTAGTTCGGTTTCTCCAAGTAGTCGGTTAGAAGCTAACCAGACTGGCCAAGTAGGGTTTCTAGCCAAGAAATATGATTTTAAAGATTTTATTTCACTCACTAGGAAAATATACAAGCGCTTTTACAAGCATACTTGTCTTTAGAAAAGGACCATATTGTCCGGGGTTAAAAGATTCAATTTTGGTAAGACTCAAATCTAATTATGACGAATTATTAGAAATAAAAAAAAATTTAAAAGTAATACCAAATAATTTAAACTAAAATTCAAATATTTAACGAAATTTTTATTTACTGAAAATCAGGGCCATTACAATCTTGTCTCAATAAATTTTTTTATATATCATCCTAATTTCACATTCTAAGATCTTAGTCCATCCTAATGAGTTATATTATGCTTGTTTACGAGTTTAAGAGTACTATTACATGCTTCTTACTTGTTACTTTGCTCGTTGAATTTGACTGACTTGTTTATGATTGAAGGAAGAGTCTGTAATGCAATGTAAACAAACAAAGAATGAATTATGATACGATAACATTTGAAAAGAGTTGCGGACGTGTACGAGACCCACCAACGGGTGAGGATGCTAGGAAGGGACCACGGGATCCATAATGCCCAACAGGAGCTAACGCTCATGACACGTACTAGACCCAATGACGGGTGAGGTGCTAGGTAGGGACCACGGGATCCATAATGCTCGGCAGGAGCATTTGCTTAGGTTACTTGATGATGAAAACACGATTCGATACTAACACAATTAAATGACAGCAACATGAAAGTTGAAATATATGTTGAGAACATGTTGAAACCATGAATTTTATGCTTTGCTTGTGCTATTCATTCATTGTGTCATCTCATTCACATATAAAGCTAGTATAGACTTTTCTACTAGGCTAGTGAAGCTCAACCTTTCTTAATTTTTAGGTACAAATCAGGGACAATGACATGGGGTGTTGTGCATGCATTTGACCATATTTTTGAAAGTTAACTATGAGGCGTTACTTAGCCATTTTTGTAAATTTCTTTGGGAAGATGTATTTGTAACTTTATTTACAACTCTTTTGACTATGGATGACTATAAACACTAAACTCACTTACTTATTGCAAACTTATGCTTATTTGGGCCATTGTGTCAGGGTTGTAATATTTCAAGATTACTAGAGTTTGAACCGTAATTAAGATGGTATGGAAATGAAAAACTCTTTGGGGTAATAATTATGTTTTCGTGAGGATTTTTATTTAAGAAAAGTTGTGTTTATTTATGTTAAAAATCGAGAGCGTGACAATATTAATTTCGTGTTGAACGATTATGGGCCAGCCTTTGTGGCTGGGCGAAGAGGGGTGCCTAATACCTTCCCCTTATCATACTTTTGACTTCTGAATCTAGAATCTCTATCTATTTTGTTAGTTTTCTTAAACTAAGTGGCAACTCTATGCAAGCGTGGCTATCGTCAGTATGTAGCAATACTTGTAGCCATGGAAGTATCCATAACTTTGGTCGAGTCAATTGTTGATGTGTAGTGAGATCACTGTGTGGATATCTCTCTGAGGTGGCGTCCACAATTTTGGCTACTCTGCTAGAGATTCGAGAGCCATAGTTGTGACACCCCGCTTTCCGATGGTCGGCAGTACTGCAGGAAGCAGGCTCTGTCCGGACAGGAAGGAGCAAGTCATGGTTTATAAGGAAAGATCCCTCCTACTTGTACAAGGCCTTTTAAAGCCATGAGGGTTGGCCAAAGCACATAGGAACTTCACAGTTAAGCGTGTTCATCCTAGGGTAGTCCAGGGATGGGTTACCTGCTGGGAAGTCTATGGGCTTTGGGCGTCCAAAGCGGACAGTATTGTATAAAGATGGAGCGGGTCGTTACAGATGGTATCAGAGCCCCGCCCTGGGCAAAGTGGTGGGTAGGATGCGCTCTGCTGCCACAGACCCCAGGGGAGGTTACTGGGCCTGTGCAACGAGGACGTTGCATCCCTAAGGGGGGTAGATTGTGACACCCAGCTTTCCGATGGTCGGCAGTACTGCAGGAAGCAGGCTCTGTCCGGATGGGAAGGGGCAAGTTATGGTTTATAAGGAAAGATCCCTCCTACTTGTACAAGGTCTTTTAAAGCCGTGAGGGCTGGCCAGAGCACATAGGAACTTCATAGTTAAGCGTGCTCATCCTAGGGTAGTCCAGGGATTGGTGACCTGTTGGGAAGTCTATGGGCTTTGGGCGTCCAAAGCGGACAGTATTGTACAAAGATGGAGCGGGCCGTTACAATAGTCAAAGTTCAACATAAAACTAATTATTATTTTGTTTGAATTCTTTCATATGCATCAAGTGGGCAACCCATGTTTAGTCCACCTAATATCCCGGCATGTCACGTGTAAAGACTCGTGACTTTAAATTTCTTTTCCTTAATTAATGGTTAATATGGAGGATCATATCTTAAGTTAAATGTGTATTTCATTAATGTGGTTGTACGGATTAACGTGCCTTTATGTTTGGGATGTTCGGAAAATAGTTAAGCTTTGAATTCGGTGTTAAAAATATGCTTGGAGGTGTTAGTAGCAAACGGGGTTCAAATCGATAAACGTTGGTAAATTTCTAAAATTTTCCAGGTGGTATCGGTACTACATTTTTCCCTGTACCAGTACCCATCAACCAAAGGTTGTGCAATGCTGACATTTTGGTGCCAGTACGGATACAGCATATTTTCCAGTACCGGTACCTGCTGAGGAATTTCTGACGATTTTTGTACGCGATCCAAACCACTATAAATAGACCCCTTATGTTATTTTATCACTTTTAGAGCACGAACCAAGCCTAAAATCGCCTCTCTTACCTCTCTCTTCAATCTCTCTCTCAAATCTCTTGATTTCTTGATGAATCTTCAGCGAAACTTCAAGATCCAAGCATCTAGCACTTGAATCTCAATCGGGCTTTGAGTTTATCACTCTCGGAGGTAAGACCTATGGATTTCGGCTCTTTCTTCTCTCTCCTCTCAAACACAAGTTGATCGTCACTTGTTTATCTTGTCTTTGGATTATCTTGACTCTAGATCTCGTAGCTAAGCTTGGGAAATGATTGTTCTTGGTAGATCCAAGCTTGTTCCACTTGGAGGGCTTAGGGTTTTGTGCAAAACCCATTGGGTAGAGACTTTTCCTCTCTCTCTACTTATGTATGTGTTGCTTATGTGTTTGGTTCCTCAATTCCTTGGTATAATTCTCGATTATTGTTGATTCTACCCACGTTGGAAGAAGACCCCACTTCTTGCTTGGAAAACCCCTAGATTTTGATTAGAGTTCTTGATGCTTGAGTGTTCTCACACCTGGAAGAAGTTCTTAAACATGGTTTGTTCCTATTTTCAACACACCTTCATGGTTCTTAGTTGTATCTACTTGAGAGTTTGAGAAATACATGAAGTTGGGATTTCGTTACTTGAGTAAATTGAGGCTTTGTGTTCTTCATTCTAGTATCATATAAGTGAGTGTGTGTTTGTGCATTTAAGACACAATAATGCAGGAAGGGTATGAGAATGTTAAGATATAAGATTATTAATGCATGTTTGGCGCGTTTGTGGCATAGTAAGTTGGTTTAAGCGATAAATTGTTGATGAGATGAGGATAAAAGATTGACTTATTGTAGGAGTAAACTAGAGCTTTGTATGTCTTTCTTACTCCATTTGCAACCATAAAGTTCTTTGTGTAAATGTGAGGATTGTATAGTACTAAGGTGGGATAGTACTCCTTACGTTTAGTCTATTGTGGGAATGAGAATTTGCGAATGAAGTAGTTGTTATCTAGTGGTTAGAACATGGAAGTTATTGCAACACAAGGGGTGGTAATGCAGGAGCCGATTTGGGTGACGTTCACTACAATGCAAGGGGTGAAAATGCATAAATCCTGTAACGACCCTGATTTTCGGTCGTTAAAATTTCGTTAAATATTTGAATTTTTTTTTATTTCCTTAATTTCCTTGTGATTTGTCACAATTACGTTTTTGCCCTTCAAATTTGATTTCTTTGCACTTTAGCCCATATAGCAAGCCTAGTTAGCCTCTAACCGGCTAGTTGGAGTAACTAAACTAGAAAGCCATCTAGTCACTTTTCCCTAACCTCAAATGGACCGTTTTGCCCTCCTAAACCTTTTGAACCTTTTTAACCCTAAGATTCTTGTAGTACCCTTTTACTTATTTTATGTTAGGGTTTTGATCTTCCTAGATTATTTGGTACATGTGTATCTAATATATTAGTACTAGGATGATTATTTAATTAGCATTGTACACATGTGCCTATTGATTAGTTTAAAGGGGAAAATCTAGTCTTTTAAAATCCCTTGATCTCTAGTACAAAGTTCCTTTTGTTTATTGTTTTCTTGAACATTGTATGCATATATATATGTACTTGAGAGAGAGAGGAGAGAGAGGCCGGAGAGAGGGAGAGAGGGAGAGAGAGAGAGAGAGAGAGAGAGAGAGAGAGAGGAAGGAAGGAAAGAAGAAGGAAAGTTGGTTGTACCATCCTTGATCTTTCATTGTACTTAAAATCCTTGGTGAGATTCTTCCTAGCCAAGAATCTTGTCCTTGATTGTCCTTCCATGATATGTTTAAACCCTAGAAATCTTGTTCACACCTCCTTGGTCACCAAGTCTTGCAAGAATCACAATCTAGCCATGCAAGCCTAAGGTTAGGCCTTGATCTTTCTAGGATTCTTGCCATGTGTCAAAAGTTGAGGAAGAGTGAGAGGGAGGGGGGCCGGCCTTAGAGAGGGAGAGGGAGCTCAAGGTTTGCCTATAAATAGAGCCATTCTCTTGCCATTTGAACTCACACCTCAAAGCTTTGCTCTTCCTTCTCTCTAGAAATCTCGGATTCCAGTCCCTGGCAGCCTACTGCCCTTCGAAAATCCTCCGTTTTCTCCTGCTTAGAGTAGTTTTTAGGACCAACTTCCTTCAGGAAAGTTGTAGAACACTTCGAGAGCTTCAAGTTAGGCTCAAGAACCACCCCAATCGGTCAAGAAATGACCAAGTTATTGGCATCCGAAGTTCAGTAAAATCTCGGATTCCCAATTTCTGGACAGCTTACTGTCACCTCCTTCCTCACCATTTTTCTCCTACTTAGAGTAGTTTCTAGGATTAACTTTCTTCACAAGAGTTGTAGAGGGTTTCGAGATCTTCGATTTCAACCCAAGAACGACTCTATTCGGCAAAGATTGACCGAGTTACTGCCGTCCGAAGTTCGGTCCAGATTCACCGCCCGTAGAATTTTTCAACCTTGCTTATTCGGCCCCGACTAGTTTCGGATCAAGGTAGGATACTCTTACCCTATCCCTATGTATATGTAAGATCTCGTTATCTTCCATTTCAAAGAAAGTGATCTTTGTTTACTTTTCATTTCAAGTACTCGTATTTTGATCTTTCGGAAAGTTATGAACTTGAATATATGAATTGCTTGTATTACTTGTGACACGATAAAGCATAAGTGATTTATCACTCCAAGGGCGTCCGAACATGTGGCGTTATGCTTTAAGCGTTGATTTGAGCATGTTAAATATAGAGTTGGATAATCTTGTTGGATTACGATGAATGATATTTACTTTTGTCCTGCCTCGAAGTCTTGCATGTAAACGAGACACAAGAACTAAGAAAGTAGAAACATGACACCTAGGGTGTGGTTGACAAGGAAAATGTGTTTTCCGAAAAAGAAGATATCTTAGAAACTACATAATGACCATTTCGAGGGCATTATGTGTGTGTGTGTTCCAATGGGAATCCGGAATAGCGGAACCATTGTGAGGTTGTGTGTGTGCGTTCCCATGGGATCCCGGACCGGCGGAACCATGGTGAGGTATAGCTTGGTTATCCGCGGAGAGGAGCCAATGCAAATTGTGTGCCAATGGGAACCCGGCGCGGCAGAACCATTGTGAGGATACTCGGGAACCCGGCGCGGCGGAACCGAGGTTGGGTGTGTGGCTTGGTTATCCGCGGTACGGAGCCAATGTCAAATGATTTTGAAAGGCTTGGTTATCCGCGGTACGGAGCCAATGCAAAGGATTTTGAAAAATGGTTTTGTAAATGGAAAACGTTGACACGGTCTACGACGAGTCGCGTAGGAGAAATCGGGAAATCTTGGACACCAACGTTAGATAGTGAATGTGGATGTATTATCGTCATTTATGTGATTTCTATGATCGTTGTTGGTAAGCTATGGGTTAGCGGGTAAGGATTTCCTATTGAGCGTTGTAGCTCACGGTGTTGCCTTTTGGTGACCCTGGCATATTATATTGGTGGCGACGCCGGTATAATGTGTCAGACTTGATAGATGAGCAGGGCGAGATCTTCAGCTTGGAGGCGTGCGGAGCCGAGGAGCTGGCTAGGATGGAGGAGCAAGAGGAGCTGTAGAGTAGGACCCTTAGTTCCCTCTTTGTCATCCTATTTTGTATTTCAAATGCTCTTACGAGAGTTATGATGTAATAACGAGCTAGACTCGCTTCGTTTTTATAATAAAATGTTTTATTTAACGTACCCAAAATTCGGGGCGTTACAAATCCATTCGGGTAGAATTTACTATAACACAAAGGTGGTAATACAAAACCCATTCGGGTTATGTTTGCTGTAATGCAAGGGGTGGAAACACAGAAAGGGAGTGTATGTGCAATTGTGCCAAATACTTGGTGGTGTTGTTTGTTATACTTTAAGCTTAAATGCCCTAGTTTATGTTCGAAATTCTGTAGTTGCTTGTGGTTGAGCTTTAAATGACTTACGTTCAAAGGAGTGTTTTCAGTGAATTCAAATCACACCCGATATTGCTTGCTCTTATCATGTTTGCATATTCTTATCACCAAATGATGCGAATCATTTCATACCCATGTAGATTTAGTTGAGATTTTCCTACTGAGCAAGTGTGTTCTCAACCCTTGCGTATATCTTGGAATGCTCAGAATGCATTTGGGTTTCTTAGAGATCTTACTTAGTTTATACGATCATCTCATGTAAATTATGTGTTTGGTTGATTGAAAATGTAATAATAATTATAACTCTTGGCAAAATTGTGAATGGACATTGGAGTTTGTATAGAATCTTGGCATGTCATTTTGGGACATATGTGTGACAGGATGATGTTTTAATTATGGGAAAATGTATTATAATTTATGTTGAAAATTTAGGGTGTGATATCATGTGCTATGTTAGAGGTTCAAGCAAACTCGTAACAGAGCACCCTTTCAGACTACCCAAAACCTTGCATATTGTAGAAAATTATAGAACTCTTTCCAAATTAGGATAGGAACCACAAATAAAAATTAAAAAAAAATAAACTAGGACATGGAATCCCAAACAGGTTAGGATTGTGGTGCATTACATGATTATTATTCTCTAGAGTCTTAATTGTTACAGAAGTTGAAATTCTATGCTTATCTTGTTACAAGTTTGTGATAAATGCCATCTCTCTTGAGATAAACAAGAGTCCATGACAACTTAAGTATTTACTAACGAAAACAACTGTATCTTTCTTTGAGATAATTAAGTCCTAACTTGTGGAGAGTCGTCACAGTCCTTAGTTGTTAAGGTTTCTTTTTAAACAAATAAAAAATCTTTTTTTTTCTTTAGACCTAAACATTCTTTTGGCTTTATTAACATTTTCAAAAAAAAAAACTACATCTTATCATTTTTGCATGGTGTTATTGCATGATCCATTACATAATTCAACAAAATTGAAAAAAAAGAAAAGAAAAGAAAAGAAGAGGAATGTTGAAATTCTCACATGTTTATCCACACAATTCTATATGATGCATAGTACAATCCTGAGTCATTCTGCAGTCACTTATGGTGTGTCTTATGGGCGCACCTCATAAACAATCAATTTTGGATATTTTAAATTGAGCATGATTAGGTTTTTGCTTCTCTTAAATTATGAATTTGGTCTTAGACATGACAGTAATGGCTGACGAGAAAATTGAAGTTTGACCGCTAAAGTTGACAAGCTATCCAAATTATTGGCTGCCCTCGCTACCATTATTTATAATTTGCAATCCAAATTATTGGCTGCCCTTGCTACCATTATTTATAATTTGCAAAGAAGTCCTCCACAAGCTCCACTTCTATCTCTCTCTACTAGGTGGATGACAAAAACAATTTAAATGGAGACTCATCCCACCGAGAAAAATCAAGTTAGAAGGGCGATGAAACATCTGTAGCCACAACATGCGAAGCAACTTCACTTGCAGACCACTTCCACCAAAGTGTGAATCGAAGATGACCTGAACCAAGGACTTCTTGACAAAAGTAAAATGAAAGCAAGCATCAACCTCAGTAGTGCTAGCAACATTAATTTGGTGGGATCTTATTTCAATCAAAAGCAAAAGAGGGAATTTGTCCCTCTCAGAATGAATCTAGAAGATATATTCTACATTTTGAAAGCAAAAGTTGATCTGAAGCAGTTGCAGCCAAAATTTCGTAACCTTGCATAGAAGGGTGGAGACTATCGCAACGTGGCACGCTTTCAGGAATGCAGTACCAAATCTCATTGATCAAGGAAAAATTGATCCAACGAAGTTTAATCATTGAGCAGCGATAGCTAATTATGTCACGTCTTAGCTTGAAGTTCTCAGTCAGTCTTTTTTCTTGAGAATCTTGCTAGTTAGTTCGGCCACTATTTCGGCTCGTGTTTGCTTCCTCTTGAAATTTGAGTATTAAGATTATGGGATTTGATTCTTCAGTTTATTTTCTCTTTGAAGCAATTTTATTAGTCATTGTGTTGGACCAACTTGTCGCACTTTGCATGAAATGTGAATCTCTTTCGAAATATTAATTTCCTTGAATTGAAAGCATGAACTACGAGGGCTTGATTCTCTTTTGAGATACATAGGCACCTTAGGACATGCCACATTTTTGAAAATGTCTTCACTTTTGCTGATTTGCTGCCTTGGGATACTCCAATAATGTTAAGTGTTGAAAACGATCTTTAAAGGTTTCAAAGTAATCTCATGGTATCTTTGGAAACACATTAAAACCACTTGATTTGTCAGATGCACATAGTAAGTTTTCAAACGAGTTATGACCTATGCCATTTCTATTGAGTTAAGAACGAGTTGAAACCTCACACAATGCCCCCTCTAATTATCACCTCTTTTCCAATGGCCACCACTACAGATTCTCCATTCACAATGACTTGAATGTCATCTGGTAGTTTATACCTAGCATCAATTTCAACACACACACGAGCACAGTCAAGGTGATTCCTCTTTTCTGTATCCTTATCAACATGCAATGGTTTGCCAATGGTGCTAGCAATACGACTGAAACTTTTTGCGGTCCAAAATTCAAGGGGTAGCTTATGGAGTTTGATCCAAGCTGGTATTATAGATGGATGTTCGAGGGTAGGAACCAGCATATGCTACCAATCTTTAAAAACTAGATATCTGGGGGGGGGGGGGATAAGATCCATTTTCAATAGCGCTAATTTTAGAAGCTTCATCCTTGAATTCAAAGATGAACTTGAACGAATTTGTATCTTTTTTTTTTTTTTTGGGGGGGGGGGGGGTGTGTGGAAATAAGAACCATTTTCCATAGCGCTAATTTTAAAAGCTTCATCATTGAATTCAAAGATGAACGTGTAATGAAATCTATTTAAAAGAGTTAATGCCATGATTATCCCAAACATTATGAGCTATAGAACTGAGAAGAGCGAATGGCATCTTACCATCGAGGAAATACCCAACAAGGCAATGACACCAGCTCCTTTCATCCAAATTTTCTTTGCCAATCTCAACAACTGCTCTTTTGCCCTTTCGGAGTTCAAGATAGTGGTCTAGCTTCATCAATTTTGAAGGACCTTGAGATTGAAAAAGAGAAGCCCAATCTTTAGATTTTGAATGCACGCGACTGGGGTTTTGTACAAACTTTAGAGGAGGAGGACGAATGTCTTCACTGTAGCCACCCTTGGTTGAATCCCCTTTGAAAAAGGATATATGTCCATCTGGGATAAGAGATGGTTGTGACGGCTTGAATCCAACATTTAGGATTTGTACCCCTTCATCTTGAGGACCTATCACCTTGTTGTGAGCCACAAAGGAATCGTGAACATCCTTGAGCCGAATAAGTTGAGCTTGCAGCTCAGAGCAGCCGATATTGATTCCAAAAGATTTCATTTTGGCTTGGAGAGAGGTGACAATTGTAGATAATCTCACCTCAGATTCCAGCCGGTCGCTAGCTTGTTTGAATATTTCCTACAATTTTCTCGAAGGGTTAGGGTTTTTACGGCTGTGAACTCCATACAACTGTGGTAGAATGAGTTCAATTTGGGGCGTACTGGAAGAGAAATGGAAGGGTGAGATGTTAAGACTTCCATCTGTGGGGATTTGGGTTTCAATTGAATGATAAGAACTGTTAGAGGTACCTTTCAGGATCTAATGTTGACATCAGAACCAATAACCTTAAATAGTGGGTTGCTGATAGAATGACCCTTAATTTTTGTTTCTTACCTTATTTTTGGTGATTTAAAGTCTTGAGACCATCAAAATGGTAAATAATTGCAGTGACTGCCACTAATTGCTAATTTATCTGATTTTAGATTTTTTTTATTATATCCAATCAGATTTTACGGAGTCTCTAGCGAAGTTATGTTAGGCTATCTACATTGACATAATCAAAAGTAATATGTTTTTAAAGTGAACATTGTTTGTGCAAAATATGACTTACAATGGTATAATCAAACTTAAGAATCTCTTTAGAAATAATCAAATTTTGAGCTTTTAAGGCCATCCACAGTGTTATAATCAAAAGTCAATTGTTTTTAAAATTAACAATGTTGGTACAAAAAATAACTCACAATGGTATAATCAAAGTTAGCTACATCCTTAGAAATAGTCAAATTTTGAGTTTTGGATAACCAAAACTAGCAACCTTTTTTAGTAATCAAAATTTGTTGAACCCACCCTATATAAGTTAACTGGTTCCAAAATTTAGATACACGTATGTTTCAATTGGTATTTTCTTATTCTCTTTTGCGCCTGCTCTATATCTTCTTCTCTTCATCCACAAACTGGTTTTATTTTTTCCCTCCAAAAGTGAAGTTCATATCTCTCAATTATCCAAAAAAATTCATAATAATTGGGAAGGAAGTCACCGATTTTTTCCACAAAATTAAGGAAGGGAATCGATATATTTTTTCCAAAAAAAAAAACGTAATGGAGGGAGGTGAATAACGAGAAACAGAGGGGGAGAGAGAGTGAAATTGTAGTGGACCCATTATTTTGGTTATGGACTAAAAGTGATCATTGTCAACCTCAACATTGTTAAACTTAACAACCTCTTAAATGAATAACCAAAAGTTGAATGAATAATCAAAAGCTGATGTGTCAACTTTTGGTTATTCATTTTTTATTATACCATTGTGAATGGCCTAATAACCAAAACTTTTGCCAATAACAACCTTTTGCTAATAACCAAATTTAGTAAACCATATATATTCTCAATCAAATACATCCATCATTATACAAAAACCTTCTCTCCCTTCCCTTCCCACCCCCCCCCCCCCCAACAATGTTTTCAAAAAATTATTTTATTTGATTGTAGAGACCTGAAATTTTTAGGCTCGTATTTTTTTTATATAAATATGATTGCTCGGTGTGGATATTCGGTGTAGCGTATTCGTGGAAGGGTATAAGAGTAATTATTGAGAGAGGTGCATGTGTGTGTGTAGTGAGAGCATGGGATCATTTTCCCATTTCTATGATTTCTCCAGGGGAGAAACTTTCCGCATTTTTTTCATCTCTCTCTCGGCAGCCCCTCTCTCCCTCTCTGTAAAAGCTCTAGAATAAACTCTATCTTCCTCCGAAATCTCTCTCTCTCTCACTCTCCCAAGTTCTCACCAGAAGACCCTCAACAAAATAATCAAAAGACCCAAATTTGAAATTTCAACCTCCAATGATTTCACTTTCCTACATGTGATTTCAACGTCAATTTCAGTGGGTTTGAGCTCGGATCGAACCCAGTGTTCGGTTGATTTCAAGTTTTGGCAGTCAAGGGTTCGGGTAGATCTCGTGGGTTCGTCTTTGAAACTCAAGGTAGGGATTTCTACCTCTTATTACATGTAAATTTGTGGTCCATGCTTAAATAACGGTTCCCACTTCCAAGAACGTGTTTAGTGTTTGGCTCAGAATAATCACCTACAATCATGTCCACCATTCATTATAAACCAAACAGCAATGGTACCGTTCGATGTTTCCAAAGATCAATCAACGGTTTAAATCAGACTGCTTTTAAAACCATCCTTAATTATAGTCTAAACGCTGTCGGTTCCAATCAAAACGATACCGTATAGTACTAAAACAACATCACCATTTAACCCCGCAATCCTCTGTATCTCGGGTTCAACCAGGATGTGTTCTGATTGGTCAACACACTATTTGGTGCCACGTGTAACTTTCCTATTGGGTGGCATATTTTAGGATGTAAACACCCCCCCCCCCCCCCCCCCAACAATGTTTTCAAAAAATTATTTTATTTGATTGTAGAGACCTGAAATTTTTAGGCTCGTATTTTTTTTATATAAATATGATTGCTCGGTGTGGATATTCGGTGTAGCGTATTCGTGGAAGGGTATAAGAGTAATTATTGAGAGAGGTGCATGTGTGTGTGTAGTGAGAGCATGGGATCATTTTCCCATTTCTATGATTTCTCCAGGGGAGAAACTTTCCGCATTTTTTTCATCTCTCTCTCGGCAGCCCCTCTCTCCCTCTCTTCTCTTCTCTTCTCCTCCGAATCTCTCTCTCTCTCACTCTCCCAAGTTCTCACCAGAAGACCCTCCAAATAATCAAAGACCCAAGAAATTCAACCTCCAATACACTTCCTACATGTGATTTCAACGTCAATTTCAGTGGGTTTGAGCTCGGATCGAAGTGTTCCGGTTGATTTCAAGTTTTGGAGTCAAGGGTTCGGGTAATCTCGTGGGTTCGTCTTTGAAACTCAAGGTAGGGATTTCTACCTCTTATTACATGTAAATTGAGTGTTTCCATTCCTTATTCGAACTTGTTTTGGTTGTTATTGGGATTGGATTGAAATCTGTCGAGTAGTGAAAAATCGCCAAAAATCTAGATTCCTACCGGTAGGGCATTTTCCTCTACCGGTAGAACTTTGTTGCCATAAAAATATGTGTTCACTATTTTGAGTTTGTACCGGTAGGACTTGTTCCCTACTGGTAGGATTATTATTTTTCTTCCTTTTTCTTGAACTCTACCGGTATCATTTTCTACCCACTGGTAGAATTTCTTGTGAACTAAAATCTTGCTCCTCCTGTCTCCATTTTGTACCGGTGGGTGCCAAACCCCTACCGATAGGCCACCAGTCACATGTCAGAATCTCCGTGCACTGAAGTTTCTTTTCTTTTCCAAAGCATGAAGTTTGTCCATGGGTTATTTGATTATTATATATATATATATATATATATATAATAAGAATTGGACAATCATGCATGTCTTTTGGTCAATGGTATACGAAACATATTTATAATGTGGTCAAATTTGTGAAACTGTGAAATGACAAGTACGAGCTTCTTGCACGGCATTTGTACGAACAATTCACTTGAGCACATAAACGGTATGCGATAGCTTGACACGTAATACTGAGTAGTTTGAAGGGTGAGTTGAGCTAATAAGTTTGGGAACAAAATGGAAAATACGATTGAGTTGATGTGTGAACTATCTACTTAACATCATTATCCCTCTCTCATCCGTACTCTTGAAATTGGAATTTTGGAAACACATAGGGTGAAATGCGAAGCGAGTAATGTGAAGCGGATGTACGGGGTCATGAGTACCCGGAAAGTATTGTGGGTATATGGGACCCTAAGACCCGGAATGTGAAGTGGATGTACGGGGTCATGAGTACCCGGAAGGTATCGCGGGTATCTGGGGCCCTAAGACCTAGAAAGTTCTCCCACGTTCGCTATTTGACGAGTTAATGGAGGAGGGATTACTTAAACTTGTATTGGAGATCAATGGGAAGCGCGCGGGGTTCCTAGAACCGGAATATAAGTCGAGTAATACAGAAAACGTTCTAAATGGAAGTTTGAACAAAAAGGATATATAAAAGATGACTAATAGATTGACTATCGATAGAAAAGTACTCGTTGAGCCTCGGTTCGCCGATTCCAAGTTAGTTTCCAAAGCAACCTCACTTGTTATCTAGAGCTTGACTTCTTTAGGTTCTAATCTCTTTATTTGCATTTAATTTGAGCATAGATTTCTCTACTGGGCACGTGTTTTGCTCAACCCAATCATTCTTTCAGGTACAATTCGAGAGCATTAGTATGGAGTACTTGGCGTACATACCATCCCATCCTTTCGAAAGCTAACACTGAGGAAGCAACTTTGACACCTTAATATTATTATTATTATTATTATCATTTTTTTTTTGGAAAGATGTAAATTATAATTTTCATTCGAATCTTTGGTTTAGGGGTATTATAATCATTTAATTATCTTTTGATTAAACTTTGGAAATTGGGGCCGGAGTGCCATTGTTGTAATCTTTTGAACTTGATTGTGCATTGTAAATGAACATGAGAAAGTCTTTTGGGGTTAGTATCACGTATACCGCCGTGGCTTTTCTTTATAAAGATTATTGATATGATTATGTTAAAAAAAAAAAAAAATCGTGGGCGTGACATTGATAACCACACTTCTTTTTTGTTTTTATTTTTTAGTATTGAAAGTGTTTGCATTTTTTTTTGCTAAAAAACAAAAAAAAAATTAGTGTGGATATTAAAAAAAAGAGTGTGAAAATCAATTTCCTTTTAAAAATAGTATTTTCCCCCAAAATTATTTTTTAACTATTTTTCAAAAAGAGTTCTTATAGAAAGAAACTGTTCTTTTTTTTTTTTGAAAAACTGTTTTTTTTTTCAAACCCATTTCTTATATAAAAACTGTAGTTACACAAAAAACAATTTACAACTATTTTTAAAAAAAAATTCTTTTTTTCAAAAAAATTAAAAACTATTTTCTATTTCTAATAAATAGTTTTTATTAATTTGAAAACTTTTTTTTGGAAAAATTATTTTCATTATTCACTGTTTTTAGTTTTTGTAGTTTGAAAAGATGATGTAACAAGTTTTGCTTATACAATTTTGATTATGCGATTATGAACTTTTACATTGCTAACATTAGAAATCTCTTAAATAGATACTCAAAACTAATGTGATAACTTTTGATTATTCCATTTGAGCAAAACTGTTACAATCACGCACTTACATGAAAACAAATACTTAAACACACAGAAGGTGGGTCCATACATACTGGGCCCAGCCATTTGTGAGTGTCTGTAAGTGATTGTGCGTGGTTGCAAAATTATTTTGCCACAGAATATTCAAAACAGCTGATTCAATCCTACTTACTCCGTGCACATCAGATCCGGTTGCTCGCGTTTCTCCAACGCTTTGGTTCAGTAGTGTTTCCCTTTGCTCTTCCTCTCTGTTAGAGACTTCAATTCCGACTGAAGCAAAATGGTAACCCCTCTTCTCTCTCTCTCTCTTTCAATTCCGACTGAAGCAAAATGGTAACCCCTCTTCTCTCTGTCTCTCTCTCTCTCTCTCTCGCTCGCCTCGCTCTACATATATATGTAGAGTCTCATATATGTATATATATATATATATATATATATATATATACACACACATACACACACACACACAAATGTATGTAAACAGACGTATGAGTTCATGTGTAAAGCTACATGGTCATCTCGACATATCTGTTGAGACTAGGGTTTCAAATCGAACCCCTCCAATTGTGTGGTTGAAGTTGTTTTGATTGTTCGGTTGGGTTTTGCTAGTTTCTCTTCTCCCTCACTAGTCACAAATCCTGTTCGCTAATCGTCACATCTTGTTCGGTAACACTGTTTCATCAGATAACCTAATGGAAGTATGGGAGGATTTGTTGACTAATTTTACATAAATGTGAGTTAATGTCATTTCCTTTCGTAAGTTGTTGTGGTAAAGTCATTATGGTTTACCACAAGCTCTTAGTTTTTGTTCTGCTAGATGGGAAATAACCAAATTTACTTCTTATTTTCTTTCATTTTCCCTTTTTCCATCAGTTCCCGTACTTGAGTCTATGCTTCTCATATACCCTGGTGGCTTTGACTCCTAGATTGATGATACATTACATTACCTCTTTGTCATGATTCATGAACATTCAACAATTCTGCGAAAGGATCTAGTTTTTCGTTCGAACATCATTTTGGAGTTTAAGCGTCACTGTGGTCATATTATAGGCTGACCCTGAATTGGAAGCTATCAGGCAAAGGAGAATGCAAGAGCTTATGGCTCAGAATGGTGTGGTGAGTGATCATCTCGTTGAGCACGCGCATATGTACTGACATTATTGGATCAACTCCATTTGGTTTGCACTTATTATGATCTTACTATTATGTGTGGGTCTTACTTCCAAGCAGGGAAATTCGCAAAACGCTGATAAACAGAAAGCCCAGGAAGAAGCCAAAAGGTAGCCCTCTTAGATCTAACAGTAACATCACATAACATGAGAACTTTTTTGGGGTTTGTAGAGGCCACTCCCTGTTTTTAGCTTTGGTTTCATCCCAACCCTGAAAATATTATTTCTACCCAATCTTTTTAAAGTAGTCCTGTCTCATATTAATTCGGACAAAAATATCCTTGGATATGAGAACTGTCTATGTGAACTGACTATGTGAACTGGGCTATGTGAATTGAAAAATACACAGTTTAAATAGCCCCAATACACACAGTTTACATAATAAAAAATACACAATTCACATAGCCTCACCACATATTAAAATACACAGTTTACACAGCCGCTACACACAGTTCATATAGGCCCAACTCACATAGTTCACAGAATCCCAATACATACTAAAATACATATGTGAACTGTGTAGTTCATATAATTCACATATGCAGTTCACATAGCCTCAACACACACTTCACATGGTTCACATATGCATTTCACATAGCCCACAACACAGTTCACATCGTCTCACAACACCGTTCACATAGCCCCAAAACACACACTAAAAATACGCCATATAGCCACACGAATTACTTCATATGCATATACACATATGTATATCTATCAACTGTACCAGCTGTTTGCTTTTCATTTTTTTCTTATATACCTCTTGATCTATCTGTAGAACATGAGCTCCGTGGAATTTCAATTTTTAAGTTTGTCCACCCAACTAAGCTATGAATTTTTCACCCAACATAAACAGTAAAACGGAAAAACCCACTAGCAACAAAGACACCGGTGGCTGCAGAAAGCACTTGCAAAAATCGAACGGGTAGCAGCAACGGGGGAAGAGGAAAACGAGCTGGACGGCAACTCGCTTATGTCGGGGTTCCGGCTCTAGTCTTTGTAGAGATCTGAGATCCTCCTCCTGGCTGTGTTGGTCAGAAATGTCGTCGGAATAAATGAAGATTTTCTTCTTGAGCTGAAACGGAATCTGCTGCCGACCACGGCATGCTGGGCTAGTGGTGGAACAACAACCTCCTTTTGACGAAGCTGATGCTGGTTCTCGATCGGAAACTTGACGACACAGTGTAGAGAAGATGAACTCGTCGAAGAAGTCAACGCCGATGACGATGTGGTGCTAGGTGTTGGTGGTGGGGCTCTCAGTCACCATAGCTGGACGTGGACGTGTTCCACCTTGATTAACCTGCCACCATAGCTGGACATGTTTCACCTTGATTAAAGCTGAACATGTTCCAAAGAGATGGTGGGTTTGCTTTGAGAGAGAGAGAGAGAGAGAGAGAGAGAGAGAGAGAGAGAGAGAGATTCGCATAGTTCACCATGGGCAAAAAAGTCATTAAGCAACATAATTGAGCCTGTCTAGGTTTGGGAACAATATTCAGGGTTGGGATCAAACTGAACCTAAAAAATGGGGTCTGCCTCTAATTTTGTAATTTTTTATTCTTCTTTCTATTGCAAATACATATTAGCAATTTATGTTGTTAAATTGTTTTGATGTGGACTATTCACATAGTTGCTTGATCTAGGGATGCGGATGAACAAAGGCAAATGATGCTTAGTCAGATTCTGTCGTCGGAAGCGCGAGAACGACGTAAGTTTAAGTAGGAGCTGTATATTGATTAATAATCTATTTTTATGTTGCAATATACTATCCCGTGTAAAACTGCAATGTATCCAGTGGCCACCACCATCAACGCTTAAACAGGAAGTTTATTTCTGATTTATAAGTACCAAACCTAAATAGTTTTCCTTAATCCTTAACATTTTCAAAACACAGCTCCCTCTCACTTTAGACTGAGTTTAACCCTGTGAACTTCACCCCGGTCTATTTTTGTTCTTTCTATTCTCTTTCATTAATATCTTTCTTTATGTAGTATGTACCTTACGCTTTGTTTCTTTTCTTTCTTCGTCGTCCTTCTTTGGTTGATTCCTCCTCCTCCTCATCTCCTCTCTCTCTCTCTCTCTCTCTCTCTCTCTCTCTCTCTCTCTCTCATCCTTACTTTTCATTTTTCTTTTTCAGCATCTCTTACCTCTTTTCTCTTGTTTTACTACACCTGTTCCTCACTCCATTTACTTCATTTTTAGCTTCATTGTCTTGTTTTCACTTTCTTCTCTTTTATATACCTTTTTTTTTTCTTTCTCTTCATATGTATGCCTTAGCACACGTCCTCCGCATTAAAGATAACACCCATGCCTTGGCATAAGGTTGAAAGAATTGGTTGCCACATGTTCGATCTTTTATCTTTGAACTGCTGATTTTCCCCTTGTATACACATAATTAGTGTTAGGATACGAACCGAACTCGTTTATGAGGATGCCACATGTCTATCTCACTGAAAGTTCTATGTTTATACTTCCATCCCTTTTATCTTTCTCAATTGGAGCATAAACCATAATAGAAGTCCATCCACTCAGTATTGGTTTAACTTCAAGTAGAAGTTCTTATTTTCTTCGGGTGGGATGCTATACATACCCTAGGTATTACTTTTAATGCCTGTCTATCATTTTGCTTATGTGGTATTGCTCTAAGTTATACTAATTCAATATTTACTTTGGCATGCAATATGATTGTCATGATTAGGCCAATATGCTCTTGAAAACTGGAAATTACTGATGTAGTATAGTTCACATTTTTTACCAAGACTTAGCAATATTTGTATGTTTAAATGGTTTCATGATCTCTGATTCGGTAATCAAGGTGCTTAAGTGACTCATATTATCGTTTCTAAGTTTTGAGCTTTGTTTTAAAATTGGTCATGATTAATTAGGGTTCACTGGGATTGGTTTTGGTGAGCACAATTAGTTAAGGTTAAGAACAATTAACAAATTTTGATGAACTAACACTAATCATGATCTATTACTCAAAAGCGGGTTAATTTGTGTTAACCAAGATGGACAGGCTGGATTGGTGAAATTTCTTCTTGGTGTGTTGTGGGCACTAGTTTTGTGT
The DNA here is from genome assembly GCA_014282245.1 of Rhododendron simsii. Taxonomy (NCBI): domain Eukaryota; kingdom Viridiplantae; phylum Streptophyta; class Magnoliopsida; order Ericales; family Ericaceae; genus Rhododendron; species Rhododendron simsii. Next base: position 28,213,801 of record CM024954.1, read on the forward strand.
GGCCATGACTTAAGTTACATATAGACCTGTATTTATAATGCCCACCAAGTACAAAAATGGTTAGACAGTAGCAAGTACCCTCGATGTTTGATTTGAAACCTAAGAAAATAAGTTTGAGAGAGGGAGTACTTGTACTTGACAAAGAATAGGAACCTTTATAGGTCCATAAAGAAGGAAAACTCTGAGAAATGAAAACCCAATTCTCCATTGGATAATATTCTGCTAGTTTATTGTAGGATGTCTTTGAAATAAAATGATTGTCCATTTTGGAAAGTCTAGGTTATTGAACATAAGGTTTTCAAACATTGTAGTTTATAGATGAGTGTGAATAACTTGATAGAGAAAAGCATGCCAGTAGTTTTTGCAGTTCCAATTTGTATTGGTTGGGTCTGTTCAAAAAAATTGTATTGGTTGGGCATGAACACATTCAACATATTTGCACCTTCAAAAAACAGAGTATTGCAGCAGATCTTACTTAGCAAGTTCATGACAGTCAAAGTTGCACCCTTTTTTCAGCCATTTTTCAAAGTTTTTGGGTTGGTTTGTTTCAATTCACTCGCATGATAAATCTTATGACATATGCCTGTCTTCAACTATTATTTGATTTATTCAGTTGCTCGAATTGCTTTGGTTAAGCCTGAGAAAGCAAGAGGAGTTGAAGATGTTATACTGAGAGCTGCTCAAATGGGTCAGATAGTTGAGAAGGTATGTTTTTGTTTCCTAAAGTGTGAGAAGGTATGTTGGAGATTAGCAAAGTTCTTGGTGCACGTACTCTCTCTCTCTCTCATGCGCGCACACATTTTAGGACTGTTGACAAAATACTGTAACAACGTGCGCCATTTTATGTACAGGTTTCTGAAGAGAGGCTCATATCACTGCTGGAACAAATCAATACCCAAACAACTAAACAGACAAAAGTGACAGTACGCCCTAATCTTTTGTTCATCTCTCTCACAAGCCTTGCACATTGCTCTCATGACTTATATCTTATGTTACCTTTTTTATCTTGTGCTGCTGTAATATCTCAGATCCAGAGGCGACGGAGTGTTCTTGAGGATGACGACTAGCATTTTGAATCCAATGTATCTGCTGATATGTGATAGAACGGACTTACTCGTAGTGTGTATCTTGTGATATCTGTGAATCTTGTGATCTGCTGTTTCCTTTTCTGTATCTTTCAGTCAGCCTTGTCATCTTTATTGTCCTCTTGTTTCTACAAAATTCTCTGGATACTTCGTTTTTATTGAGTGGCCACGGAGTTGATTGCGATTCCCTGCAGGATAAAATTGTGAAGAAACATGCAAATGATATAAATTTAAGTTCAGGATCTTTGGGGTTATAATTTGGGCAACCGAATAGGTAGAGGGGCACTTTTTCGCTGCTAGCCAGAAATTAATTTATGTTCATTCACGGATTGGGATTTCCATTGTACAAGTGAGTTCGAGGTTCGTGGGACCCGATGCCTTGACTTCATTTTGATTTGATGGGTCTAGGATGATTTGAAACTGCCTATATCACCCATTACGGCATTGGAGGAGAGACAAAATGGTATCTGATACTACTTGCTATTTTTGCCCTTGGGTAATGGTATACGTTTGGAAGTTTATTTTTATGCTTTTATCATCTTTGTCAAACCTTTCAAAGCATATATTTTACGTTTTTGGTCATTTTTCTCTAGCCTTACAAAGAGTGGATGACTGGTTGATGCTTCTGTTGAGCTAAAAGTTGATTGTAAGTGGAAAGCACATTTCTTAGCTTTCGAATAATCAACAATTTTTTTTCCAGCTTATTGATGGCGCGTTGGGTGGTCTCGATTCAGCAGGAGAATGGGTTGCATAAGTAAACTAAATGTAAACCGTGTGGTGTAGAGGAGAACGAGGGGGACATAATGACCTTTTTATATATGCATGTTGTTTTAGAATAGCTGCCCCCAAATAATGATTGCATAATAGAATGAATATATCAAGAGGCAGGCATTATTAAGATTAAGAAGTTGAGACGACACACTGTGTTCGGTTTAGGTCTAGAAACTCAATCCTCTCTCTGTGCACGGTTCTCAATAAGTTCTCTTCAATTATTATTCTCATCTTTCTATTTTTGTTTACTCATTACTTCAAAACCAAAACCAAACCAAGTCGCAACCCTTTAAAGTTAGATTGAGATTTCCTTCAACTTGGGATACATCTAGCAGTTGCATAGGAAATTGGACCCCTACTGATTATGAATGTGGATGAAACCAACTCTAACCACCGCTTAACCACCTTACTTCAATACCACTCTTTGATTTGAAATGCTTAATACTACTGTACCAACTACAAGGACAATCAGTCAATTATAGTACTTGTATTATACGCACGTAGGTTGGAAAACTATCAGGTAGGTATTAACTAATTTGAAAGCTCTCTGGATTGAGCGAGGGCAGAGTCCGTGTCAAGTTTTGGACAGCTATAACGTCACACTACATGCGCACTACACAAAAATGTTTTCCGAATCCGTGTCGAATATGCTCTGGATAATTTCTTCAAAATAATACTCCCTACTTTAAAATAACTATACATCTGACCCTACAAGTACTAAAAAATTGTTCCAAGTGGGGCCAATACAAAAGAATGAAAAAAGGGTAGGGCCGGTGCCATTGCTAAAATTACTACCTTTTCAAATTCACTGCCGAACAAACCTCTCTAATTTCCACTTCTCTTAGTGCAAATGACGTTACTTGTGTGAGATGAAAGGGCTAGGCAGGTGAGGCATGTTAGCGATTTTGGGCGACAGGAGTACAGTTTTTCTCTCTCTTATACAGCCTAACGATTTGGCTATCTATTTTGTACTTTTGGCTAGCTACATGTAAACCAACCATTTAGAAGGTAGATTTTTTTTTTTAATACAAAATATCAACCATCTCACCAAACATGTACTAATGTGCATTTTGTGTGACAAAATGCCTATTATTGTTAGAGGACATTCATAAAAAATGATAATGAAAATTAAATGGCTGCTTGTGTTGGAGATACTCAAGGCTTTCACTCATCGCTCTTCTCAACATAAAAAAGTCTATCAAAAAATCACATGTAAATCAGTGTTATCTATTGCTCTCTATTTTTCTCTTCTTCCTGTTAGTTTCCTAATTCAATCACTTCTCCCATTTAATTAATTCAATCACTTTTCACACTATCGCTTAGAATTTTTATCTTCACCCTTCAATTTGAGTTCCTTTGGGAAGAGTTCAAATTTGACCGCCGCAAGCTGCAAGTTCTCGTTTCCCATTTAACAATGCACAAGATTTCTCATTTAGCAATGCTATGAAAATGTCATGAATTACCGAATATATCATACTTGCAGAAAAAAGCAGTGAGTCTCACACTATCAATGGTGTAGGGCCCATGGTCATTGTGAGAGAAGCAGGTACATTCCTTGGCTCATGCTAGACGTAAGGGCCCTCATTGCCCATAGCGGGATGTTGTGTTCTATGTTTGAGCGTATAATTGTGATTCAAATCGTTTATTTCATTCAATACATTTGAATTCCATCCTAGAAATGAGATTGATTAGATAACGATATCAATGTGAATAGCACACATTTTTCTTGAAAAGACATTTATGATATGATTTTAGGAACAAGGTTCAAAGAGAAAGTTATTTCATTCACATGGATGCCGATAACCGATGTCACATGGATGCCGATAACCGACGATCTCATTTTAACATGTATGACAAACTCAACAAGTTAAACAAAAAGGCAAAGTCCACTTTGACTCCCCTGTGATTTGAGCCATGTGCAGATACACCACATATGATTTTTAAAAGTTTGAAATAACACCCATGTGGTTTGTGAAGTGTGCACATAATACCTAATTCCGTCTATTTTAATACCTAATTCCGTCTATTTTAATAGAAGTATATCTCACATGTCTCTTGAACCTAACCAAAATCTAATCCGAGCCGTTCATAATGTATTAATCTTATAATAGAGCATCTCTAAAAAATTAACTCAATTAGACATCAATGATTCAATGATCTAATTCTTGTTTAGATGAATGATAAATTTAAATTTAAAAATTTTCTTCGTAATAAATTCGATTCGACCATGAGGTTTATTCGACTTGAATTTTGGTATGGTTGTAGAACTCTTCAAACTCTACAATATCAAAGGTTAGATCAAATTTTTAGTACATGGAATGGATTGGTTAGATTTAAGGAAGAAGAAGAATCAAGGGACAAGATGAGGGCATATCGAACTTTTGATGGTGTCCGTCGCACTTGACGTTATTATGGACAGAATTAGGTGTTATATGCAAACTTCACAAACCAGAGGAGTGTTATTGCACACTTTTGAACCATAAGGGGTGTATTCGCACATGAACCAAACCACAGGCAGTCAAAGTAGACTTTATGAACAATTCTTTTGATCAAACTCATCATAGATTCGAAAAACGAGATCAGTGGCGTTGCTAGGAATGAATGTGAGTGTGAACAATTGTTAAACACAATGTCCAACAATTTTTTTGTGCTAAAACAACGATAAGGATATAAAAGTACTTCTACACTAGAAATAAGAACAAAATAGAGACATTCATTGAAGTACTTTTTTTTTTTTTTTGCCTCATTGGCACTAGATTACTGTAAGTCTGTAAGTTTCATGTTTTTGAAAGGTTCTCCGTGTCCATCGGTGTTGGTGGCATTGCTAGAAAACAGTGCAAATGAGTATATGTTGCGCGGTGTATTCTATCCTAGCAGGTTGCTGGTTCTTCGTTGGTTTTGTGCTGCTATTTGAGATCAAATTTTTAGACTGCCATTGTGCTGCTATCACTACCATATAGCAGTTGACCTTGTTTTCATTGGGTGGTTTGATTATTTGAGGAGCTTGACTGAAGACCTTCTATTCTATCAGGGCAAGAAGTCACTATCCTGTTTATTACCTCCTTAATTGACCCAAATTAGGTGGCCAATCAGTCGAGTGTATATTTGTGTAGAGACTCGTAATTTCTGAAAAATATTAAAGGTTTATTTGATATAAAAAATTGAGGAAAATATGAATTTTGTTAAGTTTATGTGAAATTGGGATTAATGTGGAATGTGTTGAGTTGATTTGATTCAGGGATTATTGTGAAGAGATTGTTAGTTAGAGGAGTGAAAATGTGATTTGGTGTGTGTGTGTGAGTATATATAGAGGGGTGTGTGTGTAGGGGATTAAAACCCCCAAGGGGCCGGCTATTCGCAGCCACCTATTTTCTTCCATAGCCCACTATATTTCGGTAAGTGGTTGTTGAAAATCATAAATAACATTTCGGTAAATAGCTGTTGAAAATAAGATTATATTTCGGTAACTACATGTCGAAAATATATTCAATTTTCGGTAGACAACTGCCAAACATGCATTTTCGGTAAATAGCTGTTGAAAAAAATATCATATTTCGGTAATTGGATGCTGAAAATGTATGTCAATTTCGGTAACTAACTGTCGAGTCTAATTGAAAATTTTTAACGGGCTGTGGGAGAAAATACGTGGCTGCGAATAGCTGCGAATAGCCACGCCCAACCCCAAAATATCTCCCTCTCTCTCCTCACGTCTCTCTCTCTCTATCTCCCTCTCTCTCCTCACGTCTCTCTCTCTCTCTCTCTCTCTCTCTCTCTCTCTCTCGGCTCTCTCCCTCTCTCGGTTATCTCTCTTTAATTATTTCTGTCATGACCAATCTCTACTTCCTTCACATTTATCTCCCTTTAATTATTTCTTTATTTAGTGTAAAAGAAATAATTAAATTCAATAATTATCCTTCTTTCTTTTATTTTAAGAAAGACAATTATTTGTGAAGAGAAACACAGCTATTATTTTACCAAGTGGCTTAATTTGATTGGCCGAGCTTAGTAAAAATAATAACTGCGTCACTTTGACACGCGACACCATTTGATTGGCTTATATGCATCATCTTGACTTTTGACCTCGAGACACATGGCAACATTTGATTGGCCATTTACCGTGCCCTATTTACTAGGTCTTGCAATACGTGGCAACTTGTGATTGGTAGTAAATTTTACGTGTCTACACACCTTCATACCTCGACCTTCAATTCATCTCCTACGCATGATTCGAGCCGTGGATCGTGTGGGTTTGAGCTTGGCCTCGTTCTCGATGGATTTCGGAGCTTTGGAAACTAGGGCTTGTTCGTTGATCTCGTGTTTAAAGCTTCTAACCTTGAGGTAGGGATTTCTTACTCGTTCTATGTGTTTATGAGTTGATTTCATGCTTTAACCGAGTTTAGATCATCAACCTTTGTGTCTTCAAAAAGCTGCCGGAATCTGCAGAAAATTGCCCAAAATCACCTAGGAATCGATCCCCAAGCATGAGGGATCGATCCCTCATTCAAATCTGGACTAAATCTGGACTTCCCTTGGGGATCGATCCCTAAGAGAGGAGGGATCAATCCCTCCCCTCTCTGGAAATTCTGCCCTTTTTTTGAGTTTCAGCCCAACTTCAAACAGCCATAACGTTTTTGTCCGATGTCCGTTTCATACAAACTTATATCGATTTGAAGGTCTTGAAGTCAGCTTTCATTTGCCGCTAGAATCACCTTAAATCACTTAGTACACAAAAAGTTATGACCATTTGAGTAGAGATGTGCCAGTCTGCCGATGTCTGTGGTTATTCATAAGATTGTTCTCGTTCCGTGTTACGATTCCCTATATAATTAGGACATGTTTAAGTTACTCTTGAGTATGATTGCGTATTTCCTAATAACTCGTAGTTCGACCTTGTCTCTTGGCACTCCTTGGAGTATAATATTAGTGTCGTTAGGTAGAGAATGCGCCATAAGGTTGATAGGAGAATCATGGACTATAAGGGGTAATATGAGGAGTGTTATTGGTAGAAATGAGTTTGTCTAGTGATCCGATGGGTAGTATTGTGATTCGTATCCTCGTGCCTAATCTTGTTAAGCTCCCTAGGTTCCTTTGGCACTTGTTCTATAAGATTTTAGTTTAGAACCTAGTCGGTGGTGTGTCGTGGAGTTGTTGTGGGTTCGATGCGTGACGTAAGGAATCGTAATAGATTTAAAGTAATAATGTGGACTTAAAAAACTTATCAATGTTCAATGGGGCATGCTTATGAGTTTGTAGTACATTGTGTGATGATGAATTACAGAATGTGACCTTGAGAAACGTTGTCTTATTGTACAAGGATTGATAATACATGTGTGTATGTGTGAGTTGATAATTTTGAATAGAGGGTCCTGCAACGCAAGGTGTGGTAATGCGAGGACTCTAGAGGGCTCGCTATGCAAGGTGTGATAAGGAGGAAACCCGGGTAGAAAGAGAGTTCGCTGTCACTCATAGGGTGGTAACACAGTTGAATTTCTCATAAATTGAAGAATGTTGAAGTTGATGTCAGAAGTATATATGTTGTTACTTGAACTATTTGTTGCTTGAGATGGTGACCATTAAAGAAAGCGATAGACAATTAACTCTACCAAGGATTTGAGAAAAAAAAAAAAAAAAGGAACTTGTCCTTTTTTTTAAAATGAATTTTTATTAAAATCCTCCGGCTATTCTTGAGCGAATCAACGGTTTCCGGTATTCGTGCGCAGAATCAACGGACTCCAGCTATTCAAACTCGAATCAACGGAGCTTGACCCATAAAGGTCGAGAGTTTTCTCAAAACTATTTTTGGCAACCAAAAGGAATGTTTTTATGAAAAGAGGCTTGATGATGAATGGTAAAAAAATAAGGATGTTAAGTGTGGCATTCATTTGAGGAATCTTAAATTGGTTTGAGAAATTATTGTTGGATATTTAGATTGATGTGTGTTTAACGCTACTTCTAGTTTGATGTATAAATGGTTAGGGATAGCTATAAGACGTATAGAATCTCATAGTTGTAGTCTGTCGATTCTTCGTGATATTTCTTTGTATCTTTGTTCGTTTATTGGAAATCATTCACTCTCATTGCATGTTTCATTGCATTTACATAAAGCTTGTGTATAGAATTCTCTACTGGGCTAGTGTAGCTCAACTTATCATTTTAGGTGCATCCCAAGGATCTTGACGTGGAGTGCATGGTGTGCATGCCTGACTTCACAACTTTGAAAGCCATCATTAATAAGTGGTTCCATCATCCTCTGTACAATCTTTTTGAAAAGATGTAATCATAAATTCATTTGAACTCTTTTAACTTTGGACATTATGTAACCTCAATTTGTCGTCTTTGACTAATTATGGAATTTGGGCCGTAGTGCCAATGTTGTAAAATCTCTAAACTCGGGGACTTGATTTGTAAGTGATCTTTTGGAAAACTCTCTTTTGGGTATTATCTATATCATGCGGAGATTGATTATTGATATGAATTATTATTTATGTCAAAAATTGAGGGCGTGACAATTTGTGAATCTCCAATTGCCAATTTTCCAAGTGTCCAATTCTCCAAATGGCCATTATTTGTTTGCATGGTCTATAGATTGCTTTTACCTCATGATCTTAGTCTATGTTAAATTGTTATTTAGTTGCAACCATTTTGTCATTTGTTTGCATGGTCTATAGATTGCATACATTTGCCTCTTCAACTACACAAACGTTATTTAGTAAGGACAAATCTCACTTTCCATCCATATTTTGGACGGAAAACTTAATTGAAGGTTATATATGTTATTTCACGTACCAATATATGTATATATATATATATGTATCTTCTTCCTTCTTCCTCTTTATCTATACGAATAGTCCCCACTCAAACCCAAATGTGAGCCCTAACCCTTCCACCCTCTCTCTCCATTTGAAGCCTCAGCCGTCAAAACCCCTGATGGTGACACGACGGGGCTGAAATTCACCACACCATACGGCATCAGCCTCCGAGTCAACCTGATCCTCAACTCAGTCGAGTACACTGTTGCCCAGCTCGTACAGGCCACCCCCGTGCTCTCATAGGTCGAGACGTAGACTAAGTAATCGCCCCACCACACTCGCCTAATCCTTCATCAAAATCGGTCCCACTTCAAATTTAGAATCGATTTGTCCATGACTAAAAAATGGGTATTCGAACACGAGCTGGGATTTGGAGGATGGACCTTTTTCTGGTGTGGACGGGACCATCAGGGTAGACCGCATCGAGGTAGATGGACGTTGATCCATTGCACTCGGTGACGTAGACGAGGTGGATGAACGACAATGATGGGTTTTGGATGGAGAGAGAGAGAGAGAGAGAGAGAGAGAGAGAGAAAAAAAGAGAGAAGATGGGAAGTATGTCATTGTAAAGCATAATAAGAGGGATTGAAGGAGAGTGATGGTGAAGAAATAGAGTTATGGAATCGATTTGTTCCTGTTGGGAGTAAAAGTGTAAAAAGTCTAAAATACCCCTTTTTGCGCACCAAAAATGTTGGGTAAGGTTAGGTCAGCACTTTTTCATTCATCTACTAACCTTTCATCCAAAACATGGATGGAAAGTGGGATTTGTCCTTAGTAAATAATGTTTGTGTAGTTTAAGGGTTAATTGTGTGCAATTAATAGTTGAAGGACGAAGTAAACAAAATTTGGATAATGTAGGGAGGTATTCCTGAACAAGCCCAATTAGGGCCCGAGAAAGTGGTACGTGGGACCACGGAGTAAGCAAGATAAGACAAAACACCATGCAAAATGGTGATCGGTGATATAGGACCAGTGACTTGTGAAGTCACTGGTCCAAAGTAGTCTGTTCGGCAAATAAGGACAGAAGATACGTGAAGTCGTTGGTCTAGGAAGTCTGTGCAGGGCCTTGGACCAGTGAACATGAGACGTTATTGGTCCAAGGGTTAGATAAAGAACCAGTGACATATGAAGGCACTAGTCCAAGTAGCCTATTCGGCAAAGAGAAGGCTGAACAGGAGGAGAAATCTGGGGAAAGCTGCCTCAGGTGCAAGGAACATTCTGAAAGGGTCCAGAAATAGTGATATTCTGTTTAGGAATGAAATCCCGAGAATGTAGGATCTAGGAAAGATACCCAATAGGAATGGAATGTTCGGCCAGTTATGGAAAAGAGTCCTAAAAGGACTAAGATAATGAAATGATAAGGGAACGAAAATCCAAGATATCCTGGGTTCCTATACAAGATAGAAATCCTAGGGCAATAGGGATGCTAAGGCAGCAAACATTTATGAATCTATAAATACGAGGTAAACCTAGAGGTAAAAGGTATGCAATACGTTGCACTCATTTTGTTTTCTTACTAATAATTAGGGTTTTCGGCTAGTACGTGATACTAACTTAGGCATTGGAGGGCCTTTGCCATTAGGGGCAAAGGTGCGCACACCCCTTCTTTGTTTTGCAGATTATGTTTCCGACGACGAACTAGGGTCCCAGTGAAGAGGCACAAGTAGCCGTTGCAATCTAGTGCTGTTCTAAGCACCAATTGTTTTCATACCCCTACAAATTGGCACTGTCTGTGGGAATCGAAAGAATTCCCTTTGAACAAAGACCATGGTGGAAGGAGATCCATTGACGCCGCTTGATCCGAAGAGCCAGCTAGATGAGGGAGGAGATAAATCTCCATCAAAGGCTCCGAGGAAGCCCGATGGTGGGCATACCAAGAGGACCATGAGCAAGGACCACCCCCTGACTGTCCATGATGACTCAAAGAATAGGGAGGGTCAGACATCCACAAGATGGAGTATGTCCCATCGTGGGAGAGAGTCGGTTGCACACTCGAGGAGTGTGCACAACAACGAAAACATCCTCGATAAAAAGAGGCAGGAAATCGAGGAGTACACTCGTTTGATAAAAAAAACAAGAGTACGAGATTCGAGAGTTACAACGGGTACGAGAACACCCAGAAGATTCTGGACTTTCACGAAGGAATTCCATAGGAGACAGGCTGGCTCTGGTAGTCCACAAAAAGGCTCCTTCACGAGGAAGAAGGAGTAGGAGCAGGAGCCCCACCATAAGGCAATATAAAGCTTCTCCATGAAAAAGGAGGAGCAGAAGTAAAAGTCGAACATCAGAGAGACGAAGGGCTTCTTCATGAAAAAGGAGGAGCAGAAGTCGAAGTCCCACCCCCGAGGAGGAGGGGACCAGAAAACATCACAGGGATAGGTACGAGAGACCTGATTCCGATTGGGAAAAGAATAGACCTAACAAGACAAAGGGACTAGAAGACGAGACCATGACTGCACAAGAAGCAGCATGAAAGGCACTTAGCAATATTGCATCCTCCCCCTTTGCAAGAAAGTTACAGGAGGCAAGACTGTCGAGCAGGGTGAAGCACGAAACGTTTGTCCTTTACAAGACAAATGCAGATCCCGTGGCACACATACAACATTACGAGCAGGCAATGTTTATGCATGAGGGGGATGATGCAATTATGTGCAAGATGTTTCCATCGAGTTTAGGTAAGGTAGCTTTGTCTTGGTTCCATAAGTTGGGTCCGCGCTCTAAGGATGGAGGCAGTTGGCCGAGGAATTCATTGCTCGATTCCATATTTTTCGTGTATATGCGTATACGAAAAATATGGTGTTTAGATCAACCACTCTACACACCTTGGATGCCGATCCGAGCCATCCAAAAATTTTTTTAAAAAAAAGTGAGGGGGCTTACACGGAAATCAACGGCATCCGAGGTGTATAGAGTGGTTGATCTAAACACCATATTTTTCGTATACGTATATACACGAAAAATATGGTGTTTAGATCAAGCACGCTACACACCTCGGATGCCATTGATTCCCACGAAGGCCCCCTCGCATTATTTTTTTATAGAATTTTTGGACGGCTAGGATCGGCCGTCCAGTGGCAGGAGATGGTCCGGCGGTAGCCGTTGGTACGATTTCTCTACATTTCAGTCAGTACCTCTAGGTTTTCCGCATATTTAACAATGACAATAAAAGATGTGAGGGAAACTCAGTTTAATTTTTGATGTTGGTGATCTAACTTCAATTTTAGAAGTCATTTTTGATTTATTTTCTCTTGACTTATTTGGTGTTTCATTGAGTATGTAGGTGTTCGAGTTGGAAGAGAGGATCAATATTTCCTCACACTTTGATGAAGATGGAGATTACAATGGTGCCACTGGAACTTAGTTGAAGTTTTTTCCTTAATACTTTCCGTTTTGTGTCAAGACATGTGGGCAACTTTTGGGACAATAAGATTGTTTCACTACCATTCTCTTTCAAAATGTTGGTAGGACATGAAGGCTTGCTATTGAATTTGGTTTTATTTTGAAGTTACTTGATGTTGGATGGAAATATATTTCTCTTTTGTTTTGAATGGAATCCTTGGTGAATTTATGTGTAGTTCATTGGTTCATTTAGTATTTTGGCAAAAAAACGTGCTGTCAAATGAGCTTATGAAATGTTTTTCAGGTAATTTGTAGAGAATACATAGCGTTTTAAGACTGCTATCAAAGGTCTATAATATATAGCATTCAGGAAACACTATTACAAGTTTATGATAAACAGTAGTCAAAAAATGCTATGATATGCCCCCCACTTTTAACAGCATGGGCTAATACAGCATTTTTCTAAACGCTGTCTATTACTTTCCATAGCGTTCATTGCCCGCTATAAAAGAGATCAACAATAGCGGATAATGAACGCTATTGAAAGCAAAGACTTCTAACAGCATCGGCTAATAAGGCGTTCGCTTGAACGCTATGCATATGATACTACAGCGTTTTTGGCACGCTATTAAAAGTCTTATTTGTTGTAGTGTGTGGGAATTACGAATAAAATTACCTTATTTTTTATTCTCTGCTAGTTGCAAGGGGTACGCGTAATGCCCCTTTGAGTTTTGAATTATGAATAAAATTCGCAGAGTTTTGAAATATGAATAAAATTCGCAGAGTTTTGAATTATGAATAAAATTTGCAGAGTTTTGATGAAACATTCTATTTTTGCAAGTTTTTAGCTAGAATACGAAGCCAGGCCTTGTTCTTTCTCCTCCCTTCGTATTGACGCGCAGAGCATGGGTACATACGAATTTTGGGTCCATAAGAAATTTTTTCCGTGTACAATATTACTTGGATCTAAGTACGAACAAACTTAAACCTTTTCCCAGGAACGTGCAATCTTGGGGAGCATGTGACAATATGCAAGTATGAATACACTTGGTCATTTGAACGGGTATGAATAAACCTGGGATGCATACATGAATATGCACACTTCTGCCAATATGAATACATTTGGGTAACCTAAGTATGAATACACTTAGGAATATCCCCAAGTATGAGACATTTGAGTTGCAAAAGTGAACATGCAGATTCATCTAAGTACGAATAAACTTAGGCATTCTTAAGATGCATACGATAACATGCATAGATTTGCCAAATATGAATACATTTGGGCATTTGTCTAAGTACGAGAAACTTAATAGTATAACCTAAGTACGAATACACTTAGGAATTGGCCCAAGTACATGAAAATTTGGGAAGCATACGAGAATATGCAGATTTATCTAAGTACGAATACACATAGAAATTTTTCCGAGTACAAAACACTTGGGTTGCGTGAACATGCAACATTATCTAAATACGCATATACTTAGAAGTTGATCCAAGAACGTGACCACTTGGGATGCATACAACAAACAACTAAGTATGAGCAATACTTAGATGGTTATCGAAGTACGAACACACTTGAAGAGTAATCGTACTAGTAAAGTATGAAATACTTAACTATGTACGAAGAAACACACAATTCTACCAAGTACGAAACACTTGGGCTAGCAAGCACAAGTACAAAACATGTGTATGAATGAACACACAAAATTGGCCTGGCATGAAGGGCCTAGGACTGTAAATAAATTTGGTAAGGATTGAGTACGGTTGAGGTGTACAAAAAGACACACAAATCCAACTAAGTATGAATGCTTAAATGTGTGTGAATAAACAGACGAAACTAGGGTGTGTGCACGTAAGCACAACAATACTAAGTATGAGAAACTTAAGAGGCATGTATATTGCATGTGTTTGGTCCTAGCAAGAACAAGCTAAGGATACTTGCTCTCCATGCTGGGGAGCAAAGAACATTCGTCAGAAATATGCGTTGGGTACGAACAAACTCTGAATTTGGCTAAGTATGAATAAACTTAGGCCACGAACAATGCCACAATCCGATTGAGAACGATCAAACTCAAAGTTTGGCTAAAGTATGAGTAAACGTAGGCCATGACCATGAACGGTTTCGAAATTTGATTGATTATGATCGAACTCAAATATACCAAGCACAAAAACTTGGGTGGCAGTGAACATTGCTTGAATCATGACAAGCGAAGAATGTCAGACAAAGGCCCAAGCATGAAGAAGTTTAGGGCCTGAGCAACGAACATTGCTCTGAAGCCAGCAACGGATGAGATCCAAATCAAATCCTGATGCACTTAGATCTTGGCATTGAATAAATGCCTGAAACGGCCATGTTTGGCCTAGAATTGGGATGAGTACGGGTACTCCTAAAGTATTGTTGGGAATTCGCTAAAGTACGAGAAAACTTTGGGCCAAAGCAATGATTGAATATCGAGAAACTGCGAAAGTATGAAATAAGCTGGAGTTATTGCTAAGTACGAACAAACTTAGCAAGAGTACAGACAATATGAAGAGTACCACGTGTAAAGATAAGGGCAGCAAAAGCCTGTCCAGTCCAAATGATGAGACATTTTACATCGACTAATGATGAAAGTTGCACCAATTTTGGGAAATACGGTGCAAGAACAGAGTGAATATGCTCGGTTCTTGGGAGCTTTACTCGTCATTTGCGTAAAAATAACGAGTAAAGATGGGAAGCAATTGTAGGGAGGTATTCCTGAACAAGCCCAATTAGGGCCCAAGAAAGTGGTACGTGAGACCACGGAGTAGGCAAGATAAGATAAAACGCCGTGCAAAACGGTGATCAGTGATACAGGACCAGTGACATGTGAAGTCACTGGTCCAAAGTAGTCTGTTCAGCAGATAAGGACAGAAGATACGTGAAGTCGCTGGTCCAGGCAGTCTATGCAGGGCCTTGGACCAGTGAACATGAGACGTTATTGGTCCAAGGGTTAGATAAAGAACCAGTGACATGTGAAGTCACTAGTCCAAGTAATGTGTTCGGCAAAGAGAAGGCCGAACAGGAGGAGAATTCTGGGGAAAGAAGCCTTAGGTGCAAGGAACATTCTGGAAGGGTTCAAAAACAGTGATATTCCGTTAAGGAATGAGATCCCGAGAATGTGGTATCTGGGAAAGATACCCAACGGGAATGGGATGTTCAGCCAGTTATGGAAAAGAGTCGTAAAAAGACTAAGGTAATAAACTGATAAGGAAACGAGAATTCAAGATATCATGGGTTCCTATACGAGATAGGAATCCTAGGGCAATGGGATGCTTGGGCAGCAAGCATCTATGAGTCTATAAATACGAGGTAAACCTAGAGGAAAAAGGTATGCAATACGTTGCACTCATATTGTTTTCCTACTGATAATTAGGGTTTTCGGCTAGTACATGATACTAACTTAGGCATCAGAGAGCCTTTGCCATGAGGGGCAAAGGTACGCTCACCCCTTCTCTGTTACGCAGATTAGGTTTCCGACGATGAATTAGGGTTCCGGTGAAGAGGCACGAGTAGCCGTTGCAATCTAGTGCTGTTCTAAGCACCAATTGTTTTCATCCCCCTACAGATAGTTTTAGAGACAAGTACGTATTTTACTTGTTTGAGTAAATGTTAGAGAAAAATGCTATATATCTTTAATTTTTCATACTATATTTTACTCCAAAATCAAATTGCACTTGTAGGTCTCACCTGCTTTTGTCATTTTTAGAAGAACTTACATTACCCTAACCTCAACCACCCATCAATATTCTCTCTTGTTGTTAACATCTACTCTATAGGAGTTGAAGTTGAAGTCACAGTGTCACCAGATCTAAGTACAACTATACAATTGATGCGCCAACTATCTCTATTTTGTAAATCCAATCAAGAGAAGGAAGGAAATTTGTCAAGAAAAGACGTTAAACATAGTTCATGGCTTGAGTTTATAATGTTGGCTATCCTTTTATTGATCATGCATTCAAATAAACTAACGATTACAACGGACTTAAAAGGTCCGTACAACAAAAGAAAAAACATACTGAAACAAAACAAACACAACAAAAAAAAACCAAAAATAACAAAATACAAAGAAAAAACAATTTCGGTGTCGGACTCAGCAATTTGCTAGTGAGATGGGTGGAGAGTCCATGGATATCTGGAGTCATAAGCTTGTTCCCACCTCTGATTGCTAGATCTGTTGCAAACACCTTCATCGCCACTGTCGGAGAGTCCAAAAAATTTGTTGCCAAATCCATGGCTAGCTCATAAGTTTTGGAGGTCGAAAGTGAACCTCTTGAATGAGGTATCCCTATATTTTCTATACAAAAGTTCGTCTGCAAATAGTTTCATAAAAAAAAAAATCATTACAAAGATTTACCATTACAAAATATAAGCATATAGTTATCCAAAAAAAATGCAACCATTACAATATCTCAAAATCCATCCTTTAAAAATTAATCTTCTCAATTTCATTCCATGCATTGTCAATTCCATTCCATTATATCAAACCAAATGTATCCTAATGGGTTATGTCCTATGGGAGTTGATAATTGGTGTATTCCACCGTTGGACCTATTTTGTGGCTCCTAAATTTCAATGGGGTCTATTTTGTGTAAAAGAGACTTAGAGCAATTTTTTTTGGGGGTCATATCAATACACTTGTAATAAATGAAGATAGGATGGTAAGCCAAGGCACGCAGTGAAAATACGAAATTACCCCTCATAGGATTACCCTTGTAGTTTGAGTTGAAGGACATGGTTGTCATTTTGCCTTATTTGGAATATCTAAAAAACGTATGGATGGCAAGCCAAGCCACACCGTGAAATTACCGATTAGTCCTCATAGTTTGTCAATGGTGGAGTTAAGATATGGGGGTATTTTAGGCATTTCAGTACTAGGTTTTTTGCTTAGTCAAGAAGAAAAGAAGGTACAAAAACAAATCTTTCTTTTCCCTAATTTAAGGGATATTATTTTTCATAGGTGAAAAAAACAAAATTTCGCTAATTTAAGGCAAGCCAAGCTACCATGTTAAAAGACAAAATTACCCTTGTACATTTCGTCGTTCAAATTTCTTTTGGATGTCTTGAATTGAGATTATTTTAGGTCCTACTTTGCTTAGTCAAGAAAAAAAGACTTTTTACGATATTTTGAGTCTTTCTTTGTTTAGTTAAGAAGAAAAAGGCTTTTTGGGGTATTTTAGGTTCTATTTTGCTTAGTCAAGAAGAAAAGGTTTTTTTGAGGGTATTTTAGGTATTTAAGGTCCTCTTTTGCTTAGTCAAAAAGAAAAGGTTTTTTGGGGGTATTTTAGGTCTTACTTTGCTTAGTCAAGAAAAAAAGACTTTTCATGGGTATTTTAGGTCCCTCTTTGCTTTGTCATCTTCTCAATCTAACTATTAGAAAGAAAGAAATCCGTCTCTCTCTCTCTCTCTCTCTCTCTCGTTCCTCCTAGATCTCCCCCGATCTCTCTCTCATCGATCCCTTTGTAATTTAGACAAAGATAGATGCATCAATTTTTCAATCGTAGATTTTTACACATGAAGAAATGCACACGTGGTCAGATTTTCTTAGATTTCATAACCCTAGACTATGATTTTGTTAGAACTTCTTCAAATTGTAAGTATTTTGAGTGGTCTCTTCTTTCTGGGGTTTTCTAATTGTTTTACTTTTATGATTTTGTCTTTTTCAGCATCAATGCTTGATAGTTTGTTATGTGCTCTCAGCAAACTATACTCTATATTTGTACAATATTTGAATAAGGCTTTCTTGCGGCAAGGTTTTATAGTTATTTTCCAAAACACAAGGACAAAAAGCATCATTATTCACACAATTTTAGAATCTAATCCATGATATTATCTTAATTATTGTTGCTATTGTTTGAGAAGAAATTTATATTTTAATCCAAATACTTATTTCTTTGATCTATGTTTATGCAATGTTTAATTTGTCTTGATGGAATCAAAAATACCATTCCTTATAATCCTTTTTTTAATAAGGTTGAGTTATTTGTGAGTCTCTTTAGTTTTAGTGCATATGTTAGATTAAATTACTTGCATGATCTATGAAATTACAATAGCCTTAATTAATTATTTGAGTCTAAAAAATTTAAAATATTTTGGTATTCCAAAATAGTGTTCTTTATGTTATTTTTTTCTGTACAAGAACTCCTTTTGCATTGCTTATAAAATACTATCTTCTTCTTTTTTCCATTTTTTTTTTGTTGTAAAAATGACCTTTCATTCAATTACTTACTCTTATGACTTTTTTATTTTCATAACTAAATCTTAATTTGAATTATCTTACATACATGAACAATTACACCAATGAGCACACAACACCGTGCAAAGCATGCGAAATTACACTAGTATACATCTACATAATAAGGGATAAGGGTTTTTGAATCTTATGTCTTAGATAAATATTAACCGTTGAAATCTACCCATAAACCTCCACCATCGATCCAATTCCCTCTCCCTCACGTGACCACGTCCCACCCTCAGAAAAACAAAAGCCCTAGCCCCCAAACGCTATGTCTCCCTCACCCTCATGCCACCACCACAGCCCCACACTAGCACCGATCATCCCTCTCTTACCCACCGCCACTCCCCTCCCTCATCGGCACGAGTAGCAACACCGCACCTCTTAGCACCACAAGCGGCGCCACTCCTTCCACTGGTCAGTGCACCACCACATGGTATCTCTCTCCCTCACTCTCGCAATCGTCTCTCTCCCCCACACTCGACCGCCGCTGCCACTAACACAGCCAGCACCGACCTAGCCACTCATACCCACTGCTCGATCGAACCATGCTGCGTTTTTGTCCGAAAATCGTGCATGTAATGCATTAGCAGCTTTTAAAATGACCCTAAATATTTGGGGGGAAAATGGTTAGAGATTCCAGTTAGTCACATTACACATATCTTAATCAAGCTTGAAACTCTGCTTTTATTGCTGGAATTGAAGCCTGGGCATCTTAATCATTAAAAGAATTTAGGGGTTTTTTTGGCCATGATCTATCCGTGGTCTTTGCCGATTGTCGTGGTCTGCGCTGATTGGTGTGGTATTCAGCAATATCAGAGGTTTTTTTTTTTGTCTATTGATGAGGCATTCCACTTGCGAGTGATCGAACATGCATGTAGGTCAAAAATAAGTATGGTTTTAGTTTGGTCTTATTAATTCCCTGAAGTTCTGTTGTAATGTTTTTAAAGGCTGACATTTTTTTAAAGTTTCTTTTGATAATTATCTCGAAAAAGAATATTCACCGTATAAACTATTTTGCTTTTATAGGACTTGGATGGAGAATTTATGGATCTCAAGATGATCAATACAACAACATTGTGACGATGATGAACTAATAAGGTATGTCAGTCTCACTCGACATCATTATTTTAATTTTTTGTGTTTTTATTTGAATTGGAAGTAGTGACTTTATTGATATTTATTGGTTTTCTATATTTATTTATTTTTAATTTGGTGCAGAAATACTACTCAAAGTCCGTCGAATCGCTAATCTTCAGATTCGTAAGTATTATTATGCAGAGCAAGCTAGTGTGCTTAGATGTACTTATGTTGTTAAATGCAAAGTACTGACTGGTGTGCTTAGATTTGCTCTTATATATGTTGTTAAATGCAAAACATTAGCTGGTGTGCTTAGATTTTTACTGATTTAATTGATGTAGAGCACTGGTTGGTCTACTTAAATTTTAAAATGTTGGTTCTTCCAGAAAAGTTATTTGTACTTTATTTGCTCATTCAAGTTAAACATGTCAATGAATATGCTTGGACTATTGTTTTCCACAAAATTGAAATTCATTGGATGATATATTGAGTTCAATGTCCAGTATTTAATTGCATCTGCAAATCGTTCGAGTCGTGCCTTTAGGCATAAGCATGCACTAGTACATACATATAGGGGTCCTATAAATCTTTCGACCCTCATTTTTAGCCTTTTTTTGGGGTTCGAAACGCATGCTTCTCTCGCCTATCTTCTAAGCCAACCCTGGCCAAATCGATCAAATTCAAGAGCCAAAACCCACATCTAGTTCCTCGGATTTAGACCTCCATAGGTTAGAAAAGACGGGGTGTGTAGGAGAGCTGGTCACCTTTAAGAGAGTGTCTAAACCATTTCACAACCATGGAGATAAGAAAAAAGAGGCTAAGAAAGGGGAGTAAAGAGAGTAATTAGGAACAAGGGGGATCGAGAGGGAAGGAGGATGGAAGAGAGTAGAAGGGAAGGGGGCAGCGATCGGGGTGAGAAGATGAAACCCTCACCCAGAGCGCTCTCTCACCCTCTTTATATATACGTCACTATCATTCATTTTAGATACATACAATCTTGCATCTATATATATTTCTAAAAAATACAATATAAAACCTAGTGCTAAATTTTTTTATAGACGGTTGCAATCTCCATAGGCCGATTATTGTAATCTCCATAGGCCGATTATTGTTTTTTTAGAAAACAAAAAAACTTAGACGAGCGGGTGTTAAATTGTTTAAATAATATTAGGCATATGAACTTGTATTATACGTTTGCACTATGTTTCTCAAATTTTTTTTTTGAAAAATGGGAGGTATGTCTCGAATTTTTCCCCTTCTCATATCATAGCGTAAAACAAATGAAGCTTGCATGATCAATGGTACACGGAGGGTCTGTCTGGAAAGGTTTGTCCGGCAACCCAATCAAAACATGACAACTCAGCGATTCACCCCACACGTGCACAGTTGCCAATGTTGGAAAATGATTATTTGGGACTCTATGGATTAGAAATTCGATTATGAGAGCTATAGTTTTCAAAATTTAATTATGATAATTTATTATGATCAAATATATCAAAAAATATGGTTAAAAATTAAGTACCGCAATTTTCAATCAGTTTGAACAGATACAATGATCTTATTATTTTGATCATAATATTTTAAAGGTCATAATTAAATTTTATCTTTAAAATTTGTATAATCAAATTTCTACTCTATAGTGTCTTAAATAACCATTTTACAACATTGATAATTGTGCACATGTGGAGTGAATTGCTGAGTTGTCATGTTTTAATCGGGTTGCCAGACAAAGCTTTCCACACGAATGAGACGGGTCCGTGTAGAATTTATTCTCTTTGAATGCAATTTGAAGATCAACCAAACCTGAATAAAGATACTCATAATATAATATAATATAATATAATATAATAAACGATCCCTAGAAACATATGAATAATTAATTGAAGACATCTCTCTCTCATCTCACTGCACCCCTTTCTCCCTCCTAAGAGCATGTACGCAAAAGTAGACAAACTCATATTTTTAGTCATTTTATCCAATCAAAGCCACCAAAACAGTTTGCACCAGTGTCGATAAACACAGAGGCATTTGTCCTTTCACGTAAATGCTCCGTAAACTAATGAGGTACTATTCAAAAGCAAAACCTTAAAATATTATTATTTCTTTGTCCCTTCCTTACCACTCCCTCATTCTCTCTCTACCCCTCCCTGTCTCTCTCTCTTTTTTAATATATTTTATAAGTATAAAAGAGATATGATAGAAAGAATTGGTGTGAGGTTAAGTAAAATTGGAGCAGGTAAAATGAAAAAAATGAATTATTGAGTAGATAAAATATATTTTGTTGGTGTACATGCTCTGAACGAAAGCAATATAGCAACGAAACCACCACCACCATCTAATAAAGCTGTTGGTTTTGTGAAAACGCATATACAGAGAGGGACAGTTGTTCCGACATTTTATCAATTCTTGAAGCGAACGACGACGTCGACCGTTACCTGTTTCTTTAGATCTCAGCATCATTATAGGGTTTCGTTTTCCCGTATTTATGACGATGCCATTGTAGAGAGAGAGAGAGAGAGAGAGAGAGAGAGAGAGAGAGAGAGAGAATCTATTCCTCGCTATGCACTCTCTGTAGATCGATTGCATCCGACTCGTTTCAAATTCTACTTTCACCTCCTCTCTCTTCACTGATTTTCACAGTTTTCGCCTCGAAATGGTGGTCTCTGGGCCTATGACACCAGGACTGGTATGTCTGTTAACTGAATCTATTCCGTTTCCTTGTGTAATTTTGATTGAAGTTATGAGATGAGTTACATGTTTCGTAACTGATTATGGTCACTTATCTCGCTGATCGTAGTACTATCCGTAGCAGAGGCTAATGTATGGTTATCTGACATTGAATTGTTGCGAATTTCGCATCAATGTTGCCAGCATTCATCCAAAGTGCATTTCGTTATGTTGTGTATGTATTCTGACAAATTATGAAGTTAGAAGTATTCAGAAGTTATGCTATACACACCCGTAAAAAGGACATGCCGTAATCTCTTTTGTATTTTCGCAACAATACTACAATGGTACATAACTTTGCTCACTATATGAATATACTTACCACAACGGATTAAACCACAAGAACTAAGAGTAGTGGTATGCTTAACCCATCCGCAACTGTACCGTAATGGTTTGTAATAAGACCAAAATGTAGCATAGATCTCTCCTTCATCATGTTTACATGCCAGTCGATGAGATATTATAGGGTGTGCCTATGTTACCTAGAACGAGGATCACACCAGTACAAGGAACAAACATGGTACGCTAGATCCCCTAAATTGTTGCGATGTGGGTAGACTATTTGTTTTAGCAATAAACATCAACTGCTATAGTGCTATATGATGTAGTTTTTTTCCCATTGTTCCTAAAATTACGATGACAAATTTTCCAACACTTCATCCTGTCAACACTGCCCTCTCTAGATTTTTAGGTTGATTAAATTTGATCTTTTGGGAAAAGTAATAAGGGTGATTGCTTTGGCTCGCAAATTCTCCTTTTTGGATCAAATGTGTGCCATGTTTTGAATGTTCATCTCAAAAGCATAATCTGTTAAGGTATTAGCGTCCCCTGGTAACATAGGGTAGTGAATATGCAATGGTGTGCTATGAATGAAATCACATCTAAACTTGATTGCGCAGCCGCAGAAGTAAACATTGAATTAGTCGAGAAGATAAAACTGTACTAGTCAATAAAAAATAGAAGCAGTTGAGAGATGTTGAAAAGAAAACTGAAGCACTTTTGGGGAAGTTGTCATGAAAATAGCCCAACACTACTTAACTTTTGAATTCCTACCAACCGAGGTCTTCCTTTCATCAATAGTGCAGTATATATATAGGCATTTGTCTTTCATAAGCTACGTAATGGCTGTGAATTTAACGTTGATAAGGAATTCAGGAGTTTAGTAGCGTGACATAATAAGTTACCAATTCATGTGTCCAATTCCTTATTAGGACTCCATATTCGGTGTAGTCTCCAAAACAGGGTTTAGTCAGCTCAGTGACTTGTTTGAAGAAGCTAGAACTGCCTTGGCCAGCAGTTGAGTTTTGTTCACCCTCCACTTAAGAGAGTGAACATTACCCTCCTTCCAATTGGTTGAAATGATGTGAATCCCACCACAAAGTGATGTCATGTTTACCAAAAAGTGTGTTGAAGGGGTGGGACCTACACCATTTCAACCAATAAGAGGAAGGGTAATGTTCATCGTCGTTTAACGAGGGTGAACAAAATTGCACTTCTAAGCCAGTGACACTGGTTCTTAATGATTGGAACTTAACAAATGGAATTCATTCTAATCTGGAAATGATGAACAATTTTTTTGATCTTGATGATGTTAAGTTACTTGACATAAGCTGTTTACCCTGGAAATATTCACGTAAGCACCTGATCAGAGTGGAAGGGGTGGACCAGGCAATTGTCTCTCTGATCTGTTCTTTTGTTATTTGGATGAGGCCGTATGTTGAAGAGTTAACATGAATATTTAGATTGGATAAAACAGAAACGTTTTTGTGTTACTGTAGGTTATGTTACAGGTACTACTTTGGTATTCGCTTGTGCTAAGAGAGAAATAGAATGGTGATTTGAGTCTTTACGACCAAAAATGTCTCAGAAAACAAAGTACATATGGTGTCTAATTGTTGAATATAGTGTTTGTTTTAATGTTTGGGTTCCTTTTTTAGTTAATTTTTTTTGAGATTACACTTGTCTGTCCTCTGACCTGCTGGCTACAGTGGTTAGTTGCTGCTCCACCTTCTGTTTTTCTTTTTGTTCTGATAATATCTGCTTGTGCTTGTCTCTTTCGATCTTTCGATATTTTGGCTGAAACACTTAATGGAGCCTTTTTCGTATCCTTCCCAGGTGTCTTTCTTTCTTGGATTTGTCCCCATTTTTGTTGCATGGATGTATTCCGAGTTGTTAGAATATAAGAAATCTTCATCTCCATCTAAAGTGTAAGTTCTTTCTTATACTTGAAAAGGTATAAAACTTATGCTTTTCATTTTCAGTTGCAATCTCTGACTTTGTAGTTTCTCATCTTCTCATTACACACGTCTTTATTCTGCATTACTATCCCACCAATCCTTTCCCAGTAGAAATGAGTCAAATGATGAACTGGGTACAGAACTTAAACACATGATCTTCTCACTTAATCTGTAGTTCGAGCTAGCAGACTAGCATCTACGCTAGTGGACTGTAATTTACTAACATGCAAGCATAGTTGTAGTATGAGTAATTGTGAAATAGAACTTTTTGAATTTGTTACTGATAATTATATTGAATGAATACTGTTGTTTGGGAGAATAAGAAAAGTGTATAGGGTGTTAATCAACCCTAACACAAATAACTATTATTTATATTAAGAGATAACTTGATACAAGACTTGTTTAACCAATGTGGGACAAGACTCATAACAACTACTTAAATATTCCAACACTCTCCCTCAAGCTGGAGAATAGATATCACAAAGTCCCAGCTTGTTACATAACAACTCTAACCGGGGCTTGAACAATGACTTAGTAAACATGTCAGCCAATTGAGCACTTGTAGACACAAAGGGAGTAGCTATTACACCACCAACTAACTTTTCACGCACCAGATGACAATCAACTTCAATATGCTTAGTTCTCTCATGAAATACCGGATTGGATGCAATGTGAATTGCAGCCTGATTATCACAATACAATTTCATTGGCAATTGCACACTAAATCCTATCTCCTTAAGAAAAGATCGCACCCATACAATCTCACATGTCGTGTGGGCCATTGCTCTATACTCTGCCTCTGCACTAGACCGTGCAACCACTGTTTGTTTCTTACTCTTCCAGTTGACAAGGTTTCCACCGAGAAAAACACAATATCCTGTAGTAGATCTTCTGTCAGAAGGTCCTCCTGCCCAATCAGAGTCAGTAAAAGGCTCAATACGTAAGTGACTATTAGCTCGATAAAACAAACCACGTCCTGGATGAGCCTTGAGATACTTTACAATTCTAAGAACAGCCTCCCAATGTGGAAAACGAGGAGCAGACATAAACTGACTCACAATACTAACAGTGAAAGAGATATCTGGACGTGTGATAGTAAGATAGTTTAATTTACCAACCAAGCGACGATATTGGTCAGGGCTAGAAAACAGCTCCCCCTGATCAACACACAATTTGACATTAGGATCCATAGGAGTATCGACAGGCTTCAACCCCAATAAACCAGTCTCATCTAGAATATCTAGCACATATTTTCTCTGCGATAAACTAATGCCATCTTTAGATCGTGCAACCTCAATACGCAAGAAATATCGCAACCTTCCCAGATCTTTGGTATGAAATTGACTCTGCAGAAATACCTTCAACTCATCAATACCTTTTTGATTATTGCCCGTAATAATAATATCATCCACATAAACAATCAATAATACTTTCCCTTGGTCAGATGAGAGAAAAAACCGAATGATCAGACTGACAGCGACTCATTCCAAATTTCAAAATTGCATCACTGAACTTGCCAAACCAGGCCCGAGGAGACTGCTTAAGACCATATAGTGCTTTGCGAAGACGACATACCCGATTACGCGCCCCCTGAGCAACAAACCCAGGTGGTTGCTCCATATAAACTTCCTCCTGAAGATCCCCATGAAGAAAGACATTTTTAACATCCAACTGGAATTAAGGCCAACCAAGATTGGCTGCAAGGGAGATAAGAAGGCGGACAGAACCAAGCTTGGCAACGGGAGAAAAAGTCTCAACATAATCAACACCATAAGTTTGAGTATATCCCTTAGCAACAAGACGAGCTTTGTAACGCTCAACAGACCCATCAGGATGATATTTGACCGTAAAGACCCACCTACAACCAATAGTAGACTTTCCTGGCGGAAGAGAAACCAACTCCCAAGTGCCATTGTCATGTAGAGCAGACATCTCAGCCTCCATAGCTGTCCGCCACTCAGAAACAGATAAGGCCTCCCGAACAGTGTTAGGAACAAAAATAGACGAAACAGAAGTAGTAAAAGCACGAAGGGACGAAGACAAGTGAGCATAGGAAACAAACCGATCAATAGGGTGAGAAGTGCAAGACCGAATACCTTTGCGAAGAGCTATAGGAAGACCAGGTGATGATAGAGATGGAGGTGGAGGGGGAGGCGGAGGTGGTGATGGAGGTGGTGGAGGTGGCGGTGGTTGTGGAACAAGATCTTGAGACGGAGGAGGCGCGGAAGAAGGAACTGGTGGGGCTGTTAATACGTTCTGCTGACGAACATACACCTGCAAGGGTGGCACAGATGGTACACAAATAGGAAACACAGACTCAGTTCAGGAAGGTCAACTGGAGTACGGTGACCCGAGTAAAAGGGTAATGACTCATTAAACGTGACATAAGCACAAACAAAATGACAACGTAGAGACGGTAAGTAACACCTATACCCTTTCTGAGTGCGCGAGTAGCCCAGAAAATACACCGAATCGACCGTGGATCAAGTTTGTCCCGGTCAGGATCAAGAGCATGAACATAACAGGTGCACCCAAATACTCGCAGGGGTAATGAGTGTAGAGGCTGACCAGAAAATAAAACCGTATGGGGTGTCTGACCGCCTAGGACTCTAGATGGCATACGATTAATCAAATAACATGCTGTAAGAACGGCATAACTCCAGTAAGACTTAGGAACTTGCATTTGGAATAACAGGGCACGCATAACCTCTGATAAATGCCTAATCTTGCGTTCGGCAACTCCATTTTGTTGTGGAGTCCGAGCACAAGAAGATTGATGAATTATACCATGATCATCAAAAAACTTAGAAAGAGAATTATGAAAATATTCACCTACATTGTCAGAACGAAATATACGAATGCAAGTATCAAACTGAGTTTTGATCTCTGTATAAAATGACTTAAAAATAGAAGACAACTCTGACCTCTCTTTCATGAGATAAAGATACGTGACACGAGAGTAATCATCAACAAAGATAACATAATATTGGAAGCCAAAAACATTAGGAACACGCATTGGACCCCAAATATCAGAATGAACTAATTGAAAAGGACGAGATACACGACTCTCAACCCTAGGATAAAAAGACACTCGATGATGTTTACTAAACTCACAGACTTCACATGGCAAAACATTAACACGGCTACATGAAGGTACCAGCCGTTTAAGGTTTTGAAGGGATGGATGAGCAAGACGACAATGATGTTGATATGGTGTCACCGAAGACTGAAGGGCAACAAAGCTAGGGTGAACATCGTCGGTAAAGTAATACATGCCACCACGTTCAGTACCACTACCAATTTTCCTCCCCGTCTTGAGATCCTGAAACACACAACCACCGGGGAAGAATGCGACAGAGCAATTTAAAGATTTGGTAAGTTTACTAACAGACATAAGGTTTAATGGAAAACGAGGAACATGTAATACGGAATCTAAAGTTAAAGAAGAAGTGACAGAAATAGAACCTAAACCAGTAATATCAGTGGTAGAGCCATCGGCTAATGTAACACGAGATGGTTTATCAATAGACCGATAGCCAGAGAGAATAGTAGATGTACCGGTCATATGATCAGATGCACCAGAATCAATGACCCAAGGAATAGAAGAAAAAGAAGATGCAATATACGCAACGGAAGAACCTGTCTGAGTTAGCGTTGCAATGGAGGAACCTGTCTGAAGTGACACAAGGCGTTGGTACTCTTCCGCGGAAATAGTCATTGTGGCATCAGTAGAATGAGTAACCGGCCGAGTAGAAGGCCAACCATGAAGATCCCAACAATACTCAACTGTATGATTGTTGCCATTACAATAGGTGCAATGTCGAGGAACACAACCACGACGACGATTGCTACTACCATCTTGACCAAACTCATGGCTTACACAATGAGTGTCAGAATTAGGGTAACGACCACCAAAAACCCTATCACTGAACCCATAATCTCGACCACGAAAATCAGAAGCAAACTCACCACTATCCTCCATTGCACTGAATTAACAATCACCAATAAGAACCAACTAATAGAATCAACAACTACCAACAGATCACCAAACCAGACGATCACCCAACATCATCAACAGCACAAGATCATATGCGATCAACCAAACAACCGAAGATTAACTCCGTCTACCAACAAGTCGACGACCATAAACAAATCATGGAACAATACTTGCTAATAACAATACTAAAATCAACAGACCTAAATAATCCAAACATTCATACTACCGATGGTAACCAATCGAGAACACCAACCAATAGGCGACATAGACAGAAACAAATCGAGATTTAGATTGATACCTCAGAAAACAACACATAAATCAAGATGCATGTGACTGATCCATCCGAACAAGGCTAGAAACACTGAACAAACAACATGAGACAAATCTAGCTGTCAGCGAAAACCTTTCAGACTATTTCGAACATAAATCGTGGTATTCTGGGCTGTTTTGAACACGATTCAGGGGGATTCAAACCATATTTAGGAGTTTTGAGAGTTGATTATAGTGAATGAGGGTTGATTCGGGCTCGATGGGGGGTGATTAAGGTTCGATTAGGGTTTTTCAAGAGTTCCAAAGGTTTTTCAGCAATTTCGAATGGGTTTGGTGCATGGGGTTAGGGTATCAAAGGGGATTTCAAGGTGAACAGTGCTCGCAATGAACAGTACCGTGATGAACAGTGTTCGCGGTGAACAGTAACAGTATGTGGTGATGATGGGTGGTGGGGCGTGGGTTAATGGGTGGTGGGGCATGGGTTACGATTATGATTAGGTTTAGGGTTGGATTAAGGGTGGCTCTGATACCTTGTTGTTTGGGAGAATAAGAAAAGTGTATAGGGTGTTAATCAACCCTAACACAAATAACTATTATTTATATTAAGAGATAACTTGATACAAGACTTGTTTAACCAATGTGGGACAAGACTCATAACAACTACTTAAATATTCCAACAAATACTACACCAAAAGGGGTGTAATATTGAACAAGTAACTACTCAATTAATATGTGCAAATAGGTTCAGTACTTTGGAGCTTGTTACTTGTGAAAAAAACTTTGTAGCTTACCTCTCACTTGTTTGGACTGCGGTAAAAAATTGTATCTCTATGGATGCAAGGCGTCGGAGGCTACCAACTAGCTAAACATGGATAGTAAATAATTTGCATTGAGTTACCATTTCCAAAAAATTAATATAGAAGGAAAAAGACTGAGGAAGTGGTGAAGCATGCTAATATTAGCTATGTGAACAAAGAAATGATTTGGAATGCAAGTTTTGTTACTTTTACTTAAACATTGGAGAATACCGGATAAAACAAATTTGTATAGCAGTTGGCTGGTCCGGATAACGTGGAAACTGGTTATCACCAATTTCTGGTATCACTTGTGAACCTTTATTAGTGTAAGTAATAAATGTCATAAGCTTCAATAATGAAGTTGAAAAACGAACAATACATGAAACAATAGTTATACGAGGTTTTCATGACCATGTTAGGAAAGCTAGTCTTTCGTTACAAAATGGAACATGTAATTCATTATTTTATTCGCCTGCATTTGGAAAATGCATTGCCAACCTTTTTATGGAGAACGCATCTGTTTCATGCCGTAGTGTGGGATGGTGTTCTTCCAGAATCCCTCAATCGGACCTCTGGTTCGGATCTGGGTTGAGCTCCTCTTTCAGACCTAGTCTTGCAAGGCAGAGAATCCTAACCAGCCGGTAGTGACCGGGAAGGCACTCTGATGTTTAAGTAAATCATTGATCGAGAAGGTGAAGTACATAGCTCTTAGGTGAACAGTAATGGCGTGTACCTCTTTAGGTTGTGAGACTTTACTTTATATTATATAGCACCTGTTGGCTCAACTCTCAAGTCGCCTCGTGCCGGGTACACGCCCTAGCTGCTTGGTGTGCTTTCATTATGCTGACATAGCTGAATGGTATGTCCGTGAGATTCGCGGATTGCATAATTGTGGTTCGGGTCGGTCTGAACCTGACTCGGAATGATTCGGTTCGGATCACACGATCTGGCTGTATGTTTGGGGAGTGGTCCGGTGCCGGCCCGTCATATGCGCTTTGGCCCGAACGCTTAGCCCAATAAATCTGGTGATCCGCTAGCCCACTGAAGCTTGACAATTTGGCCTACTACACAGTGTGCTTTTAAGCTCTCGGGAGGGATGAAGTCTATAGGGTACTGGGGCTAGGAATCTGCTGCTTCATATTTGTACTTCAACTTCATTCTTCATTCTTCATGCCTCTCACACCATATTCTTGGTTATGCTGATAGGTGACTATAATCTACCTAAATTTGCACCCGTGCTGGCCAGCATTTTTCATTGATTACATGATTGGAGATCTCCTTGCAATGCACAAACTACCAACCATTTAATTTCTTCTATTGAACTTTATTAGCTTAAAACATTCATGAACGTGCACAGGCATCTAGAATGTATATTTTAATTTGTTAACTTTTTGCAGATAAAATGTAATTCCATTTCTCATCTTTCAATCACTGTCACTTTATCTACTCTGTAACATTGTGGGAAATGAATTCTGCGATGCTAATGCTAATACTAATAATGCAAAAAATGTTGAATTCTGCAATGCTAACTTTCTGTACTCCTCGGGGAGCAGTCATTCAGACAGTAATCTGGTTGAATTAGGAAATGATATGATCAAGGAAGATGATCGGGCTGTCTTGCTGGAAGGAGGCCTCACAAAATCAGCTTCCACGAAGTTCTATGCTTCCTCCATTAGAGCAAACTTGATTAGGTGGCTCGTTGTTGATGCATTCTTTCACTTGATACTGGATTCCATTTTAATTCATCTCCTTAAAGTCTTTCTTACATCCTTCACTTTTTTATTTAATAGGTTTCTAGCCATGGAAGACTCATTTCTGCTGGAAAATCGAGCGACTTTGAGAGCAATGTATGCCATGCTGTTTATTCGTGTTTGTCATAATTATAAATGCTTGGCTGTTCTTTATTTCTTCTTATGTTGATTAAATTTTTTTTCGATAGGTCCGAGTTTGGGGCAATTCTGGTGTATTTCTACATATGTGACCGCACAGATTTGTTGGGAGAATCTACCAAGGTGCTTTTATTGCCATTATATCCTTGCAGTATGGTTTTAGTCCCATTTTACTCTCAGCTATCATGCTGCTATTCTTGACTATTGCAAACGATAAAGCATAAGATAGCAGTAGTATGTCAGTATCTATGCTGAACTCAACAGTTTGAAGCTTCTACTCGGAACAATTTTTTAATCTGTCTTGGTTAAAAGTATTTGCTGCAATAACATGCACAAATTGATGAACTTGGGATTCAATGGGAATTGAAGGTAGAATTTTTAAGTCGTTTGTTTCCTACTTGTCTGGAAATGTTTCCAGTTCTGTTATGACTAAAGATAGCATTGTTTGAAGTTTAAACCTTGATTAAGCAATGACTGAGATTCTTCAGTAGAAAACCATTTCGTGCAAATGTATTCAACTACAATAGATAGCATTGACACAGACATGGAACCACCGATATTCATATGTGACATGACCTGAACTATATTATGTCATTTAGAGCATCTCCAGTGGTTTTGTGCAAGATAGCAATGCTAATTGCCAGTTCTTGCATGTGCCAAAAGTCACCCTTTTTTTGTCTTCGTCACTGCAATGGTCACATGAGATGCCATTTTGGCACAAGTAGCATTCCCTTCTTCCTTCCCCCATTTGGATCACATGTCGCTTATTCATAGCCACTGATGACGAGGTGGCAACAATGGGATTGCCAAGACTTGGCAATGCTACTTTTTGGCAGGACTTATTAGCCCACAAATAGAGTAGAATTTGTGAGACTAATTGTTATAATTTGTCCTTGGTGACTTATAATTGTAGCAACCCATTGGAGATGCTCTTACACCGTCATGACAATTGAGGATTAACATACACAAACTCTATTTCCAGGACAAATGAGCTTTTGTCAACTTATCTGCGTCTCCATAGTCAGTTGCATTACCTAGTAGGTATAATCGGCTATACTAAGCATTACTAACTGTATAAATGTATATACACTCCCAAGTTTTTTGTCATCTGTCAGGTTGATATCGTTGGAATATCAGTTATGTACATATGTGAAACATGGGCATTTTTTGGCATGTCTGACACGTCAGAGGAGTTTTATGTTCCATGTGTCTAATGAAGCATCCACTTGTTTATGTTTAGTTTTCCCTTTCCATTATTGAACATATCTAGAAGCAAAATTCTGCTGAACAAAACACTGTAGGTTAAGGAAAAATTACATTGAGGTGTCATACAGTTAGTCCATCCACTCGAACTACTCTTTTTCTATTCATGTCAGCATTTCGTATAGATGTTATTTTTTCAGCAATAGTGTCTCTACTCATGATGGATTAAAATATTGGTGCCTTCCAATTTGGATATAATCAACATATTTTCCTTTTTTATACGTTTTTTATTTGTTTGTGAATTCTTAAAGGTATATGCGTGAGACACAATCTCTTAACTAATTTTAATCTATTTCTTTCCAATACCCTAGCTACCACTATATCATTTAAGCTGGTGTGTCTTTTTTTACCTGGCTCCCTTTTTCTGTTGGAAAAAAACAAAAACAGAACCCAACCGTTCTCCATGTTCAGTTTAAATTAGCCAAAATTTCTGTTGAATTTTCAGGTCTACTGATGGGTTAGCTAGCTTAGGTTATATCCGTACACAACTGTTCTATGTGTTCAGTTTAAATGCTGAAATGCTGTTGAAATACCAGGTCTACAGAGGGGTTGGCTACTTAGGTCATATCCATCCACAATGACTCAATTGGTAGCATGACAAGTAATAACCAATAAAACTTTTGTGCAAGTATTCTATCGTTTGCTACTTTGCTCCAAGCTGGAACAAGCAAGGTATAGGCGTTCAGTTGGCTGAAACACAATTGGAGATTCCTTTTGCCTGAGGACTAGTTTAATTTTGTGCTTCACATTCTTAGTCTACATGTTTATTGTTCACTGGTGGATGAATGGTGTGGTAACATCTTTGTAAACTTTGTGATTTGCTTTCTTTCTTTTTGTACTTATTTTCAATTTAACATTGCTAAGAAATGGTCTGTGAATTTCCATGGCCAGAATTACAATCGGGATCTTTTCCTCTTTCTCTACATTCTTCTGGTCATAGTCTCAGCAATGACGTCTCTCAAGAAACATCATGACAAGTCAGCGTTTTCAGGGAAAGCCATACTTTACCTTAATCGGCATCAAACAGAAGAGTGGAAAGGATGGATGCAGGCAAGTATTTATATAAGTTCTTATTCTTTGGCTGTCACCTTAGTTTTAGAAAATGTCGAAACCCATTGTCTGTAGGATTCAGTTTTCCCCCCCATCATTTAGAAAGTGATGTGTAGCATTCATATTGTTCATACAGACCCTCAATCTTTTTTGTGACAAAAATATGCACAATAAAATATTTCAATCTCTTAATTTGCTGTTTCTCTTCTTCAACGTTTTGTTGTGGGATTGTTTATTTTCATCTGTACACAACTCGTTTTAGTCACCCCTTGATAGATGATGCGGATATTCCAACAGATGCATTCTTGGAGTTCAATATTAACCACTACATCTATCCTCTACCATTCCAATTTCCTTTTCTGTTTAACAAAGCTGGACAACAGTTCTTAGTAGATTTTAAGATAGATTAATTCTTCTTTGCTTTTTTGCAGGTCCTCTTTCTTATGTATCATTACTTTGCGGCAACGGAAATATACAATGCCATACGTGTTTTTATCGCTGCATATGTCTGGATGACTGGATTTGGAAACTTCTCCTATTACTATATCCGGAAGGATTTTAGCCTTGCAAGGTTTGCTCAGGTGATATCCTTCATTCTGCTCAT
Source organism: Rhododendron simsii (assembly GCA_014282245.1). Taxonomy (NCBI): domain Eukaryota; kingdom Viridiplantae; phylum Streptophyta; class Magnoliopsida; order Ericales; family Ericaceae; genus Rhododendron; species Rhododendron simsii. Next base: position 28,247,973 of record CM024954.1, read on the forward strand.
ATTATTCTTCTACGTATAATTTGGCTATTTGTTTGCTGATGTTTCAAAAATTTAGGATGCTCTTTAAACCTTTGTTGTCCTTTTGATGCAGATGATGTGGCGGCTAAATTTCTTTGTGGCATTTTGCTGTATTGTTCTTAACAACGACTATATGCTGTATTATATTTGCCCAATGCACACGCTTTTCACTGTTATGGTGTATGGAGCCCTTGGTATTTTCAACAAATATAATGAGATAAGATCTGTGATGGCTGTGAAGATCTTTTCATGCTTTCTTGTGGTTATTGCGATTTGGGAAATTCCTGGAGTTTTTGACATTTTATGGAGCCCTTTAACGTTCTTGTTAGGTTTGTAACCAACCTAACTCTTAGCACTCATTCGTCATTATGTCTTCTTCTAGTTAATAACTTATAAAGTTAATTTTGCCAAATTGGATTACTTAATTGGTAAAAATGTGTTGGGTTCAATTTAAACTGGACTTGTTGGCCTAAGCTTGAGGATAGTCCACGGCCATCCCAAGCTTATATATTGGGGCTTCTAGCTCATAAGTTTTTGGTAAGATTTTCTTGGGGATTTATTGTTTCATAAAATCTTGAACTGGATTTTTGTTAGTTTTCTGATTAATGTCATGATTCTTTTCAAAGTTGAATCATGCAGCAAAAGTGCAATTAAACTGGGTTTTCACATTTGGCAAGTATTATTTATATGGTTGAGTTATTTCCAATGGCAGAGTACACTGATCCTGCAAAACCAGATCTTCCTCGGTTACATGAATGGCATTTCAGATCTGGGCTTGATCGCTACATATGGATCATTGGAATGATATACGCGTATTTTCACCCCAATGTGAGTAGTTGAAGGCTTAGTGCTTTTTAGAGTTTTCACTCAGTTTGTGGTGACTGCTGCAAGTTAAATTTTATTCTTTTAGATTGAGAAGTGGATGGAGAAACTAGAGGAATTTGAGACCAAACGGAGACGCGCAATGAAAACATGCATTTTTTCGGTTTCTTTATTTGTGAGTTGGATTATCCTGTGAATGCTTTTGCTATATTGTTCTTAATTGCATTCTAATATTTCTTGACTTTATGAAAATTGCCTTTGTCAGGTTGGCTATCTGTGGTACGAATATATTTACAAGCTAGACAAGGTTACATACAACAAATATCATCCCTACACATCATGGATTCCAATAACGTGCGTATTCATATTATTCAAGTTTGTTACATTGGTAATACAGTGTTTCCAACATTTTTACTATACAGTGTTGCCACCATTTTTCCGCATAGGTAAGTATGGAGGAGCCTAACGACATGGCTTATAGTGCAGTTCATGCTCTAATGATATTTAGCTTTGTTGCAAGTATCTTACTCCCACTTCTGCTTTATTTCAATTCCAGAGTTTACATTTGCTTGCGGAATTTCACTCAGGAGCTTCGGAATTTTTCATTGACTCTCTTTGCGTACGCTCTCTTTACCTTTTCCTATTAACCCAGTTGACATTGAAGAACATGTTTACCACGCATACAAGTCGTTAACTTCCACAAAATTGTTATTTTATTTACTTTTCTTCTTTCATTTATTATTTTTTCAAAGCTTATTGGCATATACCAAAATTTGTTCTCTCTGTGGTTGTACTTCTCTTTGTTCTAGGTGGCTTGGCAAGATTACCTTGGAGACGTATATTTCCCAGTTCCACATCTGGCTGAGGTGTGTATATTTCGTTGTTATCTCATTAATCCGATATTCAGATTCCATTTGTTTGGTTTCTCGAAATAGTCATGTTACATAACTTGAAGCCGGCTCCACTATATGTTGATTTATTTCTGGTAGATGTTGCACAGAAATGCTACCTTGATCCCATTTCTTGTATGACCTAGTTAAACCAGTTTCTTTTGTACTATTTTTTTACATTTCTTTTTACTGGCAACCTTTTGGAGTAAATAACTCCTTCCGTGGCAGAATCATAGCCATATTTATTGTCACTCAGTCCTGTCATTAGAAAAAACAGGGGAACAAAGTTTTGTGTTTTTGACTTTCTATCCATTTATGTTGACACCAAGTTAGACAATAGTGTCTATACATTGAAGTGACAACCTTAGGAATTCAGCAAAAAACCACTGTTGACTTTAAATTTTCCCTTTACATTTTCGGATGCGTGTACAGATCAAGCACGCCTAATGGACAACCCAAGTTGCTTCTCTCTCTCATCCCGGATTATCCAATGCTGAACTTCATGCTCACCACTGCCATTTATGTCTTGGTAAGCAAATTGTTTGCACCATTCCCAAATTCGTGGACAGATTATAATCTTTTTACGATCTTGTGTTATTTGAATTGGTTCTACAGGTGTCCCTTCGGCTATTTGAACTAACGAACTCACTGAAGACAGTTTTTATACCCACAAGAGATAACAAGCAATTACTTTATAACACTCTTGCTGGGGCTGGCATTTCTGTGTGTTTGTATTCTCTCTCATTCATTCTTCTTCACATCATCCCTCATTAACAGAGTAAGCCCCTTTCTTCCACTTATAGGAGTCATAGGACAATAGTGTATGTGTGTGTGTGTGTGTGTGTGTGTGTGTGAGAGAGAGAGAGAGAGAGAGAGAGATTTTCCTTTGCCAGTTCAAGGTGTATGATTTCCTTGATGTTTTCTTTCCAATGCCTTCTCAAATCCTCGATTCAGAAACAGCTGTGGGGACTTCTTATTTTTCCATGGTCTTCTCTCTGAAATCTTGTATGTTTCAAAGTCTAATATTTTCTCCATGTTTCTCTACAGGGCTCACAAACTAGAGGCCCTAAAGACTTCAAAGCAGAGTTTTTTGACATTTGGATATTAGCCAAAACAAGATAGAGTAAGTAATAGAGAAATGAAGGTTGTGCTTGCAAACCTAGCTAGTGAGGCTACTACTTTCCTACATTGAAGTGGAAAATTGCTCTCCGTTGCTGTGGATTAGCTTTGGCAAAATGTGGAATTTGTCTCGGGGAGATTGGCTGAAGGCATATGTGGTCGAAGAAAACTGGGTTTCACCCGTGTATGATTGTTGGGTACCACATATTGAATTTGTTTGCCCATGTTCGTGTATATTCATTTTTCTAATAAAGTAGTAGTAGTATTCATTGGCAGGAAGCACGCTTATATGATATAGATTTGTTGTCTGGGGAAAGGTCATTGTCAACAGCATTCTTTTTTGTGAATTGTCCTCTCATTCTGTGTGTGGAACCCAGATGAATAGTACTGCTGTTAGCACTTGTGTTGGATAAGGAAAAAATGTGGCAACACATGGCCCTATTGCTCAAAGTATGAAACCACTGCAGCTAGCTGCTTCCACTTTTGTGGCGACTACGTTAGTAGTCTGATTTTGGCGTTGTCCTTAACCTCATTTTTTCTTTTGGATTTTCTCTGATAATAGAGAATTTCATTAAAATAGATGAAAGAAACATTATAGCTCAAGGAACATTGATCCAAAACCATCAATGAAACAAAAGAAACGGTGAGAAAAGAAATGGAAAAAGCAAAAGAAAAAGAGCTTGTAAAGCCTATGTTTAGTAACATTGCCACTTTTCTGTTTTCTATTTGCTGAAATTAGTTTATACTTTTTCTTTAAAAAAAAAAAATGAAAGTGAAAAACATGTTCGTGTCCACGTGTTTTAAAAAAAAAATTTCAAATTTTGAAACCAATTGCAACTTTTCCTAAAATTGTCTCTCTTGCAATTTCTCCACTAATTCCCAAATGATACGAGAGAGAGAGAGAGAGAGAGAGAGAGAGAGAGAGAGAGAGAGAGAGAGAGAGAGAATCATCCTAACCTTTGCAACCATGTTTAGCTTGGATTAACTGCTACTTCAAATTGCAATGATAGATATCCAGAAGAAACTCCAATCACTCCCTTAGTCTCATAAAAGCAAGTAAGGAAATTACAAAAACACTGTCAATGGACAATTCTGCCTCAAGTCTCTTGCCACTGCTATAATGGATGCTTCACAACCCCCAGGTATCAAAGCCTTTGGCTATTAAAGATTTAGCGGGCAATAGTATTGCAAACTCCAGCCATTTCTCACAATTGAGTAGGGGTCACATTGATTTGTTGCGAAGTGCCCCTATTACCTTGCCTCTTGACAATCAATTCCTCCTTGCTATAAAATTTGAACACCTTATCATTTTGGTCATGCATCCTTATAAAATTGTGGACTGTGCAACATGCAGTTGGCAAATATTTTTGGGTCCACGCACTAAAGCCTTTAGGCATTTGTTTCAAGATAGGAAATCGCGCCTTCAATGCGCCAAATCAGCGCTCTATCACGTTGTGAAGGGACCAGTGCTGATAATTGAACCCATTCTTCTTCTTTTGTAGGTAATCGTCAACGTCCACGGAACAAGGACAAGTGGTACCGCTCGCTCTTGTATGGCGCGAGAAACTGTAGACACCCCATTCTGGACTGTCCAGATTAGTCCTTTTACTTCCGTTGATAACCCAATGATGATAAACGGTCAAGAACAGTCCAGAGTCGATGGATGGATTTGAGCTTTGTTCGTTGAACTCTCTCCCTTCGAAGCCCACCTTCAAAGCCCACTTCAAACCCTTCGAATCTCGAGCCCAATGAGCCTCAGCAAAGCCATACCTTGCTTACGCCACCTTCTCATTGGCGTGCGCCAGGTACTTGACACGTGTCGATCATCGACCGTTGACTGAGTTTGACCTGGCGCACGGTAGGTCATAGGTGGCGTACGCATGGTCAAGACCGGTCAAATCACCACTTTTCTGTCACGTGCTCGAAACTTTGTAACTGCCAGGGTACATTGCAGAGCCCCCTGATCATTGCATTCTGCAGGGGACGTCCCCCTCTCTCTCCTACACACCCCATCAAGCCTAGTCCCATGCATTTAATGCATGGGAGGCTCCCAACCAAGCTAACCAGCCCTTAAACCTCAGCTGGTCAGCCCCCTCTCCAGTCCACTCCTCCTATAAATACCCCCCTTGCATTCATTTGCAAGGGGTTAGCACCATTAAGAGCTAAAGTCCATTGCTCTCTTCTCCCTCTTGTTCTTGCTCTCCTTGTTGAAAGACTAAGAGGTAGGGAAGCTCTGTACACCCCACACCACTGATCCTCCACCATACATCCTCCATCTTCAACCCCCAAAGCTCACATCTTTCCTTTCATCTCTTTGCACCAAAGGTATACCACCTTGGTACTGCTTTCTGTTTTCAACTCCTGAGGGGAACGGAAGGTGGAAAGTGTTGGAGGCGTCCCACCACCTCTCCGCCAGCGCCGTGAGCAGGGCGTGATCGCTGAGCGTGGCCGTCTGTGTAAGGATGAACGGCCTGAACCCCACAGCATTAACTAAGGACCTAACCCGCTCAGGCAGCCCTCTGTACAGCTCAAGGGAACTAGCAGGACCGCCGTGCCCCCTTGTACCACCTCTCGTCCTCTGCACACCATAAAAGCAAAAGAACAAGAGCTTCCGTTAGCATGCATACTATAACAAGCAGTCGAATCAAGGTTCAATTCAAAAGGGCATTCAACATTCTATGTTCAATTCAAGGTCCGTGTTTACTATGAAGTCGAAGCAAGTTATTTCAAAAGCATGATGTTCTATGTACGCAAGGTATCCTACTCAGTCGAATCAAAGGCATTGGCATTCTATCAGTCGAATTCAAGTTTCGAAATATTAACAAGGCGAGGCAGCCTACAGTCGATTCAAGTCCGTTATCACGCAGTTCTATCAGAGTTCTACAGTCGAGTTCAAGTGTTTTCTACCCGAAGTTCTATCTACCAAGTCCAGCTATCAGGCATTCATATGTCACTATGCTATCAAAAATCATGCATAAGTAAGCTAAGTACAAGCACAGTAATAAAGGACTACAACAGAATCAAAAGTAGAGTTCAAAGGAATACCTGCGCCCAGTCCACCGACAAGTGCCACTCCGGGTCTCTCAGTACAAGCTCTGCATCGTAATCATCGCGTCGGGGGATGTAGCTCTCAAACCCGGACGGTATGAACAAATGTGGCTCCGGGGGAACATAGGCTCCTGCCTCAAAAGCCGGGCGGCCTGCAGCCCGCATCGCCTCTGCCCGTGCCACCGCTCGCTCACGAGCTAGGCCACCCTCCTCCTGGGCCTGCTCGACTACCTCAGTCTCCCGTACGAATGCATCCTCCGCAGCCTTGGCCCTCTCGGCCTCAACCCGCAGGCGCTCCTCCTCCTGAGCCTGCGCAATCTGTCTCAGCCTCTCCTCCCGGGCTGACATCACCGCTTCCACCACCATTGGGTTCTCGCGCAATAGCCGGTCAAGTATCTCCTCTGTCACAAACTCTGCGAAGTCCCCGCGCGTAATAGGAACATGCGCTGAGGACTCCGCCGCTGGTCTGAACTCTGCTGGCCCTGTGGGTCCCCCAATGGGAGCATCCTCCTCCGCCACAACATCCTTGCCCCGTGCCGGATCTCTCCTCCGCGCATCCGGCCGATCATCACCGCCACCAACATCACCACCACTGCCGCCGCCGCCGGTCCCTGCTAGAACGGGACTCGTAACGACCAGCCCCTCCACGCCACTCTCGAAGTCCAACCGTCGCACCTGTGGGCCCCCTGCCTCAACGACGGGTGGTGTACGGTCAGTCGACCCTGGCGTACGCCGCCCGACGCCGTCGGCCACCTCCGTTGCATGGTCGCCGTCGCCCCCATCGCCGCCTGGGATCACTGCACCAACGTCCGACGGAGGCTCGCCTGGTGTCTGATCGTCGATTCGAGGCCTCTCAGCCTCGTCTCCGCCCGTTCTCGGCCGTCCTTCACCATTGCCGCCACCACTACCTATTTCAGCCATGGATGAGTGTGGGTGAGGAGATTTGGGAGAGAACGAGTGGGATTGAAGGAGTTTGAGTAATGGGAAGAGTTTGGGAGAGTTTGGGATTTCGAAACCGATGCATATGGCGGTTTCAGAAGTTTGCAGCAGTTTATACGACGTAAGGACCGTGCTGGGCCGGGTCTGGGCCTGGATCTGGACCGGGCCAAGAAAGATTCTTGGCGTACGCCAGGTTATGCGTACCGTACGCCACCCTGTAATGGGCCGTGGGCCCAAAAGGCTTTGGATCAAATTTCCCTCTACAACTAAGGTCCCGGATGGCCCAATGCTTATTTGTACCACTGGTGGGTTTACTCCCCAAGCAGAGTCCCGTCCAATTTCAAATCAATGACGGTCCACCCGTCCAATTTCAAATCAACGGCGGTCTATCCGTCCAATTTCAAAATTCAACGACGGTCCGCCCGTCCAAATTCAAGTCAACGACGGTCCGCCCGTCCAATTTCAAATCAACGACGGTCCCCCCGTCCAATTTCAAATCAACGACGGTCCCCCCGTCCAATTTCAAATCAACGACGGTCCCCCCGTCCAAATTCAAATCAACGACGGTCCCCCCGTCCAATTTCAATTCAACGACGGTCCGCCCGTCCAATTTCAATTCAACGACGGTCCGCCCGTCCAATTTCAATTCAACGACGGTCCACCCGTCCAATTTCTGCCCTACGCGAGCAGCAGTCTTTCTCAAATAATCTGTCTGGCTGAACTCACCGATCAGGTTCTTTAAAATTCGTGTCTTCTTTATCTTGCTCAGGATAGTCAAGAGTAGGGTGTCTAGACAACCTTTGACGTTACTTGTCTCCACTCAAACAAATGGTGCTCCAAGTGCCGTCAAAGGGGGGCTTCTGTAGACACCCCATTCTGGACTGTCCAGATTAGTCCTTTTACTTCCGTTGATAACCCAATGATGATAAACGGTCAAGAACAGTCCAGAGTCGATGGATGGATTTGAGCTTTGTTCGTTGAACCCTCTCCCTTCGAAGCCCACCTTCAAAGCCCACTTCAAACCCTTCGAATCTCTAGCCCAATGAGCCTCAGCAAAGCCATACCTTGCTTACGCCACCTTCTCATTGGCGTGCGCCAGGTACTTGACACATGTCGATCATCGACCGTTGACTGAGTTTGACCTGGCGCACGGTAGGTCATAGGTGGCGTACGCATGGTCAAGACCGGTCAAATCACCACTTTTCTGTCACGTGCTCGAAACTTTGTAACTGCCAGGGTACATTGCAGAGCCCCCTGATCATTGCATTCTGCAGGGGACGTCCCCCTCTCTCTCCTACACACCCCATCAAGCCTAGTCCCATGCATTTAATGCATGGGAGGCTCCCAACCAAGCTAACCAGCCCTTAACCTCAGCTGGTCAGCCCCCCTCTCCAGTCCACTCCTCCTATAAATACCCCCCCTTGCATTCATTTGCAAGGGGTTAGCACCATTAAGAGCTAAAGTCCATTGCTCTCTTCTCCCTCTTGTTCTTGCTCTCTTTGTTGAAAGACTAAGAGGTAGGGAAGCTCTGTACACCCCACACCACTGATCTTCCACCATACATCCTCCATCTTCAACCCCCAAAGCTCACATCTTTCCTTCCATCTCTTTGCACCAAAGGTATACCACCTTGGTACTGCTTTCTGTTTTTAACTCCTGAGGGGAACCAGCAGGGTTCTGGCTAGTAACTGATACTAGTCCAGGTCCCTTTCTGGTAAAATAAATCAGTCGTAGAAGTCGATACATGGCGCACGCCAGCTACTAGAAGCCGTACGCCACCTTTGGCTGTACGTGCACAGTTGGCGTGGGGATCATGTAGGGCTCATTTATTGCTCATTTTCTTTATGTCATCACCTTACAGCATGCTAAAAACCAGTCTATTGCTTTCTGTATTTTAGAACTGTTCAAAATGTAGCTTTCAATACTTGTATCTTTCTTTATCCTCAAGGCCTCTGGGGTATGTCTGGTCATGTTCCAGAACCCAGATAATGTAAAGCCAAACACTGGTCACATGCAAACCCGGCGTACAGATCCTGAAGGGTGGCGTACGGCATGTTTGTTAAGGACCAGTGCCTGGCCCTTACATCCCTTTTCAATCCTGGCCTCTTGTTCCTCCCCACTCTGTTTATGGGGTCTGTCTTGCTCTTTTCCTGGCTACTGGCCATTCTTTGCGTCTGTACATGTGTGTAATCTATGTTATAAACTGTGTGGTTTGCCCTGGGTGTGCACTGGTCCCTTCCAGAGCCCAGAGGATTGAGAGTAGGAGCTGTAAGAATTTGATGTGGTAGTGTACGCCAGCCTGAAGGTGGCGTGCGCAGGGTGTGCTGGCGTGCAGTGGCTTGGCCATGGCGCGCCAGTATGTCGCCTGCTCACGCACCCGACGGGCAGCGTACATCACCCCGTTGAACTTCTGGCAGTGCTTATTCTCAATCTATGTTCTTACATTTTAATTCAATTCGAGCAAGCAAATCATCATCCATAAATATTTTGTCATACAAACTGCAACGTGTTACAGTTTTAATCCCTATTAACTGTTCCCCCGCCCTAACTGGCCAAAAATGATTAAATGAGAGAAAAATGCAAATGTTTTAAAAATGCCTGAGTAGAGACCGATCTCCGGATTGGGCGAGAGGGGTGCCATAAAACCCTTCCCCTCTCGTAACCTGGCTCCCGAACCTCAGATATCGAAGGTGACGACGGACCAGTCTACGCCTTTTCAAATCAAGTCAAACCTTTTTCAAATCAAAGCAAAACGTAGCAAACGTTCTCGAGTTCGGTTCCTTGGGTGTTCTTCCGCTAAAACCCGAGTGGCGACTCTGAATCGAAGCGTTTCGCCGCGCTATTTTCCAAAAGGGCCGCCCCCCGAACAATACTCATTCCAAACCAAAATCGGGCGATTTTCGGGGCGTGTGCCCACAGAAACCTAGGCATATTTTGATACCCTGAAAGATACTTCCTGAGTCCCATATTGCTATTTGAACAAATAGAAAGAGAAGAAATAGAGCAAGAGAAAGAATTAAGCTTAAGCCAAGGAGAACCAATCTAGATTTCAGTACATGCAATCTGGAAGTACCATAAATTTGTGGAACTAGCGTAGCTGATGGAACCAAATTATGCAGCAAGGGTTTCAGCATCGTATTCAACAGTTTCAGCAGCGTTGCCATAATTTCAGCATTAACAAGAAAAGCACTAGTTCAAAGGCAGAGAAGATTGCACTCGTCACTAAAAGGGCCAATGAAGTACCAGACAACCACTACTAAAAACTGCAGAAAAAGATGGAATACTCAAGACTCCAACCACATTGCCGATGTCAACCAGGTCCAGGCCCCTCCAAAACACCGAAACTGTAATCAGCCCCGGAACTTCACCAAATTCGAAGCTCCGCTCTCTCAAGTGCTAGAAAGGTTGGCCAAATCCGGTCACCTCAAACCAATGGATCCAACTCCACTGCCCCAAAATCTATCCCCTAGCCACAATCCGAATGCTTTCTGCGCCTATCACCAAATGCCCGGCCATCACACCGATTCCTGCTACCGCCTCCGCCATGCCATTCAAGATTTGGTGGACAACGGCACTCTCCCGACCCCTCCTAAGCCTAACGTCATCACCAATTCCATGCCGCAGCACAACGGCCACCCTCAAATCAACCAAATCCGCCTTACCTCCACTATAATCCAACCTAGCTCCACCATATTCAACCCCACTGACCATATAGCCCCAGAGCATCACCCGAAACCTGTCGTGGCCATCCCATCAGAATTCAGTGTCAACATGCTGGCAGTTGGCTGGGATATGGAGGACAAAGCAAGGGAATGGGCAGAACTTGCTAACGACTGGAACGAGCAGTACTTCTTGGGATTCCCTCAGGCGCCGGTTGTCGATCAAGCCCAGTTAGACCAATGGGAGGAAGACTGGAACGCAGCAAGGACGGATCCACTCGACGGCCTGTCACTCTTTATGCTTTTCTACCAGCCTGAGCCCGCTGCGGCCGAAGCCGAGGAGGAGTACGTATGGGACCCGGAGCCTGTTGCTGCACAGTTAGCCTGGAATCAGAACTTCAATATGGAGAAGGGGGACGATGATCAGGGTTTGGACGAGCGGTACCTGGATAGCTACAGCCAAGGAGAAATCATCCCTGACGTGCGTCGGCAGTTAGGGGAAGCATGGCCACTATTCGACTCCATCTCCAATGCTGTGCATGCAGGCGACCCGACTGTCGACATTGTGCCTGTAGGAATGCCGCGCCCGGTAGTGCATCCTAGGGATGATTGTTCTATCATGACATTAAGTGCACCGCCCGATGACCTGTGGGATGTTGATGAGATTGTCGACCTTAACACAAGCCCGCTGCCTGCTGATTTCTGGGACGTCGATAAAGTGGTCGACATTCAGGTCGGGGATGAAATCTGGACCGTCGATACTGCTTTGGTGGACGGAGGCCTTTGGGATGTACCATTCGTCACTAATCCCGGGATACCATTCGAGGAAGCTGCCGCACAGGATCCGGCCCCTTGGGAAGGACAAGTCATGAGTGATCTGGAATGGGTTATGGCTTCGGACCAGGTTGCATCAATCGACAAGGGGAAACGCAAGCTAGAGGAAGTGCCTGCTGATTTCTGGGATTTTGTGGACACATCGCCTTGGTGGGAGGTCGCTAACGTCACTAGGAGCGGCCGAGTCTTCCAACCACCCAATCTTTCGGCTGGAAGCTCGTCCAATCCCGGTAACGATCAAAGACCCACTTTTCCCTCCGCACAAAAGAACGCTCCGGCCATTCCTAGCGGGGTACCTGAAGAGGATGCTATCCTGAAACAGCTGGAAAGGATTCCCGCCGCCGTCTCTGTCTGGGGTCTGATATCGTCATCAAAGGAGCATCGAGAAAGGCTGTCTGCAGCGCTGGCTCGTCTTACTGTACCAACGGACATCACCGCGGAGGCCATGGTTGCCCTAGTCTTGCCACTGCTTTCCAAGCATTCTGTTACTTTTACTGAAAAGGATCTGCCTGTCGATGGAACTGCTCACAACCGCCCATTGCACATTACTCTCAAGTGCAGGGGACATTGGGTTCCAACCGTGTTGATCGATAACGGATCTGCAATCAACGTCTGCCCGATGAGGGTTGCTTACCGTCTGGGGCTCACAAAGGCTGACCTCACGCCTTCCAATCTGGCAGTCAAGGCCTATGACAACACGCGACGTGTAGTCGAAGGGACTCTCATGCTAAAGCTTGATGCCGAGGGTTTTGAAATGGACGTGGAATTCCATGTGGTTGACATCCCTGCCACCTTCAACCTGCTGTTGGGAAGGCCGTGGCTGCATAGGGCGGACATCATGGCTGTACCGTCGACCCTCCACCAGAAGGTCATGTTGGGGCTACCTACCGGGACTCTAACCATCTGCGGAGACTCTGGGATCCGCCCGCTCAAGGACGATGGGACACCTGTTTTGGGAATCATGCACGGAGAGGAAGACTCAGACTTTGGAGGATTCGCTTTTGACACTTCTGGCTCAGTCCTGTCCATTGTCATGGATGACGACTTCATAATCAGCTCTACCGCCCTCGAAATCATGAGGAAGATGTCATTCATGCCTGGTCTAGGGCTCGGGATCAACCAGCAAGGGATCGCTGAGTTCCCTGTCTTTCCCTTTACTGAAGGCCGCTTCGGCCTGGGATACACTCCCCCTACCAAAAAGGCCAAATTAGGGAAAGACACGGGAAAACCTCGGACCCTTTATGGTAACCCCGACAGCTATTTCGTCCGTGAAGGAGGAGGCATTGCTTATCTGGGGCAGGCTGAACCGTTTTGGGATCAAGTGACTAGGACTTGGCTCCCGGGTTTTGAAATCTTCGCTGCCGACACTTGGTCTGATGACGAAGAGGAAATTGCGAAGGAAGAGCTGGCTGCAAAGGAGTTCAAGAAACAGTTGGTCGCTATCCAGGAAAAGGTAGACTGGCTGGTTGCTTTTGATCAAGGGGGTCTAGAGGAGCTGTTCTCCCAAGTGGGTTTGGTTGGCAAGGAAGATGAGGCTGAAGTGCTGATGCTTGGGCCCGACTCTCCAGAACTTCTCAACGATCCAACCTCCCTCATCGTCAAAGCAAAGGGTAGTCTTAATAACTGCATTTTTACTCCCCGTCTAACATGCATTGACGATGTATCTGAATCTGACACAGAGTCTGTCGAGTCTAAGTCTAGCTCAGAGTCGGAGTTTGTGCCTCTCGGCCCTCCACGTCATAGCTTTTACTTTGAGTTCGAGTCGACTGTACTTGGCAACCCCTCTGGGTTTTATGAAATGAATGATCCTGCTTCCGACTACTTTGCTGACTTTTACATAAACTGTGTCGACCCCGACGATGAAGGAATCGACTTTGACGGGAACATCCCGGCCGAGTTGCGTTCCCTCATCGAAAGGGAAGACGAAAGGCATGCTCAGCCTCTAAAAGAAGAAGTAATTTCAATAAATTTGAAAGATGAGGATGACCCCCGTATGATACAAATCGGTTCAAACCTATCCCCGGAGCATCGCGCTGGTACCATCGAGGCGCTCAAAGAATACTTCGAAGTTTTTGCCTGGTCTCACGCCGACATGCCTGGTATCGATCCCGAGATAGTACAGCACCGCATTCCGTTAATGCCAGGGGCAATTCCTGTCAAGCAGAAGCTCCGAAGAATGAGGCCGGACTGGGTTCAGAAGATCAAGGAAGAGGTCACCAAGCAAATCGACGCAGGATTCCTGAGGGTTGCTGAATACCCCCAATGGGTCGCCAACATCGTACCGGTACCCAAGAAGGATGGAAGGATCCGGGTTTGTGTCGATTTTAGGGATTTGAACAAGGCAAGCCCCAAAGATAGTTTTCCCTTGCCTCACATTGATGTGCTTGTGGACAACACAGCGGGGCATGCCTTGCTCTCCTTTGTCGATGGGTTCGCAGGGTACAATCAGATCTTCATGGCCCCAGAGGATCAGGAGAAGACAACGTTCGTCACGGAATGGGGAACCTACTGTTATGTAAAAATGCCATTTGGACTCAAGAATGCCGGTTGCACTTTTCAAAGGGCCCAAACAACTCTGTTCCATGACTTCATCCACAAGACAGTCGAGGTGTACGTCGACGACATGATCGTTAAGGCAAAAGAGGAAAAGGACTATCTCCCTTCACTCAGGCAGTTTCTCGAAAGGCTTCGAAAGTACAATGTCCGTCTCAACCCGCAGAAGTGCACATTCGGGGTTACAGCAGGTAAAATGTTGGGGTTTCTAATCACCAAAAGAGGAATCGAGGTCGACCCATCTAAGATCAAAGCAATTCTCGAAATGAAGCCCCCGCAGTCCGAGAAGGGAGTGCGGAGTTTTCTGGGAAAGGTTCAGTTTATCAGCCGGTTCATCGCCAAACTGACTCCGACTTGCGAACCACTGTTCCGCCTACTCAAGAAGAATGTCCCGTTCGAATGGACAGACAAGTGTCAGGCTGCTTTTGAGTCAATTCAGAAATATCTGCAGAACCCTCCGGTACTAATGCCGCCTACGCTTGGACAACCACTGATTTTGTACTTGTCTGTAACACCAACGGCAATGGGGTGTCTGCTAGCACAGGAAGGGGAAAACAGAGTCGAAAAGGCCATCTACTATCTGAGCAAGAAAATGGTGGGAAGCGAGGAGCGATATACCCCTTTGGAGAAGACATGCTGGGCGCTAGTTTGGGCTACCAAAAAGCTTAGACACTACATGCTAGCCTATTCGGTGAAGCTGATTTCTCGAATGGACCCCATCAAATACCTATTCGAGAAGCCAGCGCTCACCCATAAGCTAGCACGTTGGTTGCTTCTGCTGGCTGAGTTCGACCTCCAGCACGTCACAAGAAAGTCAGTGAAGGGCCGCGCTGTGGCAGAATTCTTGGCAGATCACCCAGTTAAGGGGCCAGAGGATGTGAATTTCAACTTCCCAGATGAGGATGTACTGACCGTGGCTGAAGAAGTATGGACGTTGTATTTCGACGGGGCTGCTAATCAGAAGGGGTTTGGAATCGGGGTGTTGCTAATCACGCCCGCCGGCGCTCATATTCCGCTCGCATTCAAACTGAATTTCGACGTTACTAACAATCAAGCCGAGTATGAGGCCTGCATCGTCGGAATGGAGGCAGCAATCGCACTAGGAGTTGAGAAGCTCGAGGTTATCGGAGATTCGAACTTGGTGGTGTCCCAAGCCAACGGAGATTGGAAGGTTCGCGAGGAAAAGCTGAAGCCTTATCACCAAGACTTGGAGGAACTGATTCCTCGCTTCAATAAGGTGACTTTCACCCATGTCCCTCGCTTGAGGAATCAGTTCGCCGATGCCTTGGCGACTTTGGCTTCAATGATCGAACTTCCGACAGGGGTCAAAATGCGGCCAATTGTGATCGAACAAAGGGACCTGCCCGCTTATGAATACATCAACGCCGTCGATGATGTCGATGATGGCCTACCCTGGTACCATGACATCTGGAATTTTGTGGAGCGCGGGGAGTTTCCCGCTGGGGCTACGAGGAAGGATCGGATCGCCTTGCAACGTTTGGCTGCTCAGTACATTATCTGCGGGGAAAAGTTGCATCGAAGGTCTCACTGCGGGATGCACAAGCTGTGTGTGAATGGTGCCGAAGCAACACGGATAATGGAGGAGATTCACGAAGGAGTCTGCGGTCCTCACATGAGCGGCGTCATGCTCGCAAGAAAAATCCTCAGGCAGGGTTATTATTGGTCTACCATGGAATCTCAATGCATTGACTATGTGCGACGTTGCTATAAATGTCAAATCCATGCTAATCTGCAGCATGTGCCTCCAACTGAACTTTTTGGTATGACCTCGCCTTGGCCTTTCTCGGTATGGGGAATCGACGTCATTGGAATGATCAACCCCTCTGCTTCAAACGGCCACAAGTTCATATTAGTGGCTATCGACTACTTCACTAAGTGGGTCGAGGCTGAATCTTACAAGACCCTGACCACCGTTCAAGTTGCACAGTTCATTCGGAAGAACATCATCTACCGGTATGGGGTCCCTCAGGCCTTTGTATCAGACAATGGAAGCCACTTCAAGGGTAGGGTTTTGGAGCTATTCGAGGAATTCGGAATTAAGATCCATCATTCAACAGCCTACCGGCCGCAGACAAATGGGGCTGTCGAGGCTGCAAATAAGAACGTCGAAATGATCATCAAGAAGACTGCCGAGTCTGCAAGGGATTGGCATGAACTGCTACCGTTGGCCCTCTGGGGATACCGCACGTCAATTCGCACTTCCACGGGCGCAACTCCGTACTCTTTAGTCTATGGAATGGAAGCTGTACTCCCCATCGAGCTTGAGATTCCGTCTCTAAGAGTCATGGCTGAAAGTGGGCTCGAGGAAGCTGAATGGTTGAGCGGAAGATTTGTCGAGCTCATGTTGTTTGATGAGAGGAGGCTCCGAGCTCTGTATCATGTTCAAGGGTATCAGCGTCGAATCGCCCGGGCATTCAATAAGAAAGTGAAGTCGAGAGGTCTGGTCGAAGGGGATATGGTTACGAAAGAGATCCGGGCTCCAGTGTTCGATCCCCGTGGGAAATTCCGGCCAAAGCGTTCTGGGCCGTACATCATCAAAACCATTCTATCTGGGGGTGCTGCTAAGCTCATCGACCTCGACGGCAATGAATTCAGTACCTTGGTCAACCTGGATCAGCTCAAGCGCTACTATCCCTGAGAGATGCTCGTTGGATCGAAAACCACAAGGGTGGGCGATTCCAAGCAAAAGTTAGAGCAGCCTGCTAGACCGAAAACCTAAGGAGGCGGTCTAGGCAAAAATAAATAGGCAAAATCAAAAAGCTCGCTAGACCGAAAACCTGTTAAGGCGGTTCTAGGCAAAAGTTAGAGCGTAAAAGGAGAGGTAAAATACACGAGCGAACCTTTGCCTGAACTACGTTCTGACCTGATTCCCTGCAAAGGGATACGTAGGCAGTCTCACAATGAGACCCGGTCATATCCTATCGAGCTGATCCACGGTCTGACATTCCAGATTTGCACCAAGGCTGAGATAGTTCAAAAACTCAAAAGGCGGGCTGGAGTTACGTTGGAGAATTCAAAAGGGGGAAACCCTTCATCTTTCAACTTTATTTTGCAAAATTATTATTTCTGATACACAAGCTGAGCATAAAAGCCTTAAAAGAAATGAAGCATGAAAAACAGAACAAAATGCTTGAGAAGCCTAACGGCTCACAGCTTATTCTAAGTACAGCAAAGTGGTTTGGAGTCAGCCCATGTTTGTTCTTGCATGCACATCTGCTCTCAGCCACTGTCTGTAGCGATTCTTTAGCCGAGGGTCGAAATCTGGCATCTCCGCCTGGAGAATCCTCAGGCCCCAGCGCCTCTGATAACCGCCCAGCGTCTGAGCATTGAAGTTGGGAAGACGGAAGCCCCCGGTACTGATTCGGGTATTCTCCTGTGAAGCGCCCAGTTGGCGAAGGATCCGCCCAGGGATATAGAACGTGAAGCTGGTCAGCCCCGCAATGACCACCCTATCAAAGCCGTCAGAATGGAGGGTCATGTCTGCAAGGTCTAGCCACGGACACCTCCAAGCAATTTCATCAGGCTGCATTTCCAGCATGAATTCGTACCAGCCCTCCACATCCAAGTCGGGATACCGCATTTCCCTCTGATGAACCCGTTTTGGAAACAGGTTCCAGCCCGCTGCCGGTGGATGCAAAAGGCTCAGCTTGTCCGACAACCATAGCTGCATGAGCGATAAAACAAGTAAGTAGCCAGATAAAGCCTGAGCGAAAAGACAAGTAAGGAACTAGGAAGCAGCCTACGCCGAGTGTCGAGGTAAAACGAGAATGTGCGAAAAACCAGAAAAAGGTGAGCTGAGTGAGTTTACCTGGAGCAAGAGAGGGCTCCCGCTGAAAACGGCCGATTGACTTGTACTTACTAAATCCAAACCCAGGAGTGTCTCAGCCAGGACCATGGGAATCACATTCTTTCGGTCCCCCATTTGAGCGGCCACGCTCACCAAAGAAGGGCAGACTCGCCCGTCAGCAGGAACAAACAAATAAGCCGCAAGCAGGCAGATAACCAGGGCAAAACGCCGACGTGCTTGGACTTCGTCACTATTTGGGCTATTCAAATCAACATCTGGGCTGTACATTTCAACCAGCCGGATAATGTTCACCTGGCCACCATCCAGGATTGTGTTCGCCAGACCCCGGGAAATGCCAAGCTAGCTGGCCAGCAGTTTTGGCATGCTCACTTGATAGGGAGGAACAACGAGCGTCGGGGACGCGTAAGTCCGGAGGTACGCCTGAAATTCCTCCACGGTCGGGCACATCTCATCATCGCCGAAACGGAAGACATGGACGTCCGGATCCCAGAACCTCAGGGCGGCCCACAGCAGCGCCGGGCGGATCGGCACATGTCGAAGAAAGCGGAAAGAAGAAAGCCCGTGGTATTGGAAGTTGAGCCAATCAACACCCAAGAAGGACACTAGCCAAGGCTTGAGCAGTGTTGGGAGGGGATTATCCATGGACAAAGCTATGCAGCTAGAAAAGAAAAGGGGAGTAATTGATGCTGTGAATGCCCTGAAGGAGGCACCCCAGCTTTATAGGCTTCAAATGACCGTTGTAAAATGCTTGGAGAATGGAGCTAATCAACTAGCCTCCAAGGGAACATTATGCCAAGTACCCTGCCTCCCTGAACTCTCAGAAGCCGTGGGGAAACCGTGTGGGAATGAAAACAAATTGCCCTCCTGAAAAAGGACAGTTAGTCAGTCAAGTGGACCTGACTCACAGGAACTTGGCGTACGCCACCATAAACCTAGCGTACACATGGTTTTTACCATCCTGGCGTACGGGCTCGAAAACCTGGCGTACGGTGCGTCTGTGCACCAGAAAACCAGTTTCCAGCAGCAGCTGCCCTCGCATGGTCGTTTTCAAATCCACGGCTTGTTTTGGCTATTTCTTGATTCCTACAAGTTTCAAACATCATTTGGGACTGCAGCAAAGCATCGTATCCTAAAAGCCGCGTCCGTCGAAGATTTTGGACCCCGGGAGGCCCGTGTCGAACTAAAATCGAGGATACGGAGGGCCAATTTTCATTTTGTAGGGTTTTGCCAAGTTTTGTTATACCGTACACATCGCATAGGACTTGTGTGACTGTACGGGGGTGTCGGTTTCAGTCCGGGACCATATCGAGTCGTCTTTTGCGTCTTATGTCCATTTTTGCGACATTTTTAGCCTTTTTATGGTGTTTTCCTTATAGCGGGACATTTCTACCGGTTTCAATGGTTTGTACAGGTCATTGTACATCTCTATAGTCTATTCAAAGTGTCAGTTTCTTCTGTTTTGGAGAAATGTAGAATTTGGTCTATTGATACCAATTTTCCCGTATCCTCCGCGTGTCTGGGGTATGTCTCGTATCCTGGGGCTTTTTTTGTACCTATTTCTTCGAGCTAGACCCATTTTTGCACATATGCAAGTGTCTGTGTCGATTCAGAACTATCATCAATGCATGTTAGATGTTAAGGGATGGTTTGTTCGTTCCTTGAAACACAAAATCCAATGATTAAAGGAATCAACAAATAGAAAATGCAGATATTATTTCTATCATATTATCATGTCGAAATCCTAAAAAGCAAAAGGTGGGAATGTATCAAGCGGCACAACGGCCCGAGCAAACTCAGAATATACCAGGGCACACTCGCCCAAAAGTCAAAAAGGCACGCAGGCCCTATATCCAAAAACAGCGAAGTATCAAAGTGTCAAAACATCAATGTGTCAAAAGTCAAACAGCAAAATAGACTAAGGCTCAGTGATAGCCCTCAGTCGTCGAACAAGTCCTCGTCGTCCTCCTCCTCCTCGCTCTCTGCGATCTCTCGTGGGTCCATCCGGTACTTGGGGTCGTCCGCGGAGTCAGAGCCACTGCTGAGGGACGTGCTCTCCTCCTCTTCCTCTGCTTCCTCTTCTTCTCTTCTCTTCTTCTGTAAAGGTCCCTCAGCAGGCCTCTTCTCTGCGGACCTCTTCCTCAGCTCTCGCCGGAATGGGAGATCCTCGCTAGCAGCCGCAATGTGTACTCCTCTCTGAGTGCTCGCTGCTGGTCGGGATGAGCTCGGTGCTATCTTCTTCTGAGGCGGTGGCCTCACGCTCTTCCTCCTAGAAGCCGCCCTAGCTTGCCCCTGCATTGCATTTAACTTGTTAAACATTTATGTACATATTGCATATATATATTGAAATGTGAAAGCAGGACATTGTTCTATCAAAGCTTCAAAGCTATACCTGAGGCCGCACAATAGGAACTGGAGCTGGAGGTGGATAGTGCAGCCGCAACTGGGCGCCGCCAGCAATTCTGTGAAACTCCTTCTCCATGGCCTTCATCAGGCGCACCGCCTCTCGCACCCACTCCATCGGGGCCTGTGTTACAACAAGTGAACAAGTCAGTTTGCAAGACAAGTGTACATATGCAAATCAGGGTAAACAAGGGAAATACAAAGGATGCTATAGTATCGTACCGGTCCTGTGATCTCCTCGGGCTCTCTCCTAGCAGGCTCGAACTGAATAGTCGCCTCCTCTCCCTGAGCATCCCGCACAGCCAGCGTCCAAGAAAGCCGAGGAAGGCCCGTCGCCCTAGCAGGCTCACTCCTCTCCCTCGAGCGGGCAGTCCTGCCTTGCCCGCGCCTCTCCTCTCCCGCTGCTCTAGCCTCAGCCTCCACAGCTCCGTGCTCGACAACCCCAAGTGGCCCCGCCAAGTACTGCCTCTGATAGACAGCATAGTCACGCTCGGGCCTCAAGAAAGCACTAAGGCCTGCCGGGACAGTGAAGCGCTGCAGCTCAGCCAGCGTGTACTGATCCGTGTGTGAAGCGCGAGGCGGAAGTGGACCCGGCACCACGAACTCTGAAGCCTCAAGTGACTGCCGTGTCACTCGATCCCCCAAGTACCACTGCCACCCGAAAATCGACTCCAGCAGCACGCGGCTTGCGGCTACTACCCTGCTCCGGGAAAGGTACTCCGGCTCAGCCTCCTTAGTCCTCCAAGGGTCCCACTCCACCTGCAAGCATTCAACAATCAAACAACAAACAGTCGATCAGCGACAGCATTGAAGCAATTCAAAGGCTAAAATAGGCAATAAAAGGGTTGAGTTCTACCTGGGTGCTCGACAGCTCGTCAAGGTACGCCCGGAAGGCCTGGAGGCTCCCTCTTGCCGCCTTCTTGCCTCGGTACTGTGGCCCCCATATCAGAGCACGGGGGAGCATCTTCAAGTTCGGGCATGAGTTTTCCGGAGGGTACATCTTCAGCACCTCGTACGCCCATAGCTGCAAGTTCAAACAATCAAAGCATCGGTACAGCAGTTGAATTTCAAAAAGAAAGGAAAATACTCAGCAAAATAAAGGATACAAGTCCGTTTTTCTTACCTCCCACACCCTCCACAGGCCGGCAATCGCCTTCTTCCGCCGAGAGAACTCTCCCATGAAACCGTAGCACGTCCCCAGAGCAGCACCTCCCCAATCGTACCTGGCCGCCGTGCGCAAGTCAAACAAAGCCGGCAAGTAGGCCAAGTGCACCGTGGACCTCTTGTTAGGGAACAGCGACGCCCCGAACAAGTACAACAAGTAGGCCCTCGCCATCTGCTCCTCCTCCTGCTCTGAGTGCGGGACCCTGTCCTTCAAGCGCCAGTGGAACTGATCGTGGGTGAACGTCTCCGAGATGCCCACGGGCACAAAACCCAAGAACCACTGCAACGCCTCTGAATCTCTGTGGATCCCCGTGTCAAATGGGATAGGCTCTCCTCCTACCCTCAGGCCTGTCAACGCAGCAAAGTCCGCCGGAGTCACAGTCATCTCCCCGATCGGAAGGTGGAAAGTGTTGGAGGCGTCCCACCACCTCTCCGCCAGCGCCGTGAGCAGGGCGTGATCGCTGAGCGTGGCCGTCTGTGTAAGGATGAACGGCCTGAACCCCGCAGCATCAACTAAGGACCTAACCCGCTCGGGCAGCCCTCTGTACAGCTCAAGGGAACTAGCAGGACCGCCGTGCCCCCTCGTACCACCTCTCGTCCTCTGCGCACCATAAAAGCAAAAGAACAAGAGTTTCCGTTAGCATGCATACTATAACAAGCAGTCGAATCAAGGTTCAATTCAAAAGGGCATTCAACATTCTATGTTCAATTCAAGGTCCGTGTTTACTATGAAGTCGAAGCAAGTTATTTCAAAAGCATGATGTTCTATGTACGCAAGGTATCCTACTCAGTCGAATCAAAGGCATTGGCATTCTATCAGTCGAATTCAAGTTTCGAAATATTAACAAGTCGAGGCAGCCTACAGTCGATTCAAGTCTGTTATCACGCAGTTCTATTAGAGTTCTACAGTCGAGTTCAAGTGTTTTCTACCCGAAGTTCTATCTACCAAGTCCAGCTATCAGGCATTCATATGCCACTATGCTATCAAACATCATACACAAGTAAGCTAAGTACAAGCACAGTAATAAAGGACTACAAGAGAATCAAAAGCGGAGTTCAAAGGAATACCTGCGCCCAGTCCACCGACAAGTGCCACTCCGGGTCTCTCAGCACAAGCTCTGCATCGTAATCATCGCGTCGGGGGATGTAGCTCTCAAACCCGGACGGTATGAACAAATGTGGCTCCGGGGGAACATAGGCCCCTGCCTTAAAAGCCGGGCGGCCTGCAGCCAGCATCGCCTCTGCCCGTGCCACCGCTCGCTCACGAGCTAGGCCACCCTCCTCCTGGGCCTGCTCGACTACCTCAGTCTCCCGTACGAAGGCATCCTCCGCAGCCTTGGCCCTCTCGGCTTCAACCCGCAGGCGCTCCTCCTCCTGAGCCTACGCAATCTGTCTCAGCCTCTCCTCCCGGGCTGACATCACCGCTTCCACCACCGTCGGGTTCTCTCTCAGCAGCCGGTCAAGCACCTCCTCTGTCACAAACTCCGCGAAGTCCCCGCGCGTAATGGGAACATGCGCTGAGGACCCCGCCGCGGGTCTGAACTCTGCTGGCCCTGTGGGTCCCCCGATGGGAGCATCCTCCTCCGCCACAACATCCTTGCCCCGTGCCGGATCTCTCCTCCGGGCATCCGGCCGATCATCACCGCCACCAACATCACCACCACTGCCGCCGCCGCCGGTCCCCGCCAGAACGGGACCCGTAACGACCAGCCCCTCCACGCCACTCTCAAAGTCCAACCGTCGCACCTGTGGGCCCCCTGCCTCAACGACGGGTGGCGTACGGTCAGTCGACCCTGGCGTACGCCGCCCGACGCCGTCGGCCACCTCCGTTGCATGGTCGCCGTCGCCCCCATCGCCGCCTGGGATCACTGCACCAACGTCCGACGGAGGCTCGCCTGGTGTCTGATCGTCGATTCGAGGCCTCTCAGCCTCGTCTCCGCCCGTTCTCGGCCGTCCTTCACCATTGCCGCCACCACTACCTATTTCAGACATGGATGAGTGTGGGTGAGGAGATTTGGGAGAGAACGAGTGGGATTGAAGGAGTTTGAGTAATGGGAAGAATTTGGGATTTCGAAACCGATGCATATGGCGGTTTCAGAAGTTTGCAGCAGTTTATACGACGTAAGGACCGTGCTGGGCCGGGTCTGGGCCTGGATCTGGACCGGGCCAAGAAAGATTCTTGGCGTACGCTAGGTTATGCGTACCGTACGCCACCCTGTAATGGGCCGTGGGCCCAAAAGGCTTTGGATCAAATTTCCCTCTACAACTAAGGTCCCGGATGGCCCAATGCTTATTTGTACCACTGGTGGGTTTACTCCCCAAGCAGAGTCCTGTCCAATTTCAAATCAATGACGGTCCACCCGTCCAATTTCAAATCAACGGCGGTCTATCCGTCCAATTTCAAAATTCAACGACGGTCCGCCCGTCCAAATTCAAGTCAACGACGGTCCGCCCGTCCAATTTCAAATCAACGATGGTCCCCCCGTCCAATTTCAAATCAACGACGGTCCGCCCGTCCAAATTCAAATCAACGACGGTCCCCCCGTCCAAATTCAAATCAACGACGGTCCCCCCGTCCAATTTCAAGTCAACGACGGTCCACCCGTCCAATTTCAAGTCAACGACGGTCCACCCGTCCAATTTCAAATTCAACGACGGTCCAGCCGTCCGATTTCTGCCCTCCGCGAGCAGCAGTCTTTCTCAAATAATCTGTCTGGCTGAACTCACCGATCAGGTTCTTTAAAATTCGTGTCTTCTTCATCTTGCTCAGGATAGTCAAGAGTAGGGTGTCTAGACAACCTTTGACGTTACTTGTCTCCACTCAAACAAATGGTGCTCCAAGTGCCGTCAAAGGGGGGCTTCTGTAGACACCCCATTCTGGACTGTCCAGATTAGTCCTTTTACTTCCGTTGATAACCCAATGATGATAAACGGTCAAGAACAGTCCAGAGTCGATGGATGGATTTGAGCTTTGTTCGTTGAACTCTCTCCCTTCGAAGCCCACTTTCAAAGCCCACTTCAAACCCTTCGAATCTCGAGCCCAATGAGCCTCAGCAAAGCCATACCTTGCTTACGCCACCTTCTCATTGGCGTGCGCCAGGTACTTGACACATGTCGATCATCGACCGTTGACTGAGTTTGACCTGGCGCACGGTAGGTCATAGGTGGCGTACGCATGGTCAAGACCGGTCAAATCACCACTTTTCTGTCACGTGCTCGAAACTTTGTAACTGCCAGGGTACATTGCAGAGCCCCCTGATCATTGCATTCTGCAGGGGACGTCCCCCTCTCTCTCCTACACACCCCATCAAGCCTAGTCCCATGCATTTAATGCATGGGAGGCTCCCAACCAAGCTAACCAGCCCTTAAACCTCAGCTGGTCAGCCCCCTCTCCAGTCCACTTCTCCTATAAATACCCCCCTTGCATTCTTTTGCAAGGGGTTAGCACCATTAAGAGCTAAAGTCCATTGCTCTCTTCTCCCTCTTGTTCTTGCTCTCCTTGTTGAAAGACTAAGAGGTAGGGAAGCTCTGTACACCCCACACCACTGATCCTCCACCATACATCCTCCATCTTCAACCCCCAAAGCTCACATCTTTCCTTTCATCTCTTTGCACCAAAGGTATACCACCTTGGTACTGCTTTCTGTTTTCAACTCCTGAGGGGAACCAGTAGGGTTCTGGCTAGTAACTGATACTAGTCCAGGCCCTTTTCTGGTAAAATAAATCAGTCGTATAAGTCAATACATGGCGCACGCCAACTACTAGAAGCCGTACGCCACCTTTGGCTGTACGTGCACAGTTGGCGTGGGGATCATGTAGGGCTCATTTATTGCTCATTTTCTTTATGTCATCACCTTACAGCATGCTAAAAACCAGTCTATTGCTTTCTGTATTTTAGAACTGTTCAAATGTAGCTTTCAATACTTGTATCTTTCTTCATCCTCAAGGCCTCTGGGGTATGTCTGGTCATGTTCCAGAACCCAGATGATGTAAAGCCAAACACTGGTTCACATGCAAACCTGGCGTACGACTCCTGCAGGGTGGCGTACGGCGTGTTTGTTAAGGACCAGTGCCTGGCCCTTACATCCCATTTCAATCCTGGCCTCTTGTTCCTCCCCACTCTGTTTATGGGGTCTGTCTTGCTATCTTCCTGGTTACTGGCCATTCTTTGCGTCTGTACATGTGTGTAATCTATGTTATAAACTGCGTGGTTTGCCCTGGGTGCGCACTGGTCCCTTCCAGAGCCCAGAGGATTGAGAGTAGGAGCTGTAAGAAATTGATGTGGTAGTGTACGCCAGCCTGAAGGTGGCGTGCGCAGGGTGTGCTGGCGTGCAGTGGCTTGGCCATGGCGTGCCAGCATGTCGCCTGCTCATGCACCCGACGGGCAGCGTACATCACCCCGTTGAACTTCTGGCAGCGTTTGTTCTCAATCTATGTTCTTACATTTAATTCAATTCAAGCAAGCAAATCATCATCCATAAACATTTTGTCATACAAACTGCAACGTGTTACAGTTTTAATCCCTATTAACTGTTCCCCCGCCCTAACTGGCCGAAATGATTAAAATGAGAGGAAAATGCAAATGTTTTAATGAAACGCCTGAGTAGAGACCGATCTCCGGATTGGGCGAGAGGGGTGCCATAAAACCCTTCCCCTCTCGTAACCTGGCTCCCGAACCTCAGATATCGAAGGTGACGACGGACCAGTCTACGCCTTTTCAAATCAAATCAAACCTTTTTCAAATCAAAGCAAAACGTAGCAAACGTTCTCGAGTTCGGTTCCTTGGGTGTTCTTCCGCTAAAACCCGAGTGGCGACTCTGAATCGAAGCGTTTCGCCGCGCTATTTTCCAAGAGGGCCGCCCCCCGAACAATACTCATTCCAAACCAAAATCGGGCGATTTTCGGGGCGTGTGCCCACAGAAACCTAGGCATATTTTGATACCCTGAAAGTATACTTCCTGAGTCCCATATTGCTATTTGAAACAAAATAGAAAGAGAAGAAATAGAGCAAGAGAAAGAATTAAGCTTAAGCCAAAGGAGAACCAATCTAGATTTCAGTACATGCAATCTGGAAGTACCCATAAATTTGTGGAACCTAGCGTAGCTGATGGAACCAAATTATGCAGCAAGGGGTTTCAGCATCGTATTCAACAGTTTCAGCAGCGTTGCCATTAATTTCAGCATTAACAAGAAAAAGCACTAGTTCAAAGGGCAGAGAAGATTGCACTCGTCACTAAAAGGGCCAATGAAGTACCAGACAACCACTACTAAAAACTGCAGAAAAAGATGGTAGAAGATTGCCCATTGCATCATAAAGATTGCCCGTAGTCCAACAACGAAACAAACCGCAAAAGTTTCATATCCAAACAGTAGTCCAACAAAAGGAGAAAACAAACCAACCACATAAGTCTTACAAACCACAAAAGCTTACAAACCAACTACATAACCATGTCCTAAACCAAACCAACCATAAACAAAAGTTCACACATATGGAAGGAAGTCCTTTCCTTTGCTCTGACATGCCAAGGAAATTTGGTCTCCATGAAGAGTCATCCTTTAGTAGTTTCATCCCCTTGGTATACAATGGTCCATCTAGGTCTTCCATGGCATTAAGAGTTTATATGCATTTAGCCAGCTGACGTTGTGGCTCACCATTGTCTTGGGAAGTCACACCAACACCTGGGCTCTTAGCATTATGCTTTGCTCCAAGGATATCCCACCTTCCTCTTGTTACTTTCTGCAAGACTTAAAGATGCACCGAGGTTCACAGAGAATGAGTCCTTCTTCCTACTTTTTCTACTCTCCTTTGGTTCAGTAGTCTTCAATGCCTTCATGTCAAAAACCTTTTTGCCTTTTCCACTAACGTTCGTTACTTCTATTTCATTATCGTCTTTGTCTTGTTTAATTTGGAGTGAAGGATCAGAACTATCGGTTCTGGATGGGGATTGGACTGACGGGAAACCTTTTTCTACATAGTGTGGGAAACCTTTTTTCTTGATGTAAACTTTATTCCATCGAAAGCTCGTAAATCAGATAAGACTTACACGTATGATTGAAGCGCAGCGGAATTGAATTGCTTCAAGCTTTTCACGATCTGAGGCCCGCTCTACAAGCACCGATTACGTTCACGAACACCGTCTTTTCCTCACGTCGGGTAGAGGAGACTACCAGAGTCTGCTCTTAATCTCCACACCGCAAATCCTAGAGTTCTTAGATGGAAACCCTAGAGAGAGAAGATATTTCGCAGGAGAGTATTTTCTAGAGGAGAAGGAGAGATGAAACTCTCACTCTTTGTTATTGTGTATATCTCCAAATATCTGCAGGACTGAATTTATAGAATAGAGTCCAAGAGTTCAAAGTCTTCTAATAGATGTAGGTGATCTATTATATTTGAACTCTCCTAACAGATAGAGATAAGGAGTTTGTCTCATCCTTCTAACCAACTCAATCACATAACCCATGTGGACGATCCATGTGGGTTGGGTCCGGTCTTGAACCGACCCATTTTTCTAACATCTCCCACTCGTACACATTGGGCTTTAAGGAAAACATCTCATCCATGTCAATCTTATCAATTCTCTCTTCATACAGGAAATGAGGCGTGCGACCGACGAGAAAGAATCAATCAAAATAGGAGTACCATATTAAGCTTCCATCAAACTAACATGGCACATCACTCCACAAGATCTTGTCATTTCCCTAGACAAAACTAGCCACATTGGATCGAGCATCTCCAATCCCTCTTGAGTCCCAACTCAGAGCTATGCTCAAACCCCTTTGCGTTGGTGTGCTTCCAATTTCAAAATTATGTTTCATTTTGATATACTGTATATAAAAGGATAATAACTTGTGCCGGCACAAAGCACAACCAACCGCATAAATGAATGTGATGCTAGAAAGTCTTCCTTGAGCACTCATGTCATTCCATGTTAACCTTGCTGCTTTCCCAGTCATGCTCCATGGGACCCTGACATTTCGTGGCCTTAGGTAGTCAAGCTAGAGTAGCAACACAAAGTCTCTACTTCATGACATAGTCTCAAGTCAAATAAGGGTAATGAGTAGTCATATAAATGACTCTTAGAGCCCACACAGTGATAGGAAAGGGATCCACGCTATCACTCCTCTAAGTATGGTCGACAACCGCACATGTGGTATGATTCACATGCTACGGTAGAGTAATCCATAAAGATTGTGTCACTCCCAAAAACACCGTACAGACATAAGTACAGTCGCTACTAAAAGCGCCTTACTTGAGACTCTCAAATTTGTCGCATGCACTGCGCCTTATCTAGGTCTCCATCTGGCTCAATCAAAAAAAAGCTACACAGACTCTGTGTTCGATCAAGAGTGACCTCATCTTGGTCCAACCAAGGCGACAATACTCTAAACACAATATAAAGAGTATAATTATGTCTCATCTCGCTCGCCCATCAGCGCCAAGGTAGGTTACCGTGTGAGATGGTCAACCTTATGCCTTTTGACACACAATTGTAAGTGCATAACAATTTAAATGCAACATAATTTTTATTATCATAATCAACTCGAATATAAAAATCAGTGCATAAACAATAAATATCCAAAGGTGTCTCAATAAAGCATAAACAACTCAAATCCTACGAAGTCCCAGACTACTAACATGGTTCTGAAAGACATCCCTCGCTATAGGCTTAGTCAAGGGATCAGCAACCATACTGGTCGTGGATATATGCTTTAGGACCACCTCTCCTTGCGCAACCATGTCTCGAATGTAGTGAAACCGAATATCAATGTGTTTGGATTTTCCATGATATTTGGGATCCTTAGTATAAGCAAGAGCCGCCGTACTATCACAATATAGAGTCACAGGCCCACTAGACTTAGGCCTTGTGTCAAGGCGCTGTAAGAATCTTCGCAACCAAACAGCCTCTTGGACCGCTGAAGAACAGGCTATGTACTCAGATTCCATTGTGGACAATGCGATACAAGTCTGTTTCTTACTGCACCAGGAAATTGCTCCACCTGCAAGCAAGAATGCATATCCTGAGGTAGATTTGCGCTCATCTATGTCACTACCCCAGTCTGCATCACTGTATCCTCGTAAGCATCCGTCTCCACCTTGATAGCATAGCATGTAATCTGCAGTGCCTCGCAAGTATCTAAGTATTCTCTTCACAGCCTTCCAGTGAGCAAGTCCAGGGTTACTCTGAAACCGACTGACCAACCCTACTGCAAAAGAGATATCTGGTCGAGTACACAACATAGCGTACATCAGACTCCCAACCGCCCTTGCATAGGGGACTCGAGCCATTGCCTCCTTTTCTTGATTAGATTGAGGGCATAAAGCAAGACTCAAGGTGTGTCCCTTCTCGATTGGAGTGTCAATGGGTTTGGAATTTTGCATTCGGAAACGCTCAAGAACTTTTTTGATATAGGTTTCCTGACTCAAACCAAGAAACCTTCTTGAGCGATCTCTAGTGATCTTAATTCCAAGTACAAAATCAGCCTCACCCATGTCTTTCATCTCAAAGTTTGAAGACAGCCACTCTTTAGTGGCGACAATCATCTCCATATCATTCCCAGCTAAAAGAATGTCGTCAACATATAAAGAGAGGATAAGAAAACTTTTCTTGGACTCCTTAACATAAACACAATGGTCTTCTTCAATCATCGTAAACCCATTAGAAATAATGGCTCGATGGAATTTCAAATACCATTGTCTAGATGACTGCTTCAGGCCATAAATAGAACGTTTCAGCTTGCAAACTTTGCGCTTATGTCCCTCAACTTTAAAGCCTACTGGTTGATCCATATAGATCTCCTCATCTAATTCTCCATTGAGAAATGCAGTTTTAACGTCCATTTGAAAAAGTTCCAAATCCAAGAATGCGACAATAGCTAGAATGAGGCGAATAGAGACTATTCTCACCACCGGGGAGAAAGTCTCATCATAGTCTATACCCACTTTTTGGGTAAAACCCTTCGCCACAAGACGGGCTTTATACTTGTCGATTGATCCATCTGCCTTGCGCTTAATCTTTAAGACCCATTTATTACCAATGGTCTTACGCCCAGGCGGAAGATCTACCAACTCCCACACCTGATTTTTGCCCATAGAACTCATCTCGTCCTCCATAGCAGCTAGCCATTCATTACATGCAGGAGAAGACAAAGCCTCATTGTACGAACTAGGCTCATCTTCCTCTTCAGGAGCACACATGAAAGATTCCCCTTCAATCTCAAAACGACGACGAGGAATACTTTCACGATGACTCCTACGTAGGGGAGGATCTTGAGAATCAGTAGTCTCTAGTGGAGTACTCCCACTAGGAGGCAAGCTACTCCCACTGTTCTCGGCGACCATAGGATGAGGATTTAAACTCCCACCCTCGCTGAGAACAGGTGTAACTTCCTCTGATTCACACAACTCATAAAGATTAAGATCTCCCCTCACGTCACCTCTGTTTGGAAACTCATGTTCAATGAAATTCACATCTCTGGACTCAATTTCAGTCAATCCACCATCAGGTTGTTCGCATATCATCACATACCCTTTCGAGTGTTTAGGATACCTTATAAAGATACCCTTTTTGCCTCTCGGATCTAATTTTCCAAGCTGCTGTGAAGGAATGCGCACATAACCTGCTGACCCCCAAGGTCTCAAATGGTCAAGAACTGGCTTCCTGCCTGCCCATAACTCATATGGTGTAGAAGAGACTGATTTACTTGGCACACGGTTAAGGATGTAGGCCGCACTCAATAGAGCATCTCCCCAAAAACTAATTGGAAGATTAGCATGCGCCATCATTGACCTAACCATATCTAACAGTGTACGATTCCGTCTCTCTGCAACACCGTTTTGTTGCGGAGTACCTGAAATTGTTAACTGTCTTTGGATACCTTTATCTTCACAGAGCCTTTTAAATTGCTCAGATAAGTATTCACGCCCGCGATCTGTCCTCAGAACTTTTAAGGTTCTTTCTTTTTGATTCTCAACTTCGTTAACAAATCGAATGAAGCAGTCCAATGCTTCCGATTTATGAGAGATCAAATAGACATATCCATATCGCGAATAATCATCTATAAATGTGATAAAGTAGGTACCACCATGTCGTGCCCTAACATTCATGGGTCCACAAATGTCTGAATGAACTAGCTCTAGTGGACTTGTAGCTCTCACTGCCTTACCGAATGGTTTTCTTATCGCTTTTCCTGCCATGCAAGACTCACATATTGGTAGGTTGACTTTAGCGAGTGGACCTAAAAGGCTCTCTCTAGCTAACCTAGTCATCCTATCTTGGCCAATATGGCCCAACCTGGCATGCCATTTCACAGAACTAGAAACAACATCATCATCGGGAAAAGCCATAAATGCATTATTATTCAAACCATCCAAATCCAAAACATAGAAACCACCAGAAATAAATCCATGCCCAAACGGCTTATTACCTAGGTAGATGGAAAAACCATCTTTGCTGAAATTAAAGGAAAATCCTAACTCAACTAAAGCTATAACTGATATCAAGTTATGTCGAACTCCAGGCGCATAAAGTACATCATAGAGAATAAGTGTGCGACCACTTTGCAACTTCAGCTGATAAGTGCCAACTCCTAGCACATCTTCGGCTGAACTATTCCCCATAAAGACACTCTGGCTGCCAACAGGAATCTGGCGATACTCGATAAATCCTCCTCGATCTCGTGCTACATGTTTTGTCGCTCCTGTGTCAACAATCCAATTAGGATCAGTATGAGCAACCAATACATGAGAGCAAACTAAGCAATTTGTGCGAGAAATAGGGTAAGATGGTACCTTCTTCGGCTCAGTGCAATCACGAGCGAAGTGTCCCATCTTCTGACAGTTGTAGCAAGTCACTTTAGATTTATCCTTCTTGCCTCCTCTCTTGCCTCTGCGGCGCTTAACACGTTCCTTAGGCGCATTATCTCTAGCTGCTCCTTGCTTAGCCTTGCCATCTTGCCTTTTGCGCTTTGACCCAATTGTTTTGCGCTGGCCAGGTTCAACCACAAGAACCTCATTGCCTCGCATAGCATCTTGGCGCTCAGCTTCAAGCTCAAGATGACACTTCAAATCATTAAAGGTTTTAACCATTTCATTGTGTGTCATTGTGAGCTTGAAATGGTCCCATGTTTTATCAGGCAAAGACCTAAGCATAGCGAGAATCTGCTGCTCATCAGTCAGAACGTTACCGGCAGCCCTAAGGTCGCGTATCATAGCCGACATAACCCTCAAATGTTCAGGCATGGAATGTTGGGGGTTCATCTTATAACTGTCGAACTTCAATGTTAACGCGCGCAACCTAGTTGCCGTTGTGCCACCAAAAGCAATTTTCAGCTGGTTCCACATTTCTTGGGCAGTAGCGCAGTTTTCAAACTCGCCAATCAGATCATTGTGCATGCTGGCTAACATAGTAAAGCGCGCACAACGGTCTTTCTTGACCCAATTTTGATAAGTTTCCATGTTTCGACGGTCTTGGGCAGTGGTCCCCTCTTCGGGGACAGTCATGGTATTGGTCAAGGTTTCAAGTACTTCTTGCTCATTAAGGAGATACTGAATTTTCTTGTGCCACATGTCATAGTTTTTCCCATCCAGTTTTTCTCCCTTAACAAGATTAGCAACAATAGTCTTCGAGGCCATTTCACTACATTTATTTGCGCATTGGAAATATTTAGCACATTACAATAATTTTATTCTAAAACCCTATTAAGCAAATAATGATTTTAACCATGGATAGAGATCGAAAATCTGCAATGCTCGTAGTCATCACTCCAACACATGGTGTAAATCATTATTTCTTAATCGATTTTTAGACAAAATTTCTAATGAATCAATATCACAGTAAGAGGACGGGACTAGTTATTTTAAGTCCCTAATTAATATTT
The DNA here is from genome assembly GCA_014282245.1 of Rhododendron simsii. Classification (NCBI taxonomy): domain Eukaryota; kingdom Viridiplantae; phylum Streptophyta; class Magnoliopsida; order Ericales; family Ericaceae; genus Rhododendron; species Rhododendron simsii. The sequence goes on from CM024954.1 coordinate 28,281,125, forward strand.
TATGCAGAATGGGAGGCAAAAATATTATACAAACATAAGTGCAAAAATTCACCCCCTTACAAATAAAAAACAAATGAGGGTGTTGCACTTATTCCATATAATAAATTTGTCTCAGGTCTCTATCATCAATGAGAGCCCATCTCCAAACGCATACAAATATTAATCCCTTCAATTGACCATCCATGCCAACATGCAACAACACATAATGGATAAAGGTATGGATGGTTCCACCACACTCTCCCTCTAAGAAGATGGGTAAAGTCCAATTACTAAGGATACAATGGATTGCGCCGTAACGCAGCAATAAACAAGCAATCATTAATTGAAGAACATCAACTAATATTTTCCCAAAAGATGCAGTAGGATATAGTTCTCATTTATATCAATCCAAAAAAAAATGAGAATAAATCTATTACTAATGTTTGGTCCTGCCTTCATCAAATCACAGAGATTGGGGTGGCTCGATCGGTAAAACTTTTATTCGCAATTGCCAAGTGATTTTTTTCTGTAGCTTTATAAAACAAATGCCAACAGTGCTATAAGAACCCTTAAAAGCCCAGTTTGCTTGTTTCTAAATAAATTGATCACAAAATCTTTTCCCTTTTTTTTTTATAATAAAAAGGAACAAGGGAAAAAAAAACAGTACCGTCATTTTTATTTAAAAGGAAACAGAGCCCAACCAGTAATTGTCGAAAACACTAGTTCTTTGAAGGATTCATAAGCTACATGATTTAAAACCTCACTTGGCAGTTCACTTTTTAAGCAAAAACCGGTGCATTAAAAAGGAGCATAGCTGTGCTCTATTACGATAGTTTATTCGGTGCCAAGCCACCTATTTCGGCGCACACGTATGATAATCCGAGGCTTAACAATACTTCATAGAACACCCAGCAAACAGGCAGGACCACATGTGATTTATCTCACTACTGCAACTGATTTCTTTTTACTAAAAAGCTGAATATACCAAATATATTTCCAGCCGAGAAATATAAAAAGACAGAAACGAAGGTGATCATGCGAGAGCGAGCCGTAATGGCTCTGATACCAATGTAAACTTTATTCCATCGAAAGCTCGTAAATCACATAAGACTTACACGTATGATTGAAGCGCAGCGGAATTGAATTGCTTCAAGCTTTTCACGATCTGAGGCCCGCTCTACAAGCACCGATTACGTTCACGAACACCGTCTTTTCCTCACGTCGGGTAGAGGAGACTACCAGAGTCTGCTCTTAATCTCCACACCGCAAATCCTAGAGTTCTTAGATGGAAACCCTAGAGAGAGAAGATATTTCGCAGGAGAGTATTTTCTAGAGGAGAAGGAGAGATGAAACTCTCACTCTTTGTTATTGTGTATATCTCCAAATATCTGCAGGACTAAATTTATAGAATAGAGTCCAAGAGTTCAAAGTCTTCTAATAGATGTAGGTGATCTATTATATTTGAACTCTCCTAACAGATAGAGATAAGGAGTTTGTCTCATCCTTCTAACCAACTCAATCACATAACCCATGTGGACGATCCATGTGGGTTGGGTCCGGTCTTGAACCGACCCATTTTTCTAACACTTGAAATGCTTGGCCTTCTTATTAACCTAAGTGAAGAAAAAAGTGGCCCATATTAGACAGAATTTATAAGCATATGAGCAAAATAAAAGAGAATAGGTCACTTCAACCTGTTAGTTCCTTCAAGTGACGCTATTTTTTTTGTTTGGCAATTTCATTGACAAAACGGTTTTTTTTTTCTTTCAAATGTATGTTATTTTAATATTTTTTAAGCGTAGTGAGTCTGTATAAGGATTAGAGTGGAAGGAATCATAATTTGTATTTGAGAGTGAAGGTGAGTGTTCTTTTTGAGTGGATTGATCGGCTTATCAAACTCGCATCTATCGGGACCAACTAATCAAGTGTGGCAGCCGAATGAAATAAAAGCAGATGGAGTGACGGATCGATTCCCCGATCGATCGGAAGGCTATTATTATAAAAAGGGGGTTTTTCCTTTCTGTTAGGTCACTCGAGTACAAATGCGGCAGCAGACAATAGAAAAGGAACGAGGGTTCTTTTTGGTTAAGAGATGAGAGGAGATTCGTTTTGTTAATTGGTGGGCTCACGCAATTTCCAAAGCTACAGCAAAACTTCAATCGGTGTTCACACTTTCCTTCGACAATCACAGAGTTATTTCTTCGGTGGATTTCCGAAGTATTGTGGAAGGCTTGAGGAGTCAACGTAGCGGCAATCAAATACGGGGTGTGGTGAATGAGGAGTATGTCGGCAATCATCTTAGGTCAATTGTGAGGAGTCCCAATTGTGAAGTAAGGTCGATTGTAACCACACAAGTTAAATATAGTATTTGATTCCTTCCTGTGGTTTTTACCCCTTTTTTGGGTTTTCCACGTATATCTGTGTGTTCCTCGTATTGTGTTCTTTTCGCATTTGTGGTTATTTTCAGATTGGAGTATCTCATAGGAATTTCATTTGGTATCAGAGTAGGTGGCTCGTAATCTGTAGGAAGTTTTTTTTACCTGATCGGATCCTGAGTTATGATGAACACCAATCTGAATATGCATCATCCTTCTAGTTGCACACCAATTTTGGACAGTGAGAACTGACTACTGGAAGTCCCGAATCAAAGCAATAATGAGATCGGCAGATGAAGAAATATGGAACTCGTGCGTAACAGGGTACACACCTCCCACAAAGGTTGTGGATGGGAAAACTGTTCCTTAACTGAGCTCCGAACTGACTGATAAAGAAAAGGCTGTGTTGCAGGCTAATAACCGTGCCTCGGACATACTTTTTAGTGCTGTGGATGTGACAGAGCATCGAAAAATTGCAAATTGCGAGTTTGCGAAGGAAGCATGGGATATACTGGTCACGTGCCATGAGGGAACCTACGTGGTCAAGCAATCAAAGCTGCAGAGGCTTACAACTGAGTTTGAAATGATCAAAATGGAAGAGGAGGAAACATTCAATCAGTTCTACTCCAAACTGATTTCAATCGTCAACAGTTGTGAAACCTTGGGTGAGCCCATTCCTTCATTTAGAGTTATTAGGAAAATTTTAAGATCTTTGCCTGACTATTTTAACACAAAAGTCACTATGCTTCAAGGTAAACAGAAGCTCAAGGACAAGTCTGTCGAAGAGGTTGTTGGAATCCTTCAAACCTATGAGGCAGACATGTTACCATCTGAATCTCGTAAAACTAAAACGAAACCTTCGGCTAAGCCGATTGCCTTTTCAAGTTTTCAAAGAGATAATCATGATTCATATGGCGAATGTGACCTTGACTTTGAAGCTATGGCCTTATTTACCAAACAATTTAAAAAACTTTTCAAGAAGAAACCCACAGAAAATGAGTTTAAAAATAAAAAAATGAATAACGGAGGAAAAAGCGAAGCTTCTAGTGAAAAAGGGACAAGAGGGATAAAGGAACCGCCACCTGGTCCTAGGTGCTTTGAATGTCAGGGGTATGGTCATTTGGCCCGTGAATGTATCAATAAGTTGAAAAAGAAAACAAACTATAAAGGCTAATATTACATGGGATGACGACAGTGACTCTGAAATTTCAGAGGGAGGAGAAGAACACACAAATTTTATTGCATTTGGTGCATCCTTACATTCTCAAACTAGTGATAAACCCATAAATAGCTTTGAACAAGGGTCTTCAGATGATAGTGACAATGAGGATGGCGGTGAGTTTGAAGGTGTAGATGACTTGAGAGAGTCATATGATAGGCTATACCACGAAAGTGTTAGGATCAACAAAGTGAACCTCAAACTTACTGGAAAGTGTCAAGATGTTAATTTGGAGTTGTTGAAAATGGAAAAACAATTGGGTGAACAACAAGGACTTCTTTTGTCGGTTACGGAAGAAAGGGATAAGTTTAGAAAGGAAGCAGTTGACCTCAGAGAGAAAAATAGAGCTTTGGGAGAACTAAACACTGTGTATGAAGGCAAAATGGACAAATTGAAAAATGAGTTAACCAGTGCTAACTATTTACTTGAGCGTTTGAATGCAGGTTCTAAGGTTTTGGATGACATGCTGAACAGTCAAAGATCACCTAGTGACAAGTCCGGACTTGGTTTCTATGGAACACCATCTTTTCATGAACAGAGTGAGAACGTAAATGAGAAGAAACCCATGGAGGTAACTTCTAAAATAAATATTGCCCCCGTTGCTCAAATTTATGCTAAGAAAGTTCATGGCATTAAAGCTGTTAAAAATCATAAGTTCATTCCCACATGTCACTTCTGTAATGTTAAAGGTCACATTAGACCCAACTGCTTTAGACTGCATGGTTATCCTTCTATTAATGATAACAAGGTTAAGTATAACAATATTATATACAATAAAAGGATAAACAAACAAGGTGATATTCAGAGATCATGGGCTAGGTACACTAACTGTGATGACTATATGGGCATAACTACAAAACCTATGTCTAACAAAGCGAGTAAAGTTGATGGAGTCAAAACAAGACATATCTGGGTTAGGAGTCATGATCTGCGTTGTATGGTACTGCATACAGCTCTTAAAGCCCGTGACTCTCACATGTGGTATCTTGACAGCGGTTGTTCGCGTCATATGTCTGGAGATAAATCAGCTTTTATCAATCTTGAAAAATATAACGGTGGCATAGTTACTTTTGGTGATGGTAGCACTTCAAAGGTTGTGGGTAGAGGAACCATACAAGCACCAGGTCTAACTCGTCTTAGAATGTTTTTTATGTAGACGGATTAAAAGCGAACTTGATTAGTATAAGCCAGATGTGTGATTCTCATCATGAAGTGTGTTTTTCCAAAAATGATTGTTATATTGTAGATGAGCTGGAAATAGTGTCATGCATGGTACTCGTACTCCTGATAATTGTTATGGCATATTACCTGATAATGAGATAACCTGTCACTCTACTCAAGTAAGTGACACTGAACTCTGGCACCAACGTCTTGGTCATATTAATTATAAAGACTTATCTAAATTGACTAAACGTGAATTGATTAGAGGTGTGCCGAAACTCAGCAAGCCAAAAAATCATATTTGTGGTCCTTGTCAACTCGGTAAGCAAATCAAGGCCACTCACAAAAAGACCACTGGAATAGCTACTAAGAGACCTCTCGAGCTTCTTCACATGGATTTGATGGGTCCTTCCAGAGTGGAGAGCATTGCAGGTAAAAGGTATATTTTTGTTATTGTACATGATTTTTCTCGCTTTACTTGGGTAAGGTTTCTTTGTGAAAAATCTGAAACTTTCTCTATATTTAAAGCTCTAGTCAAACATTTTCAAAATGAGAAGAAAATGAAAATCGGCTGTATTACTCGTATTCTCTCAGATCATGGAAAAGAATTCAAAAATTCTGAATATGCAAATTTTTGTGACGAACTTGGTATTAGACATGAATTTTCAGCTCCTAAAACTCCGTAGCAAAATGGTGTCGTTGAGAGAAAAAATCGTGTTATTCAAGAAATGGCGCGGGTTATGCTTCATGCAAAAAAGGTTGCTCGCAGATTTTGGGCCGAAGCAGTTCATACTGCTTGCTATATTATTAACCGTGTTTACCTTCGTCCAGGTACTTCAAACACTCCGTATGAGCTTTGGAAAGGTAAAAGACCAAATGTTAAATATTTTAGAACCTTTGGAAGTAAGTGTTATATTATGAGAGACAGAGAAAAACTTGGTATATTTGACTCTCATAGCGATGAAGGTATCTTCTTAGGATACTCCACAGATAGTAGAGCTTTTCGTGTGTATAATAAGCGTACTCAAAGCGTCATGGAATCTATAAATGTCGTGGTGGATGAAAACCCACTTATTGAAACTGATAATGGTGCTAATGACTTGAATGAGCTACTATTTGAACAGGCAATGGATGATGTGCCAGACTCTAGTTCTAACGACAATGACCAGGATAATGAAGAGCCAAAAGATGAGGGACAAGACGGTGATGAGGAGGATAATGAACAACATGACAAGGAGCAGAACTTGGAACCCTCAGCTCGAGTAAAACTTAATCACCCAACAAGTCAAGTCATTGGAAAAGTCTCAGACCCAATGAAAACTCGGAGGCAAACTCGCGATGAGGTATCATATACTTGCTACCTCTCATTAGTTGAACCTAAAAATGTGAAAGAAGCCTTAATGGATGAATGTTGGATTAATGCAATGCATGAGGAGTTGCATTAGTTTGAGAGAAACAATGTGTGGGAATTAGTCCCTCGACCATCACACACGAATGTTATTGGCACGAAATGGATTTTTAAGAATAAGTCTAATGAACAAGGTGTAGTTGTCCGTAATAAGGCCCGCCTAGTTGCACAGGGTTACACTCAAATTGAGGGAATTGACTTTGAGGAGACATTTGCACCTGTAGGTAGGTTAGAATCCATTCGTATTATGCTTGCTGTTGCATGTTGTCTAGATTTTAAATTATTCCAAATGGATGCAAAGAGTGCTTTTTTGAATGGTGTGATCAAAGAAGAAGTGTATGTGGCTCAACCTAAAGGGTTTGAAGACCCTCATAACCCTGAACATGTGTATCGTTTAAATAAAGCATTATACGGGCTGAAACAAGCTCCCCGTGCTTGGTATGATAGATTAACTACATTTCTCTTAGGTAATGATTTCGTTAGGGGGAGTGTAGATAAAACTCTGTTTGTTTAGTGAAAAGGTAAACATATGTTAGTGGTTCAAATCTATGTGGATGACATTATTTTTGGTTCTACATCTCATTCCCTTGTGAACGAATTTTCCGATTTCATGCAAAAGGAATTTGAAATGAGTATGATGGGTGAACTTACTTATTTTCTTGGGCTACAAGTTCGACAACTTGATCATGGAATTTTTGTCTCCTAAACAAAATATACTCTTGGTCTTGTTAAGAAATTTGGATTAGAGTTTGCTAAACACTCTCGCACACCCATGAGCACTACCACGAAACTTTCTAAAGATACTGATGGTGTCTCAGTTGATCAAACCTTGTACCGTAGTATGATAGGCAGCCTTTTGTACTTAACTGCTAGCCGTCCTGATATAGCCTTTAGTGTAGGAGTGTGTGCATGTTATCAAGCGAATCCTAAAGAGTCTCATCTTACGGCTATCAAACGTGTCATTAAGTATGTGAGCGGTACTGTTGGGTATGGTATTTGGTTGTCTAGAGATACTACTGCCAACCTGGCGGGTTACTCCGATGCCGACTGGGCTGGTTGCGCAGATGATCGTAAGAGTACTTCTGGGGGGTGTTTTTATATTGGGAACAATCTTGTAGCTTGGCTAAGCAAAAAATAGAACTCCATATCCTTATCTACAGCTGAAGCCGAGTATATCGCAGCAGGGTGTGTGTGTACTCAATTACTTTGGATGAAACAAATGCTAGAAGATTACGGTCTACCTCAAGATATCCTCAACCTTTATTGTGACAATACGAGTGCCATAAATATCTCTAAGAATCCAGTACAACATTCACGAACAAAACACATTGATATCCGACACCACTTTATTCGTGATCTTGTTGATGAGGGCATTGTCTCTCTAGAGTATCTAGACACTACTAATCAAAAAGCTAACCTTTTCACCAAACCCCTTGATTCTCTCCGCTTCGACTACCTTTGCAAATTAGTTGGGGTCTATTGCATTGATTGAATTCTTTCCATCAGTCTTAATTTCTTTGGCATATTTTTGTTTGTCTTGTCAGTATTTCTTTTATCTTTAAAAAAAAAGAAAAAAAGAAAAAATCATATATTAAAAATTTTTTTGGGTGTGTTTTGGGCTACACTATCTATCAAATTGCTTTCATTAATTTTCCATGAGCTTAGACATTCAGGATAAGGCATGAGCATCCGATGTGTTTTCTCTATCTTAGATACATTTAGATGGTGAGTGTTGCATACTACATGGTCGTGTGTTTTCCACCATCTCACGGAAATGCTAGATTGCCCCTTTTCACATGCGGTTAGTCTCATGTACGTGGCCATGTTCTCGTGTTCATCCCTCTTTGAGATTGACCTATGGCTATCACTCCCTCTGTGCTGTTATCGTTGTATTTGCTCTTCTCTCCTAAAAAAATTCCTTTCAAGTATTAGTTTAGTCTCTACCTATCCGAGCGTTCATTTAGTAACCGGGCAATTGGCGTGAGGTATTCTCCCTCTAAGTGTTCGCGTAAAAAGATGGATAGACCTTGTGAAGGTATGCTTGTTGGACCACTTGCTTAGTAATTGGGCAATTGGGGTGAGGAACTCTCTCTCTGAATGTTCGCATCAAACGGCAGTGGGGTAAGAAAGAATTCCTTTGTTTGATTATAAAAAAAAAAGGGGAAAAAGAAAAAGCAACAGCAAAAGCATCACTATTATAATAAAGAGTGGGAGTCTGTTCTTAAGGGGGAGCATTGTCTTCTAGTCTAGCCTAAACCACATTGCGGACCTAGCTCGGTTTGACTTCTTGAGAGGGAGTCGTCTTGAAACTCCATGTGTACATGAGAACCGACCCCTATGTTTAATTGAGCTTGATATGATTTCCGTGATACACACACACACTTTGACATTCGGCCATGTTTTGTGTTACATTCGTCCTCTCGATATCTCTATGATGCAGCATTTCATCGGCTGTTCATGTTTTACTTTTGATGTGTGTGTTGATGGTTGTTAATGATCGTGATAAGAGCAGGTGTGCTGCTCAAAATTTACAGTCGTTCTTATTGGTAGTCTTGCATACAAGTATTTGTTTCTGGGCTTAAGCATTGCTTCTATTGCAATCAATCAGTTTGCCCATCTGCATTTGGTCATAAGCTACTGTGTTTTTTATCCCTCATACAGATCCTAATGGACGGTTTTCTATTAACTGTTTTTTATAAAATATAATAATAATCAAAATCAGACTACACCAAAAAATATTTTTTTTTGTGATTCTCCTTTCCTTTTTTATTTTATCTCCTTTCCCTTCTTTCTTCTCTTGCTGACTAAGCCCTGTCCCTAGTTTGGAAACTCCAATCCTCCGTGATCAGCATCTTTGCAAAGGAAAAATCCTTCCATATTTTGTTTTCCTAAATTGGAACCCAAGTCTTCTTTTTAAATCCTTCCTTTCAGTCATTTTCCCTTGCATCTCGGGTTTCTCTCTTCCTTCCTTTTGCTGTTTGGCTCTCCTCTGTGCATTTCTTAACAGTTTATTAAAATGTCGACGAGTCGTGCTGCAAAAATCACAGGCGTAAAGTCTTTGGGATCACAAACCTCCCTCATGCATCACCGTTTTCAGAATATGGAATGCCAACTAAGGTTTCAGGATTCATTCGCGAACTGCACTGTTCATCTCGAGAAGCCTGTTGATGTCTCTTCTTTGCCGAGCTCCTCATTTCCTCTCTGGCTCCAAAATCAGCATTGGGAACCTCTTACTACTCTATAGGGTATGGTTAATTGTTCTTTGGTCTGGGAATTTTTCAATAACATTTATTCTTATGATGAGAACTCTGAGTGTCTGTTCTCTTGGGTCCGTGGTTTTGATATTGAGGTCAACCTGTCTATTTTAGGCTCTCTTGTTGGTCTTGCCCCGTTAGATGAGTATGTTTATCCTTTTAAAACTGTCCGTCGGCACTTTAATTTGACCACCAAACAAGACATTTCTGTTGATCTAACAGGACGTTGTCTAAATTGTGAAAATGGTGTAGTGCGTCAAGGTCTTCTTACTCGTGATTTCCACCTTCTTAACTTATTTTTCTGTCATAATGTTGACCCAAATTCTCATTCAACTGAAATCTCACCTTCACGCGGCTTCGCACTTCAAGCTATTTCGAAAAATCAAAAGGTTGAGTGGTGTCGTGTGGCTTTTATGTCTATCGCTAAGTTTGGTTATCGTAACACAAATATCTCTAGCGTGCTTCCTTTTCGGATTCTTATCTCACATCTCTTGTTGAATAATCATGTCCCCGAATATATTGGTGATGATGACCGTGTCCCTTCCTTGTCCATTTATCCTTTCATTGATTCTCACATTGATGTCTAAAGTTCTGTTCATGCATCCGCCAACGGTGCTGGGGTTGTTGAGGTCACAGATGATGAGCCGCATCGTGGCCACAACCTTGATCCAAATTTTGTTAACCTTCGGGGTCAGTTGGCTGCAATTGTGGCTACTGGTCGCCCCCTTGAGGAGATTGTGACCCACATGGAAACTCGTCAAATTGCCATGCAAGCCAAACACCGTGCCTTTTATCATGCTGCTAATCTTCGCCACAACGCTGCTCAATTGCACGAAGGAGAGGTCGGAGAGTTCATCCGGTACACCCGTCTGTTCTTCAACCAGCACCCAGATTTCCACCCTCCACCACCCCGTTAATTGCAATATTGTTCTCCCTATTCATATGCTACTAGTTGCTTTCTCTTCAGTCGGTGCTACCTTAGGTTCTTCTTTTGTTTAATTGTTGGTTAGCCCTGTGTGGCTGTTTTGCTTTGGAGACTTACCTGTCCTTAGGATGGCTTACTGCTACATTTTTTTTTTGTTTTTTTGTCGTGTTGGATCTCTTTATGGGTTTTGGATATGGATTTATGGTTTTATGGTTTATGCATCTTGGTTGTGTTATCATTTATGTTGTTATTATTGATCTCATTGGGCACAACTTGTCCCACTGGCCTCCACTAATTATGTGCAGGTTTTTTATCCTTTGTCCTTCCAAGACAAAAAGGGGAAGTAGAAGCGTATTTCTCTAATTCTTGAATTTGTTTGAGTTGTGTTTGCAGAGGATTATCGACACAGAGATACAGTATTATTTTTTTTGTGGTTTTGTCATGAAAGTGCCAAAGGGGGAGATTGTTAGTTCCTTCAAGTGACGCTATTTTTTTTGTTTGGCAATTTCATTGACAAAACGGTTTTTTTTTTCAAATGTATGTTATTTTAATATTTTTTAAGCAGTGAGTCTGTATAAGGATTAGAGTAGAAGGAATCATAATTTGTATTTGAGAGTGAGGGTGAGTGTTCTTTTTGAGTGGATTGATCGGCTTATCAAACTCGCATCTATCTGGACCAACTAATCAAGTGTGGCAGCCGAATGAAATAAAAGCAGATGGAGTGACGGGTCGATTCCCCGATCGATCGGAAGGCTATTATTATAAAAAGGGGGTTTTTCCTTTCTGTTAGGTCACCCGAGTACACATGCGGCAGCAGACAATAGAAAAGGAACGAGGGTTCTTTTTGGTTAAGAGATGAGAGGAGATTCGTTTTGTTAATTGGTGTGCTCACGCAATTTCCGAAGCTACAGCAAAACTTCAATCGGTGTTCACACTTTCCTTCGACAATCACAGAGCTATTTTTTCGGTGGATTTCCGAAGTATTGTGGAAGGCTTGAGGAGTCAACGCAGCGGCAATCAAATACGGGGTGTGGTGAATGAGGAGTACGTCGGCAATCATCTTAGGTCAATTGTGAGGTGTCCCAATTGTGAAGTAAGGTCGATTGTAACCACACAAGTTAAATATAGTATTTGATTCCTTCTTGTGGTTTTTACCCATTTTTTGGGTTTTCCACGTATATCTGTGTTCCTTGTATTGTGTTCTTTTCGTATTTGTGGTTACTTTCAGATTAGAGTATCTCGTACTAGCCGATGAACCCTAATTATCAGTGGGAGAACAATATAAATGTAGTATCTTGCGTACCTTTTACCTCTAGTTTGCTTTGTATTTATAGACATACGTTTGCTTGCTGCCCAAGCATTCCTTTTCCCCTAGGATTCCTATCTCGTATAGGAACCCAGGATGTCTTGGATTCTTGCTCTCTTATCAGTTCATTACCTTACTATGTTTAGGACTCTTTTCCATAACTGGCCGAACATCCCATTCTCGTTGGGTATCTTTCTCAGGTCCTACATTCTCGGAATCTCATTCTTTAACGGAATACCACTGTTTCTGGACCCTTCCAGAGTGTTCCTTGCACCTGTGGCGGTTTTCCCCAGATTTCTCCTCCTATTCAGCCATCTCATTGCAAAACAGGCTACTTGGACCAGTGACCTCACGTGTCACTGGTTCTTTATCTAACCCTTGGACAAATAACTTCTCATGTTCTCTAGTCTAAGGCCATGCACAGACTTCCTGAACCAATTACTTCTCATGTCACTGGTCCATATCGCCAACCACCTTATTGCCCGGCGACCGTACCTATACCATGGTCCCTCGTACCATGAGTTCTTTCCCTGTCTGGTCTGAGCAGTCCATTTGGTCCAGTGACTTCAAATGTCACTGGTCATTTTGAACTACCTAGACCAACGTCTTCTCGTGTCACTTGCTCAGGCCGTATTTGGGCTTGTTCGGGATTAGCTCCCTACAATTGCTCCCCAGCTTTACTTGTTTATTTTAGTCAAATTACGAGCAAAGCTTCCAATGAACTGAACAAATTCATTTTGCTCCTCCATGTTGTTTCACAAATTCGGTGCAACCATTCATCGTTAGTCCAAGCAAAAACGTCTCATTGTTTGGGCTGGACAGGCTTTTCCTGCCCTTGACTTTACACGTGGCGCGCCCCGTCCTGCCTTCATTAAATGTGAATAGACACTTTTTGGGAAACGGAACGCCCAAATGGCTTTTGGGGTGACATTTCTCATACGCCATCCTACTGATTAAGGTATATCTGGGTTTTCGTCCCATTTCGAATCCCTATTCTTCGCTCCAGATTCCCTCTGTAGAAAAGACTTGGGCACACCACCATTGGAGCTCTGCTTACCATTTCCAAGGCCTCCCTTTTCTGCATTTAAGAACTTTGATCACTATTTCGTAAGTTATCGCTTCCCCATTTCGCCCCATTTCCTTCGTTCCTGTTGTTTTTGTTCGAGACTCCACCATTCATCATGGGGAGATTTAGACGCCACTGTGACACCCCACAAGCCATGCCGCCTTTAGATCTCGTTATGAGATCCCTGAGAATGTTGCCACCACCCTCGCCCCTGAGGACGCCCTTCGTGAGTGTCCAGATAACAACACCCTTCACATACCAGTAGTTGCCATCGTTGAGGGCGGTGTTAGGTTTCCGCTAGCACCTCTGCTTCGTCGGGTTTTATCCCACTATCATTTGTCCCCAATGCAGGTTTTTGCCAATTTCTTTCGAGTAGTCATGGGCATAAATGCTCTAAATCAGATGCTAGGCATGTAACGACCCTGATTTTTAGTCGGTAAAAATTTCGTTAAATATTTGAATTTTATTTTAATTACTTTAATTTCCGATAGTTTGTCATAACTGCACTTTAGCCCTTGAACTTTCGTTTCTTGCACTTTAACCCCGCTTGGTAAGCCTAGTTAGTTTCTAACCGACTTGTTGAAGAAACTAAACTAGGAAATCATTTGGTTACTTTTTCCTAACCGCAAATGGACCGTTTTGCCCCTCTTGGACCTTTTGAACCTTTTTAACCCTAGGCAAAGAAATTGATTATTCTTTTGCTTTAAAAATTATTTTGGTTTTATTCTTTGTCCATTGGACAATAAATATTAGGGGAATTATTATCCATTGGATAAAAGAACCCTAATTGTTTATAATAAAAGTATACTTGGCTAAGTACTTTTATCTTTTTAAAATGGACATTTTTGATTAGTTTACTATATAATTACCCTAGCAACTATTGTCCATTGGATAATAGAAGTTACGGATTTTATTACCCATTGGGTAAAAGCTAGTCTTTCAAAGTACCATGGGGATTATTAGTTTAATACTTTCATTTAAACCATGTGTGAAAGCACAACCATATTTTAATAGGAAAGGTACTAGGTACTAAGATTCTAAAGTACCCTTTAATTGTTTTCTATTGGGATTTTGATCTTCCTAAGTACTTGTGTATCTATGTATATATTATTTAAGTACTAAGATGATTTAAATATTACCCTAAGTACCTCATGCCTATTTATTAGTTGTTGGGAAAATCCTAGGTCTTAAAGTCTATTTTTTGATCTTAAAGTACAAAAAGTACTATATTTTAATTGTTTACTTGCATGTATATGTATGTATATGTACTTGAGGAAGCAAGAGAGAGGGAGGGAGAGAAGAGATCAGCCGAATAGGGAGAGAGAGAGGGGGGGGGGGCTGGTTGGGAGAGAGAAGAGGAGGGAGATTTTGGCTAGTACTTGCCATTGATCTTCCATTGTACAACTAGATTCTTGATGGTTGATCTTCCAAGCCAAGTCTTAACTTCCAATGTCCTTTTTGTACACTTCAATATTTGTTTAAACAAGAATCTTGTACCAATATTCTTCTTGCCCACCAAGTCTTCCAAGAAACAAATCCTAGCCATTGGATTTGCCTTTGGTCTTCCAAGATTCTTGACAAGTGTCAAAGAGAGGGAGAGAGAGAGAGGGGGGCCAGCCATGGAGAAGAGGAGAGAGAGACAATGTTTTGCCTATAAATAGAAGCCATTCCAAGCTTCAAAACTCACACCTTCAAAGCTTTGCTCTTCCTTCTCTCTAGAAACCATTTCTGGGCAGCCTACTGTCCCTTTGGAAATTCCCAGTTTTCTCTTGCTTAAGTTAGTTTTTAGAACCAACTTCCTTCGGGAAAATTGTAGAACACTTCGAGAGCTTCAAGTTAGGCTCAAGAACCACCCCAATCGGCCAAGAAATGACCAAGATATTGGCATCCAAAGTTCAGTAAAATCTCGGATTTCCAATTTCCAGACAGCTTACTGTCTTCTCCTTCATCACCATTTTTCTCCTACTTAGATTGGTTTCTAGGATCAACTTTCTTCATGAAAGTTGTAGAGAGTTTCTTGAGCTTCGATTTGGACCCAAGAACGACTCTATTTGGCCAAAGATTGACCGAGTTACTGCCGTCCGAAGTTCGGTCCAGATTTGGAGTATTCACCACCCGTAGGATCTTCCAACTTGCTTATTCGCCCCGACTAGTTTCGGATCAAGGTAGGATACCCTTATCCCTATCCCTATGTATAAGTATGTTATCTTGAATTACTTTTCATGTCAATTAATTGTGTTTTGATCTTTAAAGATGAATATGAGCATGCATATATGAATTGCTTGCATTACTTGTGACACAATAAAGCATAAGTGATTTATCACTCCAAGGGCGTTCGAATATGTGGCGTTATGCTTTAAGCGTTGATTTAAACATGATTAGCATTATAGAGTTGGATGATCTTGTTTGTTTACAAGGAAATGATTTATGCTTACCTTTGTCCTACAGCGGAGTCTTTGTATGTAAACGTGACATGAGAACCGAGAAAGTAGAAGCATGGCACCTAGGGTGTGGTTTATGAAAGGATAAGTTTTTTCCGAGAAAGAAAGTATTTTTGAAACTACGTAATGACTAATTTGGTGGTATTACGTGAGATGTGTTTGAAAACCGTAATGTGGCCGGACTTGGTAGCCCATTACGTGGGTTGTGAAAACCACAATGTGGCCGGACTTGGTAGCCCTTTGTGAAGATTGCCAATAGGGCCGGACGTGGTAGCCTTATTGGTAATATGGCTTGGTTATCCATGGAGAGGAGCCAATGCTAGTGTTGCGTGCCAATGGGAACCCGGCGCGGCGAAACCATTGTGAGGATACTCGGGAACCCGGCGCGGCGGAACCGAGGTTGGGTGTGTGTGTGCTTGGTTATCCGCGGTACGGAGCCAATGCAAATGTGTGTGTTCAACTGATGATTTTTGAAAGTTTGTTTTGTAAGTGGAAAATGGTGACACGGTCTACGACGAGTCGCGTAGGAGAAATCGGGAAATCTTGGACACCAACGATAGGTGATTAACGATGTGTAATTGTTAGTGTTGTTGTAATTGTTTACCGTCGTAAGGTTGGTGGGTAAGGATTTCCTATTGAGCGTTGTAGCTCACGGTGTTACCTTTTGGTGACCCTGACATATTATATTGGTGGTGACGCCGATATAATGTGTCAGACTTCATAGATGAGCAGTGCGAGATCTTCAGCTTGGAGGCGTACGGAGCCGAGGAGCTGGCTAGGATGGAAGAGAAGGCGGAGCTGTAGTTAGGAACCCTGGTTTCCCTTCCTTTTGTAATAAAAGTACTCCTGTGGGGGTTATGTTGTAATAAAGAGCTAGACTCTATTTTGAAATTTCAATAAAATTGTTTTATTTAACGTACCCATAATTCGGGGCGTTACAAGGCACATCCCTAGGTCTGCACGATATCCACCACTTGTACAGCGTCTCGAGGACAAAAGACGCCCTTACTTACTATTTCAAAAGTAGAGATTCCAGAAAAAGACTTGTGCTTGAACTTCTTGACGACGCCCGGGGGGATGATGATGACTTCCTCATTGTTATGGGAAACTTCGAACCCAGAGATGAGGATGGCCAAGTGATAGGTTTTCATGCCCCTCATATATTTGGGAGCCCACGTTAGTGCTTTCCTCTTGTTTTGTATATTTTTAGTCAAAGCTCCTTCGTGCTCTTACTAATATTTTGTGTTGCGTATATCATTGTAGCCTCAAACGTCAACCAAGGTCATGACATCATCACTCCTCAAGTCCACATCGCGGATATCAGGCGAGTGTTAGCTTTCAACGGAGAGGGTACTTATCTTGCTGGCCGAGCAAGGGTAGCCCAAGTTCTTCTTAGCTACAGGGCATCATACAGCGGGTTTATTGATTGGCGCACCCATGCAGCCGATAACCCTATAGTTGCTAGTTCATCTACCTCGCATCCCGAGCAAGGAGAAGAAAGACGTTCTCGAATGCCTCCCTTCTAAAGCATCAACGTCCACATCAAGCTGCTACACTCCTTCCCCTCAAGAGATGAACCAGCCAATCGACCTTGGGAGCCTTCTCACCATTCCCGGCGCAGGTCGGGGTCATGGCGTTGTTCGGAGCCACAGTGGTTCTCAGGGCCATGGTCGTCGAGCCCATATTCAAACTGACGTTCCCCTTGGGTTTTCCCAAGAAGAAATTGAAGCTAGCCACCGGGACAAACGTTAGCAGGTGGAATCATCACACGAAAGGCCCCTTCCTCAATCCTCAACAACTCCAGCTCCTATTTGGGCTCCTCCACTCATCCATGGAAATCGACCTGTCACTGCTCGAGACAGTGTAGAATCTGAGGGGACAGCCCTTGCATTATCCCAGGCCTTTTTACTGCTAGGAGATATGCAAAAAGAGGTTGCGTGCTCTCCTGATAACCTTCTTGGCTCATTCATGACCCACAGTGCCAAGGTAAACCAGTCGTAGTTTATTTGCTAATGACTTAAATCATAACCTCTTATGTTTGTGATGACTATTTGGATTTCCAGGCAATTCAAAAGATGGTGGCTATGGCCCAGAAACTCAGCCAATTTGAACCCTAACGTGCCAAGCTGGTGAATGAGAATGCCCAATTGGAACGCACAATAATTAGGCTTGAGAGAGAAAGAGACCAAGCCCGTGGGATGGTGAACGAACTGAAAGCCAAGCTCGACGGTGCTGAAGATAGTTTGAACCAAACTATTATGGAGCTAGAATCAAGCAAGAACGAAGCGAAGGACGCACATCAGCAGGGGGTATAACGAAGGGATCAACGTAGCCACTGAGAGCTACAAAACTCAGATGCCTGCTGTTCAAGACCGGATTTGGGTTGCCTCATGGACAGCTTGTCTTACGAAAATTGGAGAGCCCCAATCCTCCCCTCTGTGGGCTAACAATGACCTATCAAGCACACAAGCCATTTCTGAAGATGAAGCAGTGGTGGAAGAAGAGAGTTTGGACAAAGCGCTCAACATCGTCGTCTCCGAACAACAAGTGGTAGATACCGACCAATTGTTTGATACGTCCAACCCTGGCCAGAAGGAAGCCAGTGGTGGTCAACCTGAGGGAGGTACTGCTGCGGAGGACAATACTGCTTCATCCGTTCAAGATCTTACCGCAGATGAGTAAGTATGAATTCTTCTTTTTGGCAGACAATCCTAATCTTTCAAATATTTTAACTGGCCCTGCGTGGTCGTAAAGTTTGCCTTGCGTGGCGTAGGTATGATTCTAAAAACTTGTGTAGCATAGGTATTCGGCCTTTCACGGCTTTATGTTGGTTTTTGTGGCCCTACCTGGCCTAAATACTGTTTTGCTTGGCCCCTCGTTGCCTTTATTGCTCCATCCGAGCAAACTTAATCGTTTAAGTTTTGCATATATCTAAGTGCTTCGTACTTAGAAGATAGATTTTCTACACATATTCATACTTTGTGCATATTATCGTATGCACCTAAGTATCTCGTATTTAGACCTTTGGCCAGATGTATTCATAAAAATGGTGCATATCTGTCGTATGCTTCCCCAAGTATTTTCGTACTTAGAAAAATGACCAAGTATATTCGTACTTTGTGAAAGCTATGCATGTCCTCGTATGCATTCCAAGTTTATTCATGCTTGGATAACCAGCTAAGTTTGCTCGTACTTAGTTGTCTGTGCATATTCATGTATGCTTCCCAAGTTTCACGTACTTGGATATATGCCTAAGTTCACTTGTACTTTAGACAATCAATTACATGTTTTTGTATGTATCCTAAAAAAGTGTAATTCATACATATGGGCCCACTCTTTGCTCCCCAATACGAAGGGAGGTTGAAGAATAAGTGCTAGACTTCATATTCAAGTACCAAGAATAAAATTTGCTAAAACAGAATGTCCTACCGAAAGAATTTTTCTCACAATTCATAATCTGAATTTTATTCATAATTCAAAACTCAAAGGGGCGTTACTCGTACCCCTTGCAACTATCAAAGAATAAAACACGGGAGAATTTTATTCGTAATTCCCACACAATCACGATGTGCATCCTAAAACAGAATAAAAAATAAACTGAAGTTTTTTAAATAAAGAACTTTCTTAAATTATGGACATTCCAAGGCCTTGGCACCGGGTTCCCGTCCAGGTCAGCCAATTGATAAGCCCCAATGCCCACAATCTCAGTGACTCGATATGAGCCCTCCCAATTGGCACCCAACTTACCCTCGTTGGCCACCTTAGTGTTGCTGAGCACGTTTCGAAGCACAAGGTCTCCAACGCCAAACTCTCGTGGGTGGACATTCTTGTTGTAACTTTTCATTAATTGCTCCTTATATGGGGCCAAATGCACCAGAGCCCGCTCTCTATGTTCCTCAGCAATATCCAATTCAATCTCCAGTGCTCTGTCATTGCCTCCACTTTCAACCAAAGCGGTCCTATTGGTCGGCAAACCCACTTCTTGTGGAATGACGGCCTCTGTTGCTAACGAATAGGGGGTCTCTCCCGTAGACCTCTTAGGCGTTGTTCAGTGTGCCCATAAAACTAGTGGCAATTCGTCAAGCCATTTCCCCTTTGCCTTGTCCAACCCCTTCTTGATCCCATCAAGTATGGTTTTGTTGGATGCTTCTGGCTGCCCATTACTCTGTGGGTAAGCTGGGGTTGAGTAATAATTTCTTATCCCATACTAGGAGCAAAAAGCCTTAATCTTTTTCTGGAATCGGGACCCATTATCCGTAATCAGTGAATAAGGGACCCCAAATCGTGTAATGATATTTTTCCAAACGAACCTTTCTATCATAGGTTCAGTGATCTTGGCCAAGGGCTCTGCCTCAATCCACTTGGTGAAATAATTCGTTGCTACCAACAGAAATTTCCTGTTCCCAGTTGCCTTGTGGAGTGGACCCATGATGTCCATTCCCCATTGTGCAAATGGCCAAGGACTTGTTAACGGCACCAGATCCTTGGCTGGTGTTCGGATCATTGGAGAGAATTTCTGACATTTCTCACAAATCTTTACATACACTTTGGCATCTTCTTGCATATGTGGCCACCAATAGCCTTGGGTAATTGCTTGGTGGGCGATGGACCTACCTCCAGCATGTCTCCCACAAGTCCCTTCATGGATTTCGTGTAGGAATTTTTGCACCATCTCAGGGTGCACACAAAGTAAATACGGTCCTGTGAAGAATTTTCTATATAACTTACCCTCTGGTGACAGCCAAAACCTAGTAGATTTGGTCTTTATTTTTTGAGCCTTCTTTTTGTCAGAAGGGAGTATTTCATCTCGTAAAAACTTCACAATCGGGTCCATCCAACTTGGTCCTTGGTTCACATCCAAGACCAACTCCACACTCCTCCAATGCTTGGCTCAGTAAGATATTCCACCACTACTTTCCTTTTCATCTCAGTTGGTATGGCTGCAACCAACCAGGCTAGTGAATCTGCGTGAGCATTCTGTCCAAAACTTATCTGCTCAATGTATACCCATTCGAAGGTATTAAGTAGATCCTTGGCTGCCAGCACATATGCCGCCATCTTCTCATTTTGGGCTTCGTACTCACTGAACAGTTGATTAATCACAAGCTGTGAATCACAATACACCCTGACTCATTTTACTTTCAATGTTTTTGCACTCCTTAATCCAGCTAAGAGTGCCTCGTACTCCGCCACGTTATTTGATGCACTGAAACTGAGCCGAACAAATAGTTCAATCATTACTCCTTCAGGAGGAAAAACCACAACCCCAATTTTTGAACCAGTATTACATGTTGATCCGTTAACAAACAACTTCCATTCCATGGGATCAAGTTCGGCTGAGACTCTGTTCTTTATGGCTGGTGTCTTAGTCACCTACTCCTTTCTCATAGGAGACAGGGGTGCTATTGCAGGTGAAAACTCCGCCACAAAATCAGCCAACACTTGGCCTTTAATTGCTGCGCGCGGCTGATAATCAATGTCATACTGGCTTAACTCGACGGACCATGTTGAGATTCTTCCCGAGAAGTCTGCTTTTCGTAGCAGTGATTGCAACAGGAACTCAGTATAAACCATAACCCTATGGCTTTGGAAATAATGTGGCAACTTCCTTGTGGCTGTCCTTAATGCCAGGACAAGCTTCTCTAGGGGCAGATATCTCATTTTTGCGTTCAGCAATGTTTTGCTAACATAGTAGATAGGGATTTGCTCGTATCCCATAACCCTTAACAAGACTGCACTTACAGCATGTTCAGAAACGGCCAAATACAAAACTAAAGACTCACCTGGCTGTGGAGTTAACAAGAGTGGGGCCTCGGCCAAATATTTCTTCAGATCTTGGAAGGCTTGCTCGCACTCTAAGCCCCATTCAAATCCTTCCCTCTCTTTTAACAACTGGAAGAAGGGTCTACACTTATCACTTGACTTGCTGATAAATCTGTTGAGTGTTGCGGCCATTCCAATCAACCTCTGAACCCCCTTTGTGGTTTTGGGACTTTGGAGCTTTTGCAAAGCCGCTATTTGATTGGGATTCGGCTCTATCCCTCTAATGGTCACAAGATGACCCAAGAACTTTCCTGAACTCACTCCAAATGCACACTTTGAGGCATTTAGCTTCAACTTGTACTCTCTCAGTATCTCAAAGGCTTCCTTTAAATCAGCTATGTGGTCTCGCTTTTTCTTGCTTTTGACCACCATGTCGTCTATGTACACCTCCATAGTCTTGCCGAGCAACTTCTTCAGCATAATAATTGCTAACCTCTGGTATGTTGCACCGGCATTCCTTAAACCAAAAAGGCATGACACTATAACAGTACAGCCCCCTTGGTGTGATAAAGGAAGTCTTTTCTTGATCGGGCCCGTACATGGCAATTTGGTGATATCCCCGATAAGCATCAAGGAAGCTCATCCACCCATACCCAGCTGTTGTATCCACCAATTGATCTATCCTGGGGAGGGGGAAATTGTCTTTTGGGCACGCTTTATTTAAATCTGTAAAGTCTACACTGACTCGCCACTTTCCATTCTTCTTCTTTACTACCACAGTGTTAGACAACCATTTGGGGTAGTAGACTTCTCGTATGGCTTTTGCTTTTAGCAAACGGTCAACCTCTTCGATGATAGCGTCTACGTGCTGTACGGCTGATCGTCTTTTCTTTTGCATCACAGACTTATGTTGTGGGTCTACATTTAGATGGTGGCGAATCACGTTTGCGTCCACTCCAAGCATTTCTTCGGGTACCCAAGCAAACACATCAACATGCTGCTTGAGGAACCCTATCAACTCTTCCTCCTATTTTTCGCTCAGATTTTCCCCAATCAGAAAATATCTTTTTGGATCATTCTCGTTGATCTGAATTTTCTTTAATCCCTCTATCACTTTATCGGCGGGGTCTCCTCCGACATCCTCAATGGTCGGTTGCTCTAGAACCTCGACGGCTTGAACCAACTTGGCTTTTGGTGCCCTTCTGACTATAGAAAATCAAGCACTGCTGGGCAACTTTTTGATTTCCTCTAATGCTTTCAATGCCATTAGATCCGGGGAACTTTACCATCTGATGGAAAGTGGATGAAACTGCCCTCATCTTATGCAACCACGTTCTTCCTATAATCGCGTTATAAGAAGATGGTACATCCACCACTAGGAAGTCGGTTCGCAGTACCACTGTTCCTGCCCAAACAGGCAGCGTTACTTTGCCCAATGGCCAGACTGCTCCCGCACCGAACTTGACCAAAGGAGTCATGGACTGCACCAAGTTCGACTGCGTCAGTCCTAACTTCTTGAAAGCATCATAATATAGCACCTCCGTGCAGCTTCCTGAATCCATCAAGATCCTTTCCATGTCGTATTCCCCAATTTGTAGAGTTATGACCAAAGCGTCATTATGTGGCACCTGGACTCCTCCCAAGTCCTCATCCGTGAAGGCTATGCCTTCGTTGCATAGTCCTTCGTCACATCCTCTTTTTTTCCCCAACTGCATCACATGTTGGTCGTGCTTTATCTGCCTTTGGAGCAATCTCACTTCATTCTTCGTATAAGGCTCAGTCAATCCATGTATCATATGGATTACACCCCTTGGATTTTGTTTGTAATCCAACTCCATTGCTTTCTCTTTATCCTTGGGACCTTCCTGGATAAATTCTTTGAGGTAACCCTGAGAGACCAAATTATCAAGGTGCTTTTTAAACATCTCACAGTTTTCAGTCATGTGGCCCCAATCCTTGTGGTAGCTGCAGTGCTGATTCGCAGCACGTTTTGCATCCTTATCCCCTCCTAAACTTGGGGGCCATTTGAAGTACGGCTAATTCTTTATTTGATAAAGAATACTATAAAATGGCTCCTTCCAAACCGTAGTGATAGAAAAGAAAGACTTGGGGCCAGGAGCTTGCTTATCCTTGTACGGCTCTTTCTTTGCCTGCCCATACTCTTTCCTCTCCCTGTAAGTTTTAGGTTCTAGCTTATCCACCTCCTTAACGGGTGCCTTCGGCTGTTTGGCCACAATCTTGCCATCCTCTTGGAGTATGTCATCCTCCATCCTGGCATGCTGCTCTATTCGTTCCATTAGTTTAGCCAGGGTTGCTACTAGATGCATGTTCAAAGACTGTCGCAACTCTCCCCGAACAGGCAAGCCAATTTTGAAGGTTGCTATAGCATATTCTTCACTGCAACTTTCAACCTCGTTGAAAGCTTCCTAGTACTTCTTAGCGTAGTCCCTAATCGGCTCGCTTTCCGCCTGCTTCATGGTGGAAAGGCTTTCGAATGTCTTTGGGGCTCTTCTACTTGTCAATAACCGGGTAGTGAATTCCTCGGCCAACTGCCTCCAACCACATATGGAGTGTGGGGCCAGTTTATGGAACCAAGACAAGGCCACCTTTCCAAGACTTGAAGGGAACATCTTGCATAAGATGGCATCATCCCCATCGTGCATGAACATAGCCTGCTGATAGTGTTGTATGTGAGCCAAGGGATCCGCGTTTGTCTCGTACAAAGCCTCCTTACAAAGGGGGAAGTAGCTATATTGGTTAGGTCCTTCCGTGCTGCTTCTCGTGCAGTCATCGTTCTGTCTTCAAGTTCCTTGGTTTTGCGGGTCGCTACTTTGGCCCAATTAGCATCAGGCCTCTCGTACCTATCCCGGTGACATTTCCTTGTCCCCTCTTCCTCGGGGGTCGAACTTCGGCCTCTGCTCCTCCTTTTTCGTGAAGAAACCCTTTGCCTCTCTGGTGTTTGGCTCTTACTTCTGCTCCTCCTTTTCTGTGGAGAAGCCTCATATTGCCTTGGGGCAGGACTCCTGCTCCTGCTCCTTCTTCCTCGTGAACGAGCCCTTTTATGGATTATCAGAGCCTGCCTGTCTCCCCTGGGATTCCTTCGTGAAAGTTCGAAATTTTTTGAGTGTTCTCGTACCCATTGTGACTCTCATATCTCATACTCTTGTTTCTTGATTAATCAAGCAAACTCCTCGATTTCCTTTTTCTTTTTATCGAGGATATCTTCGCTATTATGTATACTCCTTGATTACGCAACTGATTCCTCTCTTCGGTGGGATCTGCTCCTTCTCGTGGAGCCCGTAGTCGTCCTGCTGTCTTTATCTTTGGGGCTATCTGGAAATATTAGAGGGTCACCTCTGCTTGTCGTTTTCCTGCTATGTCTACCAGTGGGCTTTTTCGGAGAAACTAGTGGGGATTTGTTTCCTCTGCCACCTAACTGGTCCTTTGGATTAAACGGCGTGACTGGATCTTCTTCCACCATGGTTATTTTTCAGGGAATTCTTTCGTTTCTCACAGACGACGCCAATTGTAGGGGGATGAAAACAATTGATACTCTGAACGACACCAATATGCAATGGCCGCACGTGCCTCTTCACCGGAACCCTAGTTCGTCGTCGGAATCTTAATCTGAAAAATAGATAAAGGGTGAGCGCACCTTTGCTCCTCGTAGCAAAGGCCCTCCGATGCCAAAGTCAGTATCATGTACTAGCCAATGAACCCTAATTATCAGTGGGAGAACAATATAAATGCAGTATCTTGCGTACCTTTTACCTCTAGGTTTGCTTTGTATTTATAGACATACGTATGCTTGCTGGCCAAGCATTCCTTTTGCCTTAGGATTCCTATCTCGTATAGGAACCTAGGATGTCTTGGATTCTCGCTCCCTTATCAGTTCATTACCTTACTCTGTTTAGGACTCTTTTCCATAAATGGCCGAACATCCCATTCTCATTGGGTATCTTTTTCAGATCCTATATTCTCGGGATCTCATTCTTTAGAATACCACTGTTTCTGGACCCTTCCAGAGTGTTCCTTGCACCTGAGGCGGTTTTCCCCAGGTTTTTCCTCCTGTTCGGCCATCTCATTGCCGAACAGGCTACTTGGACTAGTGACCTCACATGTCACTGGTTCTTTATCTACCCTTGGACAAATAACTTCTCATGTTCTCTGGTTCAAGGCCATGCACAGACTTCCTGAGCCAATGACTTCTCATGTCACTGGTCCATATCGCCGACCACCGTAGTGCCCGGCGACTGTACCTATACCATGGTCCCTCGTACCATGAGTTCTTTCCCTGTCTGGTCCGAGCAGTCTATTTGGTCCAGTGACTTCAAATGTCATTGGTACTTTTGAACTACCTGGACCAACGTCTTCTTGTATCACTTGCTCGGGCCCCATTGGGGCTTGTTCCGGATTACCTCCCTACAGCGTCCACAATGCAACCGCCGGGCGCAGTCACTGTCGCCGCTCAGCAAGGTGAGATAGATCTTCTCGAGGGTGTTCCTGTTAGTAATTTATTTTAATCAACGGGTATCTGGAATCTTAACGTGGGGAGATTAATAAGTATTTAATATCATGGAGCTCGTAATATAATTGAGATAAGGACGGGAGTGCAATTATATTTCTATAGTGGGGTGAATTATAATTAGTGAAATAAGAAATAGAATCCTGGTGGGATTAGGTTTTCTTATTTACCCTGGGAGCCCAGACTTATTACTCCTTAGGTCCCTGTTGTAGCCCTAGATATACACGTTATGCTCTCTAGGTCAGATTGGACGTTTTTCTATTATTCACAAAATAGAGGCAGGCTTAGAGAGAGCAAATAAGATCACGAAAGAGTCCACACTCGGTTCATGTTCAAGACGTGCGGGGAATGCAATAGAAGATCATAAGGTTCAATCGAGCAGTATTCGTGGTTTATAGCAAGGCATGCTATGACAAGTTCAACCAGCGTTTGTGTAACAGGGAGTTGAGGTAGAAGCCTAATTCTGCTTTATAGGGTTTTACAATTTTTGTTGTCTAATCTATACGCGTCATTACTGGGTCTTGGGGATTCGATTTCCCAACAGTGATATCAAAGCAGGCTGTAATCATGCGTATGGATTAAACAGGCCATGTTGTCTGTCGGTTATAGAAGGTAGAACGTAAAACTGTGCTAACCTTGTTTTGCAGCATTCTTACCCAGTTATTATGGTCACATGATTTTTGTTGATTTTATGTGATTGGATCCCACAATAATTTTTTTCGAGGTTATTGTTATTTATTGGGTACCGCCATTACTTTTCGTGGTTGTAATAATTAACGTAGCATGTGTTATTTATTGGGTGCCAAGATTATTTTTCGTGGTTGTAATAATTAACGTAGCATGTGAACTCCAATGGAGGCATAAGATCAATGCTTGTATGTTTCTTCGATTGTAATAGCATTCGACTGTTATTCGGAGATCGAAGATGGTAGATACAAAAGATACAAGTTGTTTGGCTTGCAACAGATTTTTTCCAGATTCGTAGGGTCTGATTGCAGGGCTATTTCATCCCAGTAAACTTTGGAATTAGAAAATCTGTTCTTCACAAAATTTGTAGATAATTGAATTTCAAATCCACCCCAATTTGAATCACTTAAATTGGAGGTCGGATGAGGGAGATATGACCAAAATACTGAAGGCTGTGTAGTTTACGCGGGAATATGTCAAATTCGAATTTTCTTGCCTAAGCACGGTTGGATTTTGGTTTCCTTGATTGATTCAAAGTATCTTAGTCTTCCACACAAGTATAGCTGAAGGATTTCAAATTTGGAAGGATTGCTTAAGGATTTCAAGTTTGGAAGGACTCCTTATTGCTTAAGGATTTCAAGTATGGAAGGATTCCTTGTTGCTCAAGGATTGTATCATTGACCATAATAGCTGGATTCTTTATCTTGTGTTTCCTTATTATTTGTGTTTCCATATTGTTTGCATATGTGATAGTTTACCATATTGGGACAACATGGTGATAATTGGCTTTGACCTAGATCGCGGTTTTGCAAACTCGAAAAGTTTGATAATCCTCACAAATTATTTTTTAAATAACTAAGTGGGAGAGGGAGTTTATTTTTATAAATACCACGGTCTCCATTACTAGTATGTAGATGATGTAATTAATTTTGTGTGATGGTTTTAGAACCTTCCCCCCCTCCGGCAAAATTAATTATGGCCTAATCGGTACAAACTTCCTTAAAAGATAAGTCTATGATAATTGTTGTGTGAATTACTTCTCCATATGAGGTAATTCATAATGGAACAATGGGTCATGGGGCTAGGTAATGGTATACACTTAGCTGTAAATAATAATATCCTCATCATCTGAGTCACTATTATTATTTATAGGACCGAAGGAATATTGACTATTTAATTTTGCTTGGCATGGTCTAGTGTCTTGATAGTAAAATTAAAAAGTTGTGCCTATCTACACAAATGATGAAGAGTAGACGACCTTTCCATCGAGGCATGTTCTTCACGGTGTGTAGGGTTGCCAATGTTTTTCTTTTAACATGTGGTTGAGGTAACCAATATTAAAATGAAATTCAAGTTTTTATTACCCTTTATAATTGTTGTTATGTGATTCTCAGATTCAAAAATGGGTTTTTTCAATCCACTTGTCATTATTCTCAAAGAAAATAAACTTACTGGATCGAATTATATTGACTGAAAAAGGAACTTGGATATTGTGTTAAATGCTGAAGGACACAATTTTGTGCTGTCTAAGGTGTGCCCTCCTAGACCTGATGAGAATGCCACAAAATAGGAAGCAAAATTTATAAAAATTGGTGAGTATCACCCATGTTGAAGGGACCTTGATTAGGGGTCATGTTCTGAAAATGATAGCACTTCTTAATGAACTAGAGATCCTTGGAGTTGAAATTGATGGGGAAGCCCAGATCATTTTCATTCTTAACTCACTGCAGTTTGAGAGTTTTAAGTAATTTTGTCTGAACTATTATATGAACAAAATGCATTTATCTTTGGCGAAACTTCTTAAGGAACGCCAAGCAGCTAAGGGTCTTTGGTTGTGAAGAAACCACCATCAGTGTTAGTGGCTGAGAAGGTTTCTACTTCTAAGTTGAAAGGCAAGAAGAAGCAGAACAAATCTACAAAAAAAGGTTATGGAGGCAGTTTATGCGCCTCATGGTAGAGTGAAAAAGCCCGCAGGCAAGTGTTTCACTACAAGCAGCAAGAACACTGAAAGAAGGAATGTCTATTCTATCTCACTAAAGTGAATAATCAAGATAGATCTTTTCACTAGTCGTTGAATTATGTTTAGTGGTGTTATCTATCAGTACCTGGTGTGTAGATATGGGAACCACTAATCATATTTGCAATTTGTTGTATGGGTTCCAGAAAACTAAAAGACTTGGTGATGGAGAGATTTAGCTACACATGGGTAAGAGTAGCAGCAGTTGTAGTAGGAAATGTTATTTTAAGTTTTAGTAATAATAGGAGTTTAATTTTGAGAGATTGTCTTTATGTTCTCACACTTAGAAGAAACTTGGTTTCAGTTTCTAAGTTAATTAAAGATGGATATTTGGTTTATTTTATTAACTTTGTGGTTATTAAGTTAAATAAACATTTTATCTATTCTGGTTCATTGATGGATAATCTCTACTTTATTAATCCTATATTTCCTACAGTGCAACTGCATGAATTGAATAACACTAATAATATGCCATGTAAGAGAAATGAGCCTTCTAAATTGAACCAAACGTATCTTTGGCACTTATACCTTGGTCATATTAATCTGAATAGGATTTTAGACTAGTCAGGCATGGACCTTTGGGTTCATTGGAAGTTGAGGAACTTCTAGTTTGTGAATCCTATTTAGAAGGTAAGATAACTGAAAGACTTTTTTATGAGCAAAAAGATATAGAGCCAAAGAGCCGTTGGAGTTGGTTCACTTTGATTTGTGTGGCCTTATAAATGTCCAAGGTAGATGTGGTTTTGAGTACTTTGTCACTTTTATTAACGATTACTCAAGGTATGGATATATTTATTTGATGCGCCGTAAGTCCGAATGCTTTGAGAAATTCAGGGAGTATAGGGTGGAAACGGAGAAGCGTCTGGGTAAATGTCTCAAGACACTGCGATATGATCGCGGTGGCGAATACCTCTTGGGAGAGTTTAAGGACTACTTGTCAGCTGAAGGGATTACATCCCAGTTGATAGCGACAGGTATGCCAAAATAAAATGGTGTAGCAGAGAGAAAGAATAGGACTCTTATGGACATGGTCAGATCATTGATGAGTTATTCAGTTTTAGCAAATTTGTTTTGGGGACATGCACTAGAAACAGCAGCGTGCATTCTTAACTTGGTACCATCTAAGTCAGTACCATCTACATGCACAGAACTGTGGATTGGGCGCAAACCAGTCTGCAGCATGTTTGGGTTTGGGGTAGTCCAGCACATGTGCTGAATGGGAATGCAAATAAATTGGAATCAAGGACAGAAGTTTGCCTGTTTGTGGGGTATCCTAGAGGAATGAGAGTTGGACTGTTTTATAGTCCTACTTATAAGAAGGTCATTGTTAGCCCTAATGCTCGGTTCTTAGAAGAGGATTATATAATAGAATACAAGCCCAGAAGCAAGATTGTTGTAAAAAAATTGAGAGGAGAAGGACCAATAAAGACTTCTTCAACACCAATAGTATAGGAGGTTACACTGCAAGAAAGAGTTGTTGACACACCAGTACCTCATCGTAGTGAGAGGATTGTTGTCCCACCCAATCAGTATACGTTCATGGGAGAATCTTATGATATGATCCCTGAAGAACAATATGCTGAACCCTGCAACTACAATGAGGAAGTAGAAGATAAAGATGCAGATTTTTGACAAAAGACTGTGAAATCTGCATTCCTTAATGAAAATTTGGATGAACGCATCCACATAATGGAATCAGATGGATTCATAGCAAAGGGTCAAGAGCATATGATAGCAAAGGGTCAAGAGCATATGTTATGCAAGCCTAAGGAGTCTATTCATGGACTTAAGCAAACATCTAGATCTTGAAGCATCTGTTTTGATCAAGCAATCAAGTTTTTTTGGTTTTGATCAATGTCCAGTTGAGTCATGTGTGTACAAGAAGCGCAACGAAAAAGTGGTAGTATTCCTGGTACTATATGTAGATGATATTCTGCTAATCGAAAACGATGTGGAAATGCTGTCTTCGATGAAGGTGTGACTCTCTAGCCAGTTCGATATGAAAGACTTGAGAGAAGTCTGTCACATCCTTGGGATTAAGCTTATGTGAGATCACAAGTATAGGATGTTGGGTTATCATAAGCTACTTATATCAATGAGATCCTTGCTTGTTTTAGCATGCAAAATTCCAAGAAAGGGTTCCTCTCTTTTTAGACATGGAATCAACCTATCCAAGGATCAGTGTCGTAAGACACCTAAGGAGATGGAGAAGATGAAGGTAGTTCCTTATGCCTTGGCAGTAGAAAGTCTCATGTATGCTATGATGTGTATTAGACCTAATATTTTCTTTGCCGTTGGCATAGTTAGAAGATTTCGATCTAATCTAGGGCAAGAGCATTGGATTGCAGTGAAACATATACTCAAGTATTTGAAAAGAACTAGAGATCATATGTTGGTGTTCCAGTCAAATAGTTGGGTACCTCATGGGTACACAGACTCAGACTTTATGTCAGATAGGGATTCCAGAAAGTCTACCTCGGGATATGTGTTTACCTTAGGAGGTGGAGCCATAAGTTGGAGAAGTATCAAGCAATCGTGCATTGATTGATTCCACCATCGAGGCCGAGTATGTGGTAGCTTCTTAAGCAGCCAAAGAGGCCATTTTGGCTTAGAAACTTCTTGATGGATCTAGAAGTGATTCCTTTAGTGCAATTAGCTTTTACATCTATTGTGACAAATAGTGGTGGAATTGCTAACTGGTGGAATTGCTAACTCTAAGGAGCCATTGACTCATAAGAAGGAAAATACGTCGAGCATAAGTATCACTTGTTTCAAGAGATCGTTTAGCAAGGTGATGTTACTGTGTCCAAGATCGCATCGGTAAACAACCTAGCAGATCCTTTTATGAATAGATTACAAGCTAAGACTTTTGACAGTCATGTAGAGGGAAAGGAAGTGAGATGCGTTGCAGCATGATTTTAAGTCTTAGTGGGAGTTTGTTAGAAAATTATACTAAAAGGTTATGGTTTTGTGTAATGTATTAATATTTGATTGCCATTTATTAATCAATTTTATCCATTTTTGATGAGAATCTTTTTATGGGCAATGTTTGCATAATATTATTGTATATTGTGCATGTGTGTCTTTTATTTTACAAAGTAGATGTTCTGGTGTGTAGAGTTCAGCTTACACATAGAAGATCAGATCATCAGTCCTTGTGAAATATAAGATATGGTTCGCAGTCTTAGATGGAACTGGACACACCATCGGTAGGACTATAGTGCAATGTTTAGTAGGTCTGTCTTGACTACAGGGAACGGTCTAGTTCTAACTCATTGTGCTAGTACACTTTATATGTATTGAACGGGACCGCGTTGAGGTAATTGTCTTTATACTAACATTATAAGACAATTGGAACCTCATAGTAATTATGAATGCTTATGCTCTTAATCCAAAAATAATTATTAGAGGTGTATATTTAATGTTGTTGACTTTGATTCATTAAAGAGTGAGATCTTTATATGGTCAATAGTCTCGGTGAGTTGGGTCGCAACATTATGTATATGACAACTATTAATTATTAATGGAATCCACCTCCCGATAGGGATTGATGATACCCCTAGAGTAAGCTCATAAGTTTCGAATATGTCAAACCCTGCAGGTGGATTTTGTATCCGACATATCGAATAAGTTAAGCGGATAGTCTCAAGTTAAGATATTGATTAAGTGGGAGATTGTTAGTAATTTATTTTAATCAACGGGCATCTATAATCTTAACGTGGGGAGATTCATAAGTATTTAATATCATGGAGCTCGTAATATAATTGAGATAAGGACGAGAGTGCAATTATAATTCTGTAGTGGGGTGAATTATAATTAGTGAAATAAGAAATAGAATTCTGGTGGGATTAGGTTTTCTTATTTACACTGGGACTCTAGACTTATTACTCCTTAGGTCACTATCGTAGCCCTATATATACACGTTATGCTCTCTAGGTTAGATTGGACGTTTTTCTATTATTCACAAAATAGAGGCAGGCTTAGAGAGAGCAAATAAGATCACAACAGAGTCCACACTCGGTTCGTGTTCTAGATGTGCAGGGAATACGATAGAAGATCGTAAGGTACGGTCGAGTAGTATTCATGGTTTATAGCAAGGTGTGTTATAACAAGTTCAACCAGCGTTCGTGTCGCATGGAGTTGAGGTAGAACCCTAATTCCTGTAACGCCCTGAATTTTGGGTACGTTAAATAAAATATTTTATTATAAAAACAAAGCGAGTCTAGCTCGTTATTACATCATAAACCTTACAAAAAGTACCTTTATTCAAATAACAGAGGGATCTAGGGTTCCTAACTACGGTTCTTCTTGCTTCTCCAGCTCCTCGGCTTCGAACGCCTCCAAGGTGAATAGTTCGTCCTGTTCGTCTATCAAATCTGACATATTATACCGGCGTCGCCACCCATATAATATGCCAGGGTCACCACAAGGCAACACCGTGAGCTACGAAGGCTCAGTAGTATAATCCTAATACTAGCATCGATTTCCACATGATAAGTACATAAACCGTGATAAAAGGCAATAATCGCTAACAATTGCTTATGATTTCCGTTGGTGTCGACTCATCGTGAACCTTGTCGTTATTACCCCTTTTCAAAAACACCTTTTTAACTCACCCAACCTCGGTTCCGCCGCGCTGGGTTCCCGAGTATCCTCACAATGGTTCCGCCGCGCCGGGTTCCCATTGGCACACATTTGCATTGGCTCCTCTCCGCGGATAACCAAGCTATACCTCACCATGGTTCCGCCGATCCGGTTTCCCATGGGAACTCACACACACTCACGTAATACCCTCGAGATGGTCATTACGTAGTTTCGAAAATATTTTCCAACCGGGAAAACACAACTTCCTTGTTAAACACACCCTAGGTGCCATGTTTCTACTTTTCTCGGTGTTCGTGTCACGTTCTCATGCAAGACTCCGCGTGTGAGACTTTACATACAACATGCATTCAATCCAACTTCGAAATAGTATATCAAGAACATTTAAGCCCACAAGCATGCTTGAATCTTAAAAACGACATAATCATACATTTTTACTTTTTCATCTACAATCAAGTAACTTTTTAAACTTTTGGAAAGTAAGTAGAGATTTCAAGTAGCAAGACTATAGCTACTTATTGAAAATAAAGTAAGCTCTTGGAAATTAGGTAAGGATCACTACTGTTCTCCTAGGCGGTGGTTTGGACGTCGGTTTGATTTTGGCAGCGTAACGGCCCTCGGATTGCTTCGAAAGGAAAAGTTTTGGATTTCTTTTCCTAGAAACAACTTCCTAACCTCTACTTCACTACTTTAAGGATCGTTGGGTGGTATTGGGGATGGTTTAGTGGTTTCGCTCAAGAACTCTCAAGAACAAAGAAAGTTCTTGAACTTTGAACCAAGAATGCTTGAATTCTAGAGAGAAGGAAGAGCAATGCTTGAGGTGTGAGTTCAAGGCATGGAATGGCTTGCTATTTATAGGCAAACTTTGGCCCTCTCCTTTCCCTCAAGGCCGGCCCCCCTCCCTCTCTTTCTCCCTCAAATTTTGACACATGTAAAGCCAACTTTTGAAAGATCAAAGGAGAATCCTAGGGTTGCATGGCTAGGGTTTGTACTAGATTTGATTCTTTGAACCAAATGAAGGGTGGAGATGAGAATTGTACAAGATCCAATGGTTCAAACAATTGCAAGGTGTTCAAAAGAGTACAATGGAGTTAGGATTTGGTTTGGAAGAGAAGAAATCTCAAAGATTGGAAGTACAAAGTTGTTCAATGCCAAGATACAACCAAATCTCTCTCCCTCTCTCCCTCACAACCGGCCCCCCTCCTCTCTCTCTCCCTATTCGGCTGCCCTCCTCTCTCTCTCCCTCTCATTCTCTTGCCAAGGTACAAAAAATGAAAGAAAACCAATAAAAAAGTAGTACTTTAGTACTTAAGATCAAAAGTAGTCTTTTTGGCTAGGATTCTCTTCTAACCAAACAATTGTGCACATGGTACTTTGAGGTAATATTCTAGTCTTCAATGTACTAGAATATAATATACTTATGGTACCCTTGTACAATTGGAAGATCAAAATCCCATTAGAAAAATAAATAGGGTACTTAAGAATCTTAGTACCATGTATCTTCCAAATAAAAAAAAAGTGTGCTTTCACACATGGTTTAAAGAAAGTATTAAACTAATTAACACCTTAGTACTTTGAAAGACCAAGGCTATTGTCCAATGGGTAAAATTTCCCCTAACTTCTATTATCCAATGGATAATAGTTGTTAGGTCACTTTTAAAAAAAAAATGGAAAAGTACTTTAAAGTAAGTATACTTTTTAATATAAACAAATAGGATGCTATTATCCAATGGGTAATAGCTTCCCTAACCATTATTGTCCAATGGACAAAGAATATAACCAATTTGATTAAAAGAAAAAGAATATTAAAATTCTAAGTCTAGGGTCCAAAAGGGTCAAAAGTTCCAATGAGGGGCAAAATGGTCATTTTGAAGTAACTAGATAGCTTTCCAATCTAGTTCTTCTAACCATCCGGTTAGAAGCTAGTTAGACTTGCTAAGTGGGGCTAAAGTGCAAGAAACGATAGTTCAAGGGCTAAATTGCAGTTATGACAAACTATCGGAAATTAAAGCAATATAACCAATTAAAACAAATAACTTGAATAAGAAATAAATTCAAGGGGCAAAAATGTAATTACGACAAATTATAGGATTTTAAAAGTAAATCAAAGCAAATTCAAGTAATCAATAAAAATTCAAATATTTAGCGAAATTTTTAACGACTGAAAATTAGGGTCGTTACAATTCCGCTTTATAGGGTTTTAGAATTTTTGTTGTCTAATCTGTATGCGTCATTACTGGGTCTTGGAGATTCGGTTTCCCAACAGTTCCCAAGTTCGGATAAGAGACAGCGACGCCTCTCCTTCAGGTCACATGACTTTCATCTCCCCCTCCAACTACTTTGCCGAGCAGGAAATGTCTCTCCACCTGTTTACACCCGTTTTTGGCACCCAGTCCTGGGCAAGCGTTGGAAGGCCATTTAATTATCTTTTAATTAAATTGGGCCAAAAAATAGAGATGTATTGGGTTAAAATTAATGGGCCAAGACAATGACAATGGGGCCCAATTAATTTTGGTTCGATTTGGGCTCGAGATTGAGAGTCATGGGCCTATTTGCAAAAAGAGTTCAGTTGGCCCATGATTTATTCTAACTCGATAGGTGTTTTTATGGGTTGAATATATTAGAAGGCCATTTAACTTGATTAAGTGGCCCATTATCCAAGAGACCCATGAAAAGTGGAAGGTGGTTAATCATTTATTGTCTTGCAAAGAGCCATTTGACTAAGTCAGATGACAAGTAGTTACTGAAGACCCACGGAAAAAGGGCTGAGGTGGCCCACTACTTGGCAATCACCCACGGAAATAGGAAGGAGAAGAGAAGCACACGGCCCATGATTCTCTCAACCGCCCATGATCAAGAATTAACATGTGGATAATTGGCTTTTCACTCCCAGCAACCTCCCACGATGGAAAAAGCACATGTGTAAAATGTCCCATAACCGTTGCATCATGGAGAGAGAACCAGGAGACATGGGACACGTGGCATCACAAGAGAAGGCCAACACATCCGTTTTGCATGCAATGCCGTGGCCTATAAATACTAAAAGACAAGAAGGGAAAATGGTCCACACACCAATCAAGCTCAACGCTTAAAAAACCAAAGCCTTCCCAACGAAGCAATTATCTTAAATTTCTCACCTTCACTCAATTACTTCCTCAAGTAGTTCGAGTTTCTATCTCTCTTGTACCCCAACTTTATTATTATGACATAATAAAGTTATTCATATCTCTGTTGTACCTCCAACTTTATTATTATGATATAATAAAGTTATTCTACGTTGCTACTTCTTTTTCTACACGGTTAGGAAATTATTAAGTCCTCGCTAGTAGAGGCAAAACCATAAACCAACACAGCAATCTAGCCCTTAGGTTTGCAGCACTATCGCCCTACGGTTAAGAAGTCAGAAAAGGGATGCTCAGTCCTTACATTAGACGCGACAAGTCTTGGCACGCCCGCTCAGTCTTTGAGCTATTTTGGAGCCGAACATCTTTTTGGCACGCCCGGTGGGACCTTAATCGTCTCAAGGTTTTATCATGGTCAGGAAGCCGCAGCAACAAACTGGATCCACCCATCCCGGATCCACCACAGAATCCTGAGGAAGTGGCAGTCGACGTGCCATTACTCGAGGAAGCTGGTCCTCAGCGCCCAAGATCTTAGCGACACTACCGACAGATGGTTGTGAGATCTCCCACAACGTTACGCAGTCCATCTCGCAATCGTTCACTCAGTCCTTGGAACCTCTGACCATAGCAGTCAACAAGATGGTTGCTACGCTTACAGAGAGGCTACCGCTCGCTCCTCAGCAGCAGGGCTTTCCACAGTTTGTTGTCTTTGGCAACGGTCAAGACCAAGCTGGCTTATTGGGGGTTTCTCCTCCTCAGACGCTTTATCACACTACTTCGTCCAACAGTCCTGCACTGGGAGGGCAAAAAGAGAAGAGAGTCGTGATTGGAGGAGCTTCAACGCCTCCGAATAACGATCAAAGGTTTATTTTGGTTCAGGACCAGAACAAGCCTGACAAGTCTGATAAGAAAGACAGAAAGCCTTTGCAAGGAG
The DNA here is from genome assembly GCA_014282245.1 of Rhododendron simsii. Taxonomy (NCBI): domain Eukaryota; kingdom Viridiplantae; phylum Streptophyta; class Magnoliopsida; order Ericales; family Ericaceae; genus Rhododendron; species Rhododendron simsii. The sequence continues at coordinate 28,317,909 of CM024954.1, forward strand.
GCCAAAGCTCTGGAAAGGGCAAAGGAGTTGCACATACTCCTCAAAGCTCTGATACTAGGGGGGCAAGTCCAGTCCAGAACCAGCAGGCACAAGAGGCACACCCACAGCTGCCTCCTGAGCCAGACCTAGTCATGGGAAGAGATCAAGTCTTGAACCTGCTCCAGGAACAGTTAGGACCTGGTTTCAGACCTTTGGGAAGGCCAACGTATAGGAAGCCTCATATCGAAGAGGTGGACAATACACCCTTCCCAAAGGATAATAGAGTCTCAGAATTCCAGACGTTCAATGGTGAGAGCATGCAGTCAACAGTGGAGCACATTGCCAGGTTTCAAGTTCAATGTGGAGAGGCTGGAACCATTGATGCGCTGAAGTTGAGGCTTTTTCCCAATTTTCTCACTGGGACAGCCTTCACTTGGTACATCAACTTACCACCTAACTCGGTGCAGACCTGGGCACAGTTAGAGGAGATGTTCCACCAGCAGTTCTACAGGGTAGAACCAGAAGTGACGCTAGCGGACCTTTCATGCTTTCGTCAAACCCATCTAGAATCTGTGGAGTCCTACCTCTTACGTTTCAAGACTGCTCGATTCAAATGCAAGATAGTCCTTCCTGAGGCCGAATACGTACGTATAGCATTAAACGGCCTGGGCTTTGAAATGAAGAAGAAGTTTTATGGAACGGAGTTCAAAGACTTGTTCGAATTATCCTCTAAGGCCTGTCATTATGAAAAGTTCTTGGCGCCAAAGGGACATATTACTGCGACCCTAACTATGAGGTTGCTGCAACAGAAGCAGCATCACTTAGTAATTAAGTTGCTTACTATGAATGAGGTCATCGGATTGGATAGATGAATAAACAAAAATATTAGAGTAGACCTACTTACGAAGCTAAGGCATAGTACAAAGTTCAATCTAATAATTTTAGAGTAACCTTATTAATGAAAGTATTTAGTTTGATTGTGACTTAAGTATACAATGCAGTAAAATTCGAAAGTAGGGGAAAAGCTTAAAGCGCCATATGGAAAGCAACTAATGAAGTTAAGAAACCTCCATAATCCGTAGACTTCCAAATTAATGAACATAAAAAGCAAAGAGAACATTATGTCAAACATCTTAGACACATATATTCTTAAACTTGACTAAATGTTGGGAATCTCTCTCCTTTTCACATTCTCCAGTAGAAAGAAAGAGACTGCTGTTCTGTTACTCATTCTGTTCTGTTATGTATGCTCTATTCTAGTTCACAATAGTCTTGTAATTCTACGGCAGTCCAGTAGTGTATAGAGTGTGCTGTATTTCTGCTGTCCTATTCCTCTTAGGCTGAGCAGCTACTTTGCTCGACCATTCAAAGTGCTGGACTGTTTTGATGCCTTCATAAAGTTGGGAGCTTGGTAAGTCCCTATGTTTTGTACCTACCCTTAAGGTGTTGTCCCTCGGGCTGTTTTAAGCTTTCCTAGGGGGCGTGTCCCTAGCTTCCTACATTCTCTTTTGAGTTTCAAATTAAACTATGTCCATGATAGATCTCTGTGTGCCTTGTTGCTGCTGTTTCCGGCACAGTTTGTGAATGCTTAACTGCCTTACTGCTACTACTGTAGTTCGGTAAGTCCAGCTGTTGCTGTTGTTTCGGTTCTCATTATATGGGTTGTTGTTGTTGTTGCTATTTGCTGCTATCATGGTAGCAAGTAGCTGCTATTCTGCCACTCTCTACTACTGCTACTGGTTGTCTCCGGCTAGTTGACAAAGTTTGTCATGGTGAAGTTGCTAGTTGCTACTGTTGTACCTGCTGCTTATAGATGTGTGGCAGTGAGGCTACTACTGTTAATAGTCACTAGATGCCTGTAATCTGGTTAGCTACAGTGTCAAGCACCCTCTCATGCTGCTGACTAAAAGCTGCATTGTTGACAAAAACCGTGCTATGTCGTTGTGTTTGATATGCAGTTCAGGCCAGTTTTCAATTTTCAATGTTCAATGCCATGTGTTTCTCTTCCATCTCCTAGATGGAATTGAAACATGTGGATGTTCAATGTAACCTTAGACGGAAATCAATGTAGCCACTTGGCTTAGATCATTTTTCTTAATCTTTGTTCTTTTCTCTTGTTTTTCTCCTCCTGGGGTATGCCCCTTGTAGGCTGTACATTCGCTTAGCCTTTTTTTATTTCAAGCTATTTTACCGGAAAAAAAAAATTGCCAGGAAAGTCAATACAATTGTGCATTGACAAAAAACTCTCTACTAGCATGAATATTTTTCACAATTAGCTATGCATAAAGCAACACAATACATTAGGTGAAATGCATACTTCAAGCTTAAAAGTTCTGAATACGTGTGCATGTGGAAGAATCACCTTCTTCTACTACCGCTTAAAGTAAAAAAGCAAACATGTAAATACTACATTAAACAACTATTGGTCAAAAGGTCATCTACATCACTTTGGTTAATATTTAGTATGCCTTCCAGTCCTCACAACAGTTTTTCTTTCGAAGGATTGGTTAGTCCCAACATATTTCTGTACCTCAATGGTTACTCTTGTTTCAGCGATTCCTATGTACAAGCTTGGTGGCGGTAGCCGCTGTACCATATTATAAGAGGGTTTAGCTGAACCCCTAGTTCCAAAAATATGAGCTGTACCTATGAAGTTTTAAGTACGAAGAAGGTTCGATTGAACCCTCTGAATTCTGTTTAAACCACATGAATGTTCGGAGTTATTACTGAAAATTCAGAATTCTTTTGTCCAATTAAGGACAATTCCCTCTACCCCATATAGGCTGTCCCTATTACTCCTAACCCATCTCCTCTATATAGACTGCTAATTACCAATACATGCTCTCTCAAGTTATGAGAGTAAGAAAAAAATATAGTCCAAAAAAAAATGCCTACATGAAGGGAAAAAAAAACCCCTAAGACCCTACAAAAAAAAAACCCCCAAAAACCAGATGAAATAAACTTTGAATTCATCTCTAAAACCAATCCCAAAATAGCCCCCAAGCAGCCATAGCCCCACCCTTATTCCTCCTCTATTATCTAGAATCATGTTTGACTTGAAGAATATAAAACGTTAAAAAAAATATGAAGTTAGCTCCATTAAAAAAACTAGGGCATAAGACATAAGGGTACGAGTATTAGAATAAAGAAATGCTAAACAATCTCATTGTGTCGGCACCCAAAAGGAACAAATTAGATGAACAAACCAACGAATTTGATTACAAAATAAACTAATCACAGTATGAGATATCTATATAGCAAACATAGAATAGGTTACAATGACTTTATGAAGAAATCGAGGGCAACTTACAAGATTTAATCGGGATTACAGATATAGGGCTTTACAAATACTCCAAAGTAAGAAATTCGGAACCCAATCAAGAAAAATAGAGAGAGAGAGAGAGAGAGAGAGAGAGAGAGAGCGAGCTCACCAGAATCAGAAATTGATGAATGATGATGCTACTGAAAAAAGAAAAAAAAAAGGAACGCAGTAGAGGTTAGAAATCGGGGGAGGAAAGTGATGAAGGGGATCCATAGAGGAGAAGAGAAATAAGTAGAATAACATACCTTGAGAGAGAGATTTGGAGTTGCAGAGATGGCAGGGGGAGCGGTGTGAGTGATGGAGTTGTAGAGATGGAGTGGGGTGCGGTGTGAGAGACGGTGATGGGGTTTGATGTAAAAAATTAGAACGAACAAGGCTTTTCAGCGCCCAAAATTTTGGGATCAACGCCCAAAATTTTCAGCGCTTTTCACCCTCCGAAATCCCACTTCGACAACCAAAAAAAATTTCTCACCCAAACCCTTTACTTCTTTGAGGAACTAATTTGTCATGTATTGGTTGTACCCATCTGTGCAGATTTTGAAGGGAACAAATTAGTGACGAAAAAAATATGTCATCACCTTATATTTATTTTGTCGATCCTTTAGGTGACGAAAATTTTATTTTCCTCACTAATTAACTATTTTTGGTGACAAAATAAAATTTCCTCACCTTAAATTTGTCTGTCCTCTTAATTGGTGACGAAAAAAAAATCCTCACAAATTGGCACAATTGGAGACAAAATCTATTTTCCTCACAAGCAATTTCGTCACTTATTCTGTTTTTTGTTGTAGTGTCATTACCATAGGCTTTGGTTGATCCACCGGAGTGATGTATTTGGATGGGTCAAAGATCTTGGCTGCAGGATGGAGTGGCCTAGATAGCTTGGTGACAGCTTGAAAGTGCAAATTAAACATGAACAGTGACGCAGCCATTTTTCCCGAAAATTTTTGCTTTAGTTCGATTGGTTTAGCTTACCCACTTTCATTCGATCTTAAGAGGCCCCTAAGGTTTAACCTGCAAAAGAAAACTTTACAACATACATATATACAATGGGTGTGAGGAAGAACTTTTACAAACAAATGCAAGTAGGTTCCTAGCCTGTAGGTTTCTGTCTTAGTTTGATAAGTTCTACGGCTTTCTAACACATGTAAGGTTTGGGTAGTTTCAAGGGTGCTCCGTTGTCAAAGGGCACTAGTCCTCTCATTAGCCAATCATAGGCAACAATTGGACGGTTTTCTTTTTAATATACCACTAGGTACAAGTGACTGTGGGGTTTGCTAGAACCCCTAACATAGCCCGTGACATGCCGGGGTATTAGGTGAACTCAACAAGGTTGCCCGCTCGATACATATGATAAATGAATTAAATAAAGCATGTGTTAGTCTTACGTCGAACTTTCTAGTTATGGCTCTCTCGATCCCCTGCAGAGTCGACAAAAACTGTAGACACCTCCCGACACTACAACAAATAAGTCCTTTCATAGCGTGCTAAAAACGCTATAGAATGATATACATAGTGTTCCGAAGAATGCCTTATCAGCCGATGCAATTAAAAGTCCTTTCTTTCAATAGCGTTCATTGTCCGCTATTGTTAACATATTCCACAGCGAGCAAAGAACACTATAAGAGTTAAACATAGCATTTAGATGGGCGATGTACTAGCCCCTGCTATTATAGATACTAGACCTTCCATAGCATTCAAAGAATGCTATAAATAAGAGATCTTTCATAACATTCAAAAACTGCTATGAATAAGTAACTACACTAATAAAATTTGGACATTCCATAGCGTTTATGCCCGCTATAACCTGTCAACTTCTTCATATATACAATTGTAAGCATTCATCGCATCCTATGCAAAACTCTGAAAAGAACAACCAAAATTAATCATCGAGTTCAATTAATTACCATAAAGAAGCTCTCATGTATTCACACATTGTTCCATACAAAACCTCGCAGTAGGAGACTTCATCTAACATCACTTAAGTCTAAATACAAGTAGCTGGCTAGCTATAGCCTTCATCTTGCTAACAACATTTGCAAGGAGGAAATTTGCCTAGCTATATGTCTTCATACAAAAAAGGAGCATTGAGGCTCTACAAAAAAGAAAAGAAAAAAGGAGATCTCAATTCGAAAACTTCAATTGAGATCCAACGTCCAAAACTAGCAAGATCATAATCTCCATCTCAAGCAAAAAGTGATGAATTATCGATCTTCTCTTGAGTTCTTTGTGATTTTCTCAAAGGTTGTGCACTGGAACCACCCTTCTTGTTTCTTGGAACTGTACTGGTACCGTTCACCTGAAAATATGAAAGAAGCAATGCATGAATGAAGGGGAGCGGACAACATTGTAACGAGCATGTAAATTATACAAAGAGCATGTGTATAAAAAAAACAAGTACAAGTATATTAATCTATTAAAGAGTATACAATACATCCTATAGAAACATCACCTTATTTGCTTTAGACCCCAAGGGATCATCATTGTCACTGTTAGAACTCAACCTTTCTTCACCATCAAATAGTACAAAGTCTTCAACACCATCGACTGCACGCCCAATGTTGTTCTTTTCCTTATCATTACCTTTACCATTGCCACTTAGATTCAAGCCAAACAATGACTTTGGCACATTCTTGATTCTAGCAGCCTGCAATTCTACTAAGTTTTGTTCCATTCTTTTTTGCTTTACCCTTTCATAGTTTGTCAACTTCTTGGACAAGTACCCTGGCTGGATATACATGTTATTGAATACATAAAAGAAACAAGTTAAAAAAATATCAACTATGTTCAGTAACATAGCAGGAACAAGAAATTAAAGTAACGAATATCCAAGTATAGTATGAACAACAAATTAAAGTTACACATGCACGATGGCAAGATACGAACAAAAAAAGGCAAACGAAAAGATCCTGGGAGGTGCCTTTACTACAACATACCAAAAGTTACAAACCATCAAAAAAGTGTCCTTAGTCCTCCAACTATTGAATCAGATTCTATGTTGTCCTTCTTTCTAACTTCTGTTAAGTTTTAAATGGAAAAATCCACTCCACCACCAATGTAAGGGCAGAAATGTCATTCCCCTCAATCCTAGATTTGGCACCATCCCCTCCCCTAACAAAACAGAAAAAATAGAGAACACCACCACCACCACCACCAATGAGCACCCTATTTCCGCTGACCTCCATCCCCTCCCCATACCTCCCTCCCTTCCCTTGAACCCAAATGCAACAAATTCTAGAGCTATAGAGTGTATTTGTTATGTGTAAAATGTGAACCCAAAAGGATGAGAACAATCTTGTTGCTCCTTTTCTCTCTGATTCTATGCAAATGTGAACCCAAAACTAAGTGCAAAACTGACTCAATACTGAAAACTATGTGCATACTGATATGTGGCAACTATGTATTACCTATGACTTAGAACAGATTCAAAACTGTGTGCAAAAACTGAAATGATGCTTCATCTCAAGTCACAAAGGTACACATTCATTTCAAGTCACAAACTTAACTGAACAGAAGTCATGAAAGCAAAAAACTGTAGCAGCACCACATTCGTAACAGTTACTAAACTGAACTGAAAATGGAAATGCAGATTCACATTAAACTGAACAAGACAGATTCCCACAGATTAGGTCAAGTGCACATTCAACTGCTATTAGTTAAAAAAAAAAAAAAAACAGACCACATTATGGTTCTACTATTAGTTATTAAAAAAAAAACTGACCACATTATAGAACTGTTGACCAAGTAAACAATTCATCGAAGTACCACCCAGAGGGAAAATGGAACATGGTCATTAGATAAGCCTCAAAACCATTGGAAACACCATAAATCAATCTTGGAAGACCAACCACCATGTGAAAGTGTGAGAGCCCTCACGTTAAAAATAATTAGTACGATGATAATTCGTCACTAACTTTAATTATTGGTCACGGACGAGGTCACAAGCACATTTTACAAGTCAATCGACCGGGCATTTCAAATCTCTATGTTCTGGAATTTTCTTTGAAATTCCGAGAATGGGGTTATTCTTAGAATAATTTATTTAGGGTGCTGTGCAAATTTCATATTTTTCTGAGTCCGAAACCTGTACAGTTTTTCGAACCGCGCGCGAGTCGCGCTCCGGAATTAACCATGCATGCATGGCTAGGTGTCAAGACCAAGCCAACACTTGGCACCCAATTAGCTAACACATATATTATTATACATATATTAGTTATTTGTTACAAAAAAAAAAAAACACAATGAAAAGAAAAGAGAGAGAGGAGAGTACGGCAGGAAGGAGAGAGAGAGAGAGAGAGAGAGAGAGAGAGAGAGGAAGAAGAAGAAGAAGAAGAAGAAGAGAAGCCATTTTAGCTCCTCCAAGCTCTGGACCAGCCCTTAGACACCAAGGTTCTCCATCAAATCTTGAGGGTAACTTCTTAAACCTTCCTGACAGCTTTCTGGATCATCACAAATTCGTATTTTGAGAACCCTTCTGCTATGATTCAATTTTTGAAGTCTTCATAACTTTTAAAGTACGTTTAAAGACGAAGATTTTGGTACCAAGAACATGCAAAACCGATCAACACAGAATTAGTTATGAATTTTTGAATACTGACTGTCTCCTGTGTGTCCGAATTTGATTGTGTCTGTCTTCTTTTAAATTTATGGGAAATTTCACTACTTGCATGGCTATGGTTTTTTTTTCAAGGACTAGAGGTTTAATTTGGAAACATTTTGGCGTTGGAATCAAATCATTTGGATAAATATTCAATATTTGGTCAATTTTTAAAGTAGAGTTGTCTGACAGGGACATAAATTATGATCAATCTGTTTTCTTTTGTTGCCGAGGAAACATCCTTTCAATTTATCAACCTGATATTTTTACTGAGAATAATAATTTACGTTTTGCAACTTTGAGCGTTGGTTTCAACATTTTTGGAGTTGAAATGAATTAGTTATAAATTTTCTACTAAAACATGTTTAGCTGCCCTGTTTTCCTGTAGAACAGCTTGTTCTTTTGAAATTTGGGAATATTTAGTTGATAACTAATCTTTCAATTTTTACAGTAGATACACATGGATGTTACGCAAGTTTGGGCACTGCTTTTAGTATTTTTGGACTATACATGAATAAGTTATGATTTTTCAAAGGAAGTGTGACAGATTTTGGTAAATGAACAAAGTATTGTTTTTATTTCTTAAAATACCATGCATGCATAAGTTTTTGAGAGTTTTTGATAAAACTAAGTTTTTACCCAGAAATTTCATGTAATCTTAAGGTGGAATTGTGTTTACCATTTTACCATTAGAGGTTGTTGAACCTCCAATCCATTGTGTTGCGTTTCTACGCCAAAAATGAACTTTGTATAAAATTTTATTGATTTTTGTAAAAATTACATGATTGTAATTTTTGAATAATTAGGGTACTTAAATTTTACACTTTGTAGTTAAGAGATTTAAAATGACTATTTTGCCCTTGGGATTTGATGTGTGCTAAAATGACCTTTTTAGTCATAAATGTTTTAAAACTGAGTTTTATACTTGAGTTTTGAGTAATTTAAGATTTTTGGATCAGATTCGATAAGATGAGAGATCTGAGTTCATAGCGCTTGGATAGATTGACCCTGGAACGTAAAATGACCGTTTTACCCCTAGTAACAGATCGGCTCTAAGCCATGACTTAGATGACTAGAATTGGATTATTCGGATTTAGTACATTAATTGTACTCATACTTGGACGTTTATGATATTCTCATTAGGTCTATGTGATCGTTAGTATGAAATATGCGAAGACTTGAGTAGAGATTAGCCGCATCTTCAGGATCAAGGTGAAACATGCGTATCTTGTTTACATATGTTGTTTAAATATTTCATTGTTGAAATATTTTAGAAATGTTTTCTATAGAATCATGGATATTGATTAACTTGCTAAATGATTTGATGAAACGTATATTTTTCCTGTCGATACATCTGAACAAGTGTCCGTGCTTGAGGACTTTAAACAGACAAAGTGGATTTGGAGTTATAAGGTTGGGGGATATTAACCAGGTATCCTGATGGTTTGACGTCATTCCCTTTATACTTTAGAGGTCGCTCCTCTAGATTCTGGTTGAAACTTGTTCATGAAAGATGTGCGAAATCGACGAGTATTATGAAATGTGATATTGTGAATATCATGATGGTTTTCTACTTTATCCTGAAAAGTTGGATTTCATTCTGTGAATGAACTGATGGACTGATGACTGAGAATTATTGCTTTTAGCGTAAGTCTATTGAAAGGCTTGAACTCATTTTATTATGGACTTGAGATTTGAATATCTTTGAAAGGAAGTATATTTTATATGTTTGGAACTGAAGAGTATGACTACGCTTTTTATAAGATGTTAGTTGTAACCATGATTTAATGTGTCTACTGGATATGCCATTTTCACACGAGCTTTAGCTTATGGAGTTTTTCAAAAATCATACTTTTCAGGTTAGCAGCAATAGCTGGACTTGGCTTTTCTCTCAAGCCGGAGTCTTTTGGTGATATGTTCTTATGTGTATATAGTAGTATTGTTCTGATGTGAGTATAGAGCCGCGAGGACTTGATTTGAAGATTTACGAATTTTGATAGCTGGCTTGTTCTGGTCAGGTTATGATATGATTATTTGCAGGTATTGTTAAGCAATTATTTTTATCTTTACACGTAGAACTCTGGAATATGTTGGAACTATTGAAATTGTGCTTTTGCAGTTTATTGAATTTCTTAAGGAAAACTATTTTAATCGGAGGATTTTATAAATTCCCTAAACTTATCTTATTAGGATAGGCCTAGGGTGACGTAAACTCACTGGCCGGTCATTAGACCTTTAACCATGGGTTTGGGTCGTGACAGAAGTGGTATCAGAGCTGCAGTTTTCGGAATTTAAAAAAAAAAAAAAAAAATCCAGAGTTATTTGATCACTACACATTATATTGCACCTATGTTGCTACTTGTATAGTTATTATGTTTTCTTGTAACTATTTCAACACGTAAGTTGAACTTTGCGGTCAATAGACCATTGAACCTTAGAATGACAATTACGTTCAGTTCATTACTCGATTTGAATTAGTAAGATGATGTAGATACGGACCCACTTACAGTTTTGATTTTCATGAATGACACCATCTTCATAATATATTAGAGTTTTGCACTTCCCGAGGGCATATTGTGGAACCTAGAGTTGTACATTCAAGTTGTACATTGATTAGAGGTCTAATTATCAAGTAGAGAACCCAGCTAAGATATGTATATGTGCCGAGTGGAGATTGTTATGATGAATTCAACGAGAAGTTCCTAGTGTTTAGAGAGATTGGTTAGCAGATTTTCATATATTATATGTATCGTGCCTGTAGTGATAATCTTTCTTGCAATCGTACTCAAGCTAGTACCTGGCATTGAAAATTATTTGAAGGAAATTTTTGAAAAAAAAAAAAAAAAAAACCATAGCCATGCAAGTAGTGAAATTTCCCATAAATTTAAAAGAAGACAGACACAATCAAATTCGGACACACAGGAGACAGTCAGTATTCAAAAATTCATAACTAATTCTGTGTTGATCGGTTTTGCATGTTCTTGGTACCAAAATCTTCGTCTTTAAACGTACTTTAAAAGTTATGAAGACTTCAAAAATTGAATCATAGCAGAAGGGTTCTCAAAATACGAATTTGTGATGATCCAGAAAGCTGTCAGGAAGGTTTAAGAAGTTACCCTCAAGATTTGATGGAGAACCTTGGTGTCTAAGGGCTGGTCCAGAGCTTGGAGGAGCTAAAATGGCTTCTCTTCTTCTTCTTCTTCTTCTTCTTCCTCTCTCTCTCTCTCTCTCTCTCTCTCTCTCTCTCTCTCCTTCCTGCCGTACTCTCCTCTCTCTCTTTTCTTTTCATTGTGTTTTTTTTTTTTTGTAACAAATAACTAATATATGTATAATAATATATGTGTTAGCTAATTGGGTGCCAAGTGTTGGCTTGGTCTTGACACCTAGCCATGCATGCATGGTTAATTCCGGAGCGCGACTCGCGCGCGGTTCGAAAAACTGTACAGGTTTCGGACTCAGAAAAATATGAAATTTGCACAGCACCCTAAATAAATTATTCTAAGAATAACCCCATTCTCGGAATTTCAAAGAAAATTCCAGAACATAGAGATTTGAAATGCCCGGTCGATTGACTTGTAAAATGTGCTTGTGACCTCGTCCGTGACCAATAATTAAAGTTAGTGACGAATTATCATCGTACTAATTATTTTTAACGTGAGGGCTCTCACATCCTTCCCCTCTTAAGAAATTTGGTCCTCCAAATTAACTTAACACATACATACACAGAGAATGTAATCGGTTGCACACCAAATACCTACAACGAACAATCTTGGGTAACGTTTGTGCATGTCAACTTCCGTGGATTCACTAGTAGACTGGTTTTCCACCAAACTCACACAAGCGAAACTACATTGTTGTTGTTTTTTTTTTTTCTTAAACCGTTTCTCTTGCCAATTCAAGGCACAAGCAGGCCTCTCCTCGTAACTCAAATCCTTCTATAACTCTACTGGAGGTCGATCCAACACGTGAGAGGGATCACTAATGCAACGTCTTATCATGGATAAGTGAAATACATCATGACCTTTTGCGAGTTCTAGAGTCGATGCTAAATGATAAGCAACTAGGCCAATTCTCTCCAGGATCTCAAAAAGACCTATACAACGTGGACTGAACTTTCTTTCTTTTCAAATTTGAAAACTCTTTTCACAGGTGAAACCTTTAAGAAAATACGATTGATCTTATATATATACAAACATGGAATAATCATAAATAATGGTTAACTCAGGCTTTTTCCCCGACAATGGTGCACTACATTTTCAACTCATTCAAGAATTTTCCAATGGACTACTATTACAGGGCTTTAGTATCCTCTATCTTCCCAAATCATACAAATTCAGATTTAATGAAATTCAATCTCTAATCATAAACTCAAATCGCTGTATTTTGCATCAGTAAAATTTCAGTGGCTAATTTTTGTCAATATTTAAGTGTTCTCAACACATCTAATCTCATCATTAGTTCGTAAGAAATGTATGACGTAGACAACTAAACTTCTCCAATATATATCCATCAAATTTTACGTCATCCACCTTAGTGCTTCAAAATATGATACACCCAAAAACTCGTCCAATAACCAGTGTTACAAAAGACGTATTTAACTGTAAATACATACTGCTCCTAATTTCTTTTAGGATCCATCAACCCTATTCTTAACAGATTTTAATACCTAAATTTTATTTTTTATTTTTTTATTTTGAAAAGACTCCCTTTTGAAGATAAGAATCCCTACTAAGTCCAAGCTTAGCCTTAAATGGTGGCTGAATACTTCTCCAAGCTCGTTAAGAATTTCAATCCAGTTTATTGGTGTTTACTCTAACTTGACATCTGTACATCATATTCTCTTTGTTTTTCTGTTCTTTTTTTTTTTTTGTTTCTTTTTTTTGTTGCTCCACCTATCTCTTCTCCTTAAACTCAATGACTCCTCCGATGGTTATTATTCTAAATTCTTGAATTACCTCTGCTATATTCAGATGTATCTAACTCTAGATTAGGGGTAGACAGCCTTCTCTCTATATGATCGAGAATAATGAAAACCACCCACAAAAATATTTTATCATATCATATCAGCACTATCCTACATTTTTTTTTCCATCTATATAATAGTCAGCACTTATCCTATATTGTTTCCTATATTGTTTTGTAAGTCATATTGCAACGATAAACCATTCTCAACCGACTCTCCATACTATTTTGCATGTCTTGCAAAAATTCGAGCGTAATATCCCTCTAGGAGATATGAGTTACTCCTGTGTTCCCTTTATTTTCTAGTAATCCATCAAATTAGAATATATGCAAGCCAACTAGAAATCTCGTATTTCAGAATTTATAATTCATGTCACTCTTCAATATTGCATATCCCAAATAATCATTTTGGTCTTTCCGAATATCATAATCATCACTACATACTTAGAGTTACTAACACAATGCTCAAATTCAAACCTGAACTTCTTGCTTCCAATAGCTATGCCGAGTGGCATTTCTACATTTCACGACTAGAGAAAACTAATGTTCTCTCCTTACTTGAAAACAAATTTCTTTCATAATTCCTTTTTCGATCCTGTATATATAATCTATCAAAGATAATCTTGAAGCCAGCTCATGTTCCCTATAGCTTACTAATGTCTTTCCCCCAACAGATACTGGCTAATCACGTCGACACCAACGATTTACTCAAAGTCAACACTATTTTTTTTTTATAGAGAATTCCGAGCAATTGACCCTAAAGAGACAATTAGATTCTTTTAACTCATACATTCTATACAACATCACGGTAATAGGTTGGACCTCTAAATGTTGTCTATTTATTAGTAATCTCAGTAGTTCCTTAACAAAACATAAAAACACGTATCCAAAGTTGATATATCAGGCAATGACAAATTATCAAGCACACTTCTCATAACCTTCCTCAAACAATTGTATAAGCTAACCCAAAGAGAAGCTATCATCGTAGTTAAACTACCATTTTCATTACAAAAGAACTTGAAGGAGTAAAATCTTGCTTATTAGTACACTATATAGTAAGAAGGTCTAAAAGTAACATTTTTTTATTTTTTATATAGAAACTCACATGAGAAAAATTTATGTTTTAAAGGTGCTAAGTCAACAAACAAGTACAAATCTTTAATTGTGATATCACATGTCTATCGATATTCAATTGATATTCAATTCTATTGAAATATGAAAATCTTTTTCTCATATCTTGTATAAGAGTTTCTATTTCAGATATTCGACGTGAAGTTGCGGTGGCCAGTCGCCCTTCCAACCGAATATCCAAAGGTAGATTGTCAAAGTTTAATAAAAACGTGTTTCATTTATGTCATATACATTTGACTTTACTGCTCAATGCTTCACTCAAAATAAAATTTTCACATGCACCATGAATTAGAGCTTAATAATTCACTTAGAACATTACGTGTTCATCTCTATGTAATAAATTTCCATATTTCCCATTCTCATACCAAATGCCCTCAGGGTACGTCACCAATTAAATCAACAAATTAAAGAGACCGAGACCAAGTAATATACCTACGAGCTAAGTAGAAAAACTACTTCTACATATCAGGTAGCTACACATGTAAAGTATATATGGGTAACTTAGCTACATGTAAAGTATATATAGCTAACTTACATTAATCCATGCACGCCTCATGAATCCAAGATCCCGACTCTATCTTTCATTTACCATCCTATAACACACATAACATACACCTGCAACACTAATGGTAGGTAATTCCACATGTTTTTATCACAAGTACCACACACTAAGCCACTCTCTTTTTTTTTTCCCTCAATTTGTCTCCAATGCATGTAACCATTCTTAAGAATCATCGTTAGGGGTTTCATACTAATAAAACATGAACTAGCGGTCCACTCTGATTTATATATTTTTATTTACACCCATTTTATATGTTTGGAACTGAAGAGTATGACTACGCTTTTTATAAGATGTTAGTTGTAACCATGATTTAATGTGTCTACTGGATATGCCATTTTCACACGAGCTTTAGCTTATGGAGTTTTTCAAAAATCATACTTTTCAGGTTAGCAGCAATAGCTGGACTTGGCTTTTCTCTCAAGCCGGAGTCTTTTGGTGATATGTTCTTATGTGTATATAGTAGTATTGTTCTGATGTGAGTATAGAGCCGCGAGGACTTGATTTGAAGATTTACGAATTTTGATAGCTGGCTTGTTCTGGTCAGGTTATGATATGATTATTTGCAGGTATTGTTAAGCAATTATTTTTATCTTTACACGTAGAACTCTGGAATATGTTGGAACTATTGAAATTGTGCTTTTGCAGTTTATTGAATTTCTTAAGGAAAACTATTTTAATCGGAGGATTTTATAAATTCCCTAAACTTATCTTATTAGGATAGGCCTAGGGTGATGTAAACTCACTGGCCGGTCATTAGACCTTTAACCATGGGTTTGGGTCGTGACAGAAAGGCTACAACCGTTTGAGGCAATGATCCATCTTTGAGGACATCTTTGAGGAACAAGAATCCTATGTTATCAACTTTGTAAGGCTTTCTTGATTTATATTTTAAACAACCTAAAACATAATCTCTGAGGCAAGACAATCAGTTCTTTTCTATTTAACTCTTTTTTCCTTTGAAAATCATAAAAAATTGTTCCTCCACTAAAGGAGCCATGCTCAGTTACACATAATTCAGCCAATAGCATGTTTGCAAGCGACGGAAATCATTTCATAAGTACAATGACTAGGATAGGTTGAAGAGAATTACCACAAACTGATTCTTGTGTGAGCTTGTGCATCTATTGCATCTATAGCAAACCAATCTTGGATATTCTAACTTTGACAATCACTTCATTGATCAGTGGCTCTTTGATTGGGCATATTACTAAAATATCAACAAAAATGCTTCAACCAAGTAAGTGACAACTGCAAGACTAGCAAGATCATATCTACATCTTCAACAAAAAGTCACGATAGAATTTCTTGTCTCTTTCAAGCCATACACCTACATATGGTGGAAGAAATCATTTCAATTTGATTGAGTAGTTAAAATTATCAACCAAATCAATTTTATAGACAAATGAGAAAACAAAAATATTCCTTTTCAATGCAAGAATATTAATCAAGCACAAAAAATAGCAAACACAGAGAAAGCTATGGAAAGTCCCATTCAACATTTCAAATGAAGAATATAAAGCTGCTAAGTTATCTAAGGTACCAACTTGACCAACAAAAATAGAAAAATCATGACCATACAACTGCAAATACTAACTCCAGCCTGAGCAGAACAACAACAACACCATAACCAAAAAAAAACAACAAATGATAGATCCCCATAAAACACAAAACTGCAAATATTTTGCTTTAACACTGCCACCACTTGAAACTTTAACAAGTCATTAAGTGATAACTCATTTGCTTCACTCTTGGATTTTGCCCAGAGGACACACCTCAGCTTTACTCATGAGCTATGATAATTGTATATGACAAAATTCTTCGAAATAGTCAATTGATGTTTCCTTGCTCCACTCGTGCAAGAGTCAAAGCTTTCAAACAACATAGGCCAACACTAAACTATCCAAAAATGGACAACGGTAAAACTAGGTATGCATAATTTTTGTTATAGCACTCAGCCCTCCAGTGTGGACATCATTAACACGAGCAATCAGGCGTACTCTCTCATACCCTCTCTACAAAAGCCCTAACTTTCCGAAGGCAACTGCAATCCGACGATCAAACCCCCGAAGTACAAACCCTAACCCTAGGGTTTTCGAGAAGCAAATCAATCAATCCCCTCTAATTTGAAGCAATCAAGCAACTGAGGGATCAAGGTGGTGAGGCCCAGGGGCCTTTGGTTTGGTTTATTTACAGTTTTTACATATTAATCATAGCACTTTGATTTTCTGCTAATCTTTTAGTCTAGTGTGAGGAAGAATATCGGCTGGTACTACGTTCCCTTGGCCGGTATATCAATCCAGGAGGATCCCTCGGTCGTGACATCTATTCACCAGCCGCAAGATCCATCTCCCTGGAACAGTCTATTTTGTTTTGCTTATTTTGATGCATGCTTTCAACTAACGTACTGGCTCACCTTATCTACTGTTAAAGGCTAATAAACAGATTACTTGTTTAGAATTAAACAAAGCATGTGTATATCTTATGTCGAACAATTATGTGCCAATCTCACGACTGGGCAAAGAGAGGTGCCTAACACCTTCCCCTTACGGTACTCTTGGCTCCTGTACCGGAATCTCTACTTGTTTTTTTTCCCTAGTTTTATAAACTAGGTGGCGACTCTATTTTGACGATAACTACTATCATGTGACGATGTTCCTAGCCATGGAAATATCCACAATCTTGGTTTATGAAGCAAACAACCAAACAGACAAACAATGATCAATCTGTATGGCGATGCCCTGCTTGGGAGGTGTCAACAATAACTTGGCCTCTGGCCACTACTTTGTCTTAGATATTTTGGCACTTTCCGGGGTTGTTCAAAACCTCCTTTGGTGTCTTTGTTATATCGATTCCGGTTGATTGTAATGGGTAGGCTCTTATGGGGTAGTTGCTCGCTCGATGCTCCTCCTATTATCTGCGCCAAATTGACCACCACAATTGCATAAGAGGTAAAAGCATTTCACAGAACGTCATGCATATGATTGAATTTTGTTACGAAGATTAGACCTCCGAAAAATTTGTTTTATATGTAAAAGATTTCCTTTTCATAATATATTATTGGCCGGAGGCTAGGGAAATATTTTTTCCATATGTAGAGATCATAAAACGATTTCCTTTTTGAATATATAAAAAGGGATTGATCAACCATTGGGGATTAGTCTGCCGAGAAGATTTTTTTTAAGTAGCAACCCTTGTTTTGTTTTTTCCCGGTGAAGAGATTTTTTTTTTGTTTTGATAAAAAGAAAAAGAAAGGGTTGCCCGGCTGTTTTTTGTTTTTCGTGGAGTTGAGAGACATTTTGCTATTGGAAAAGGAAGGATGGGTTGCACGACAATTATGGGATTTTGACAGTTTTCCATTGTAGCCCACATTCTTGTTTGCTTCTTTCATCTTGCGTTGTCGAACACTTTTTGTTTATATCATATCATTCATTCATTCACTGTTTGTGGTTCTTGGTGCCGTTTACTGCTGTGGCCGAATCTTTTGGAGATTGATTCGGAGCTGGTTCAATCCGGAGATCGGGCGTGAAGTCCATGGTGCATCTATTGGATCTTGAAGAAGCTTGGGGAGCATCAGAGATTGGCGAGAATAGGTAAAAGCTTGGGTAAGGATTTTACTATTTCACAATCTGTACTTCTTTTTGATTAATGGAACAAATCAGTAGTGTTAGGCCGTGGTTTTGGCTTAGGGTTATTTATGACCCTAAGTTTTTCCATGTTAATCGTGCGTATCCTGTCTCAATTTTTATTCTACTGCACTACTTGATTTTTGGTTTGGATTAATCGAGATAATCACTGGGTTCATCTTTATTAATTTTTAAATCAACAAATTGGTGATCTTTTTATCTAAATTCTTATTCACCCCCCCTGTAGGAGTAGTTTAAACGCTTCCGCATAATTTCAATTGGTATCAGAGCGGGTTGCTCTGTTTAGGTTTAACCACTTGAGTTTAATTCTGGTTATAATGGACATGAACGCACCACGAGAGGGAGCCTCAAACTCGAGGCCACCCTTTTTCGACGGTAATGATTATCCGTACTGGAAAGCCCGTATGACCACACATTTGAGTTCACTAGGAATTAAGGTTTGGAGATCTGTTAGGTACGGCTATGAGGCCCCAACCATAGAAGACACTAAGACTAAACAGATGAGAGCTAAGGAGGACACCGAGTGGAATTCTGCTGACAATGTTAATTTTGAGGCAAACTCTAAAGCTTTAGGAGCCATTTATGGTGCATTACGTAAAACTGAGTTTAGTCGTATTTCTGCATGCACCACTGCAAAAGAAGCTTGGGATATTCTTCGAGTCACCCATGAGGGTACTAAGACCGTCAAAACTTTGAAACTCCAAATGCTTACGACACGTTTTGAAGAATTAAGAATGCAGGAAGATGAGACTTTTGATAGTTTTATCACTACGCTGAGTGAAATCGTTAATTCCTTCCATGCGTTAGGAGAACCTATCCCAAATCTTGAAATTTGTCGAAAAGTGCTTAGGTCTCTTCCTGAGAGGTTTAGGGCTAAGGTAGTTGCGATAGAAGAAAGTGATAAAGTTGATGATATTCTTTCTGAGGAACTTGTAGGTAAACTTCAAACGTTTGAATTGAATCATCTTTCGAAGAAACCTACATCAAAGCCTAATAAAAGCATTGCTTTTAAATCATCTAGAGAAGAATCCTTAGTGACACAAGAGAGTGATGATGGTCTTGACGAAGAAGAACTTGCTTTCTTTGCTAAGAAATTCAGTAAATTTGTTAAATTCCGTAAGAATAATGAATCTGGAAATTTTCCTTCTTTAACTAGTGGAGGTAAGAATTTTAATTTTGGGGATAATGAAAAGAAATCTTCTATTGATAAATCCAAGAAATCCCAAGTATACAATGTCACGAGTGTCACGATTTCGGGCATGTTCAGGCAGAGTGTGCAAACACTCTTAAAAAGAAAGTGGCCAAGGGGTATAAGGCTACGTGGGATGACGACAGTGATGAGAGTAGTGATGGGGGTTTTGAAGCTTCTAGATATTCTATACTTGTTGCTAACATTAAGTCCCCCACGTCCCAAAAATCAGTAGAACTTTCTACAAATCTTAGTGATGATAGTAAGTATGTCTCGACTGATGATGACTGTGAGAATAGTGACGATGATATAGATTCTATTCATGAGGCCTATAATCAATTGTTTAAAGAGGGTGTCAAACTAAAAAAGAAAGAGAAAGAACTCATGAGTGTCATCGAGAAAATTAGTGGTGAAAGGAATAAACTTATAGATGACATTGAATCTAAGAACATTGAGCTTGAAAAAGTAAAAACCTATAATGCTAATCTCGCAGACAAGTTTGCCAAGATTGAAAGAGAGCGTGTGGATGCCTTGAAGGCCCTTGAAGGGTCTAAGGATAGGATTTTTGAATTGGAGCGTGACCTTACGGAGGCCACTGAGGCCATAAAGCGTAATGAGTGTGGCGCAACTCGTATTGCCGAGATGACACGTACGTTTAGAAATAGAAGCAGTTTAGGGTTCGTTGATCCACCTTCACTCACTCCTAAGGTTAACGAGCTCACAAAGAAGGAAATCAAGTTTGTGAAATCTGAAATTGCAAAGAATGGTAGTGAGCGATAAACTCGAATCTTCTATTAAATCTCGTACCATCATTAAGAATGCTTACAATGGTAATCATGCTCCTGAAAAGAAATATCCTTTTATTTGTCACTACTGTGGTGGTCAAGGTTACATTCGACCTTTTTGTTATACACTTAGAAGGGACAATCAGAGAATAAAGGGGAAATTGTTTGTAGCCCCAGTTAATAAAAGTGTTCCGTATAGTCAACCCAATGTGGAGAGACCTCAAGTTATGTGTCAGTCTCCCACAAACATTAAGAATGAGAATTTTCAAAAGAAATTGAGTCAGTTGGCGAATCAAACTTCTCACCTTGTCGAGGAAATCAAAAAGTTGTCAAATTTGACTAAAAATAATGGAGAGACTGATAGGATTGTTGAAAGACATACCACACATGGTCACACCTTGCATGTGAACTCCAAACCAAAGCAAACATGGAAGAGAGTGAATGTCACGTGTCATGTTGCACACACTGCGTGTAGAGCACAAGATGCCTGGTACTTAGACAGTGGATGTTCAAGGCACATGACTGGAAATAAGTCTTTCTTTGCTAAGCTAGAGAAGTATAATGGTGGTTTTGTCACATTTGGCGATGGTAATACAGGTAAAATCGTAGGACAAGGCACCATAAACGCACCCGGGATCCCTCCATTAGATAACGTATTATATATTGAGGGTTTGAAAGCTAACTTGTTAAGCATAGGGCAATTTTGTGATAATATGCATGAAGTCAATTTTTCTAAAAATAATTGCTCTATTGTTGATGCTTCGAGTATGTGTGTTGTTAAAGGTGTTAGTTCCTCAGATAATTGCTATTGTGTTGAAATTGTTGGTTCTAATGTGTGTCATCCAGTCCAACGTTCTAGGATAAAACATGACATCCGTCATCATTTTATTCGTGATTTGGTTGAAGATGGGGTCGTGACACTTGAGTTTATATCCACACATGAACAAAAAGCTGATATTTTTACAAAACCGTCAAATTCCCTTAGGTTTGAGCACCTTAGGAAGTCTATTGGTCTCATTTCCATGGATTAGATTTAATGGGTTTGCATGTCTCTCATTTGCGTGCTTTGTGTGCTATCAATTTAGAGTAGACATGTAAAACTTTTTCTTTTATTTTTATTTCCATTTTTTTTTGTTCTGCATATTTTTTTTGATTTAAAAAGAAAAAAAAAATTGTGAACAGATGTTCTTTGTTTCTCATGTTTATGGCCCTTATAGTCAGAATATTTGCATCCAATGTGTTTTTTCATCTCTGAGAATCTTTAGATTTTGAATGTTTCATATTTCATGGCTTTATGATTTCCACTATATCACGTACGCGATTTATTGCTCCTCAACTCCTTTTGGTTATTCTCATGAACTTGGACATGTTCATGTGTTTGTCCCCCTTGAGATTGACCTTTGGCTACTATTCCCTAGTGATTCTTATTACCTTGTTCTATTATCTCCTGCAAACATCTATATGGTTCTTTTATATTCTCTACCTATCCAGGCGTTCATTGAGTAACCGGACAATTGGGGTGAGGTATTCTCCCTCTGAGTGTTCGCGTCAAAAGGTGGATAGACCTTGTGAAGGTATGTATGACTCCTAGGCCACTTGCCCAGTAACCGGGCCTCTTGCCTCAGTAAGCATTGAGTGTTCGCGTCAAACAGTGGTGGAGTAATAGTGGATGTTTTTATCCCCTTAAAAAAAAAGGGAAAAAATAAAGAAAAAGAAAAAGAAAAAGAAAAATGACAAATAAAAAAAAAAATCCTTGTTTCACTTTGAGGACCTAGCTTGGTTTGACTTTTTGAGGGGGAGTTATCCTAAAAATCCTTGCGTACATGAGAATATTCCTCCCGGACTGAGTTAAGCTTGACATTATTTACGTGATGCACACACACACTTTGTCATACGGCCTTGTTTTATGCTTCATTCTTCTTCTAACTATCTCTTTGCTGAACAACTACATTGCAAATTCTTTTGTTCTGCTTATACGGTGTTTGATAATGACAAACATTGTTCTTGTTCACAAGAAGTGTATGGATTATGTTCTCGATGCATCCGTATGAATTCATTGTGTGCGACATCAAACTCCATTTTTTTTAAAAATTGAGTCATATTTGTCTTTAACAGTATAGCGTTTTGGGACAACGCGGCTGGGCTATTTGAAATGTTCTTTTTAGGAGTAAAGTCGGTCAACTAAACTATCCATCGAGTGTCCATCAAAACTCCCTGTCTAGAATTTGGTCCACCAAATCATCAATCGTGTTTCCATCGAAACTTTCTGTTTGAATTTGGTCAGTATGCTCCTTTCCTTTGTTTTTCCGTGACAAAAAGGGGGAGAGTTTATATGTGTCGTATTTTTGAGTGCTATCGTTCATTTGGGGAGATATTTATAAGGGGAGATTAATTTTATTGATGAATTGCTAGTCTAGTTTTCTGCTTTGCTTGGCGTTTATTATTAAATTATGCTGACCTATTCTAGTAACATATATTTTGTCGCATAGTTTTTGTTGAGCTATCTTTGCAGGTGCAACTCAAACTTCATTGGATAGACCTAGTTTAGGCTAGTGTTTATTTCCTTCAGTTGTATTTTTCTGTTGTGGTTTAGTGCAGTTGGTTTTGTCCCGAAAATGCCAAAGGGGGAGATTGTTAGATATTTTGGCACTTTCCGGGGTTGTCCAAAACCTCCTTTGGTGTCTTTGTTATATCGATTCTGGTTGATTGTAATGGGTAGGCTCTTATGGGGTAGTTGCTCGCTCGATGCTCCTCCTATTATCTGCGCCAAATTGACCACCACAATTGCATAAGAGGTAAAAGCATTTCACAACACGTCATGCATATGATTGAATTTTGTTACCAAGATTAGACCTTCGAAATATTGGTTTTATATGTAAAAGATTTCCTTTTCATAATATATTATTGGCCGGAGGCTAGGGAAATATTTTTTCCATATGTAGAGATCATAAAACGATTTCCTTTTTGAATATATAAAAAGGGTTTGATCAACCATTGGGGATTAGTCTGCCGAGAAGATTTTTTTTAAAGTAGCAACCCTTGTTTTGTTTTTTCCCGGTGAAGAGATTTTTTTTTGTTTTGATAAAAAGAAAAAGAAAGGGTTGCCCGGCTGTTTTTTGTTTTTCGTGGAGTTGAGAGACATTTTGCTGTTGGAAAAGGAAGGATGGGCTGCACGACACTTATGGGATTTTGACAGTTTTCCATTGTAGCCCACATTCTTGTTTGCTTCTTTCATCTTGCGTTGTCGAACACTTTTTGTTTATATCATATCATTCATTCATTTACTGTTCGTGGTTCTTGGTGCCGTTTACTGCTGCGGCCGAATCTTTTGGAGATTGATTCTGTAGGGAGGTATTCCCAAACATATACAATTAATAGCCGAACACATGGTGTATATGAACGCACATGGTAAATACAAGAGAACTTACTGCCGGACAGCACGGTAAACGACGATGAGGGCCAATAACATGAGAAGTTATTGGTCCATGCAGCCTGTTCGGCATAAAAGGATGAACGACATGTGAATTCATGAAAAGGACCAGTTGCATGTGAGGCCATTGGTCCAGATGTACTGTTCGGCAATGAGATGGCCGGACAGGGAAAGAGTTGTTAAGTAAACGGCCTTGAATGCTAAGGCGGTAGGAACGCTCTAGAAAGATTCCAGAACGGCCTTATCTTCTAAAGAGTAAGATCCCGAGTATATAGAAAAGATACCCAATGGGAATGAAATGTTCGGCCAGCTATGGAAAAGAGTCCTAAAAGGACTCTTTAGTGATAAACTGATAAAGGAACGAGAGTCCAAGAAATTTTGGACTTCCTATACGAGATAGGAATCCCAGGGCAACAGGGATGCTTGGGCAGCAAGCATCTATGAATCTATAAATAAAGAGGTAAACCTAGAGGTAAAAGGTACGCAATATTTGGGCATTTCAGACTGTTTTCCTACTGATAATTAGGGTTTCTTATTAGTTCGTGATACTAACTTTGGCATCAGAGGGCCTTTGCTACGAGAAGCAAAGGTGCGCTCACCCTTTGTATGTCTTGCAGATTAGGGTTCCGATGACGAACTAGGGTTCCGGTGTAGAGCCACGTGAAGCTGTTGCAAATTGGTGTCATTCAGAGCACCAATTGTTTTCATCCCCTTACAATTGGCACTGTCTGTGGGAAACGAGCCAATTCCTTGGAAAACAATCATGGTGGAAGAAGATCCAGCCACACCGTTCAATCCAAAGGACCAGTTAAGTGGTGGAGGAGATAAATCTCCACCGTGTGCTCTGAAAAAGCCCACTGGTAGACAGGGAAGATGACTACGGGCTCCACGAGAAGGAGCAAGTCCCACCGAAGAGAGGCATCGGTGGAACATTCAAGGAGTGTACATAACAGTGAAGATGTCCTCAATAAAAAGAGGATGGAAATCGAGGAGTACGCTCATTTGATTAGAAAATGAGAGGACGAGATACAAGAATTACAGCGGGTACGAGAACACCCGGAAGATTTTGGACTTTCAAGAAGGAATTTCGAGAGAGATAGACGGACTAAGGTAGTCCATAAGCAGGCTCATTCACGAGAAAGAAAGAGCAGGAGTCCTACTATAGGGCGATACGAGGCTTCTCCACGAAAGATGAAAAACAGAAGTAAAAGCCGAACACCGGAAAGACGAAGGGCTTCTTCACGAAAAAGGAGGAGCAGAAACCGAAGTTCCACCCCAGAGGAGGATGAAACAAGGAAGCATCACCGGGACAGATACGAGAGGCCTGATGCTGATTGCGCCAAAGCCACGGCCCGTAAGTCAAAGGAACTTGAGGAAGGGACAGTCACTGCACGAGAAGCAGCACGAAAGGCCCTAAGCAACATAGCAGCTTCCCCCTTTGCAAGGAGGTTGCAAGAGGCTAGGTTGCCAAGCTGAGTGAAGCACGGAACATTCATACTTTACGAGACAAACGCGGACCCCGTAGCTCACATACAGCATTATCAAAAGGCTATGTTCATGCACGAAGGGGATGATGCCATCTTATGCAAAATGTTCCCTTCAAGTCTTGGCAAGGTGGCTTTGTCTTGGTTTCATAAATTGGCCCCACGATCCATACGAGGATGGAGGCAGTTG
This sequence comes from Rhododendron simsii, assembly GCA_014282245.1. Classification (NCBI taxonomy): domain Eukaryota; kingdom Viridiplantae; phylum Streptophyta; class Magnoliopsida; order Ericales; family Ericaceae; genus Rhododendron; species Rhododendron simsii. Next base: position 28,343,184 of record CM024954.1, read on the forward strand.
GCTGAAGAGTTCACCGCTCTATTCTTGACAAGCAGAAAAGCTCCAAAGACATTTGACAGTCTTTCCACCATGAAGCAAACAGAAGACGAGCTGATCAGAGACTATGCAAAGAAGTATTGGGAAACTTTCAACGAGATTGAAAGTTGCAGTGAGGAGTATGCTATTGCAACCTTCAAAACCGGTTTACCCGTTCGGGGAGAGCTGCGCCGTTCATTGAATAAACATTCGGTAGCCACGTTGGCTAAACTGATGGAACGGATAGAGCAACATGCCAGGATGGAGGATGACATATTCCGGGAGGATGGCAGGATTGTTGCCGAGCAGCCAAAGGCACCTGTCAAAAAGGTGGATAAGCCAAAGCCCAAGACTTACAGAGAGAGAAAGGAGTACGGGCAGGCTAAGAAAGAGCCGTACAAGGATAAGCAAGCTCCTGACCCTAAATCTTTCTTTTCTATCACTACGGTTTGGAAGGAACCAAATTATAGGATTCTTTATCAAATAAAGAATCAGCCATACTTTAAATGGCCCCCAAGTCTAGGCGGAGATAAGGACGCAAAACATGCTACGAATCAGCACTGCAGCTACCATAAGGATTAGGGCCATATGACTGAGGATTGTGAGATGTACAAAAGACACCTTGACGATTTGGTCTCTCGGGGCTATCTCAAGGAATTTATCCAGGAAGACCCCAAAGACAAAGGGAAGGCCATGGAGCTGGATTACGAGCAAAATCCTAAAGGGGTAATCCATATGATACATGGGTTGGCCACACCTTATACGAGAAATAAGGTTAGGCTATTACAAAGGCAGGTCAAGCATGATCAGCATGTGATGCGATTAGGAAACAAGAGAGGGCGAGAGGATGACGTATGCAATGAAAGCATAGCATTCACGGATGATGATCTAGGAGAAGTCCAAATACCCCACAACGATGCTTTGGTCATAACCCTACGAGTTGGAGAATATGACATCGAGAGGATTCTAGTGGACTGTGGGAGTTGTACAGAGGTGATGTACTACGACGCATTCAAGAAGCTGGGGCTGGCCCAAACAGACTTGGAGCAATCCACAACACCCCATATTGGGTTCGGTGCAGAAGCAGTCTGGCCTCTCGGAAAAGTAACATTGCCTGTTCGGGCCGGATCAGTTGTCTTGAGAACAGACTTTCTGGTCGTAGATGTTCCTTCTTCCTATAACGCGATTATAGGAAAGACTTGGTTGCACAAAATGAGGGCAGTTTCCTCAACTTACCACTAGATGGTGAAATTCCCAGGATCCAATGGGGTCGAAGTAATTAGGGGCAATCAGAAAGTGGCCCAACAATGTCTAATTTTCATCGTCAAAAGAGCCCCCAAAAGCCCACCACATTCATACATTAGAAGTACCAGATCAACCAACTATCGAGGATGTTGGAAGAAGTCCGGCAGAAAAGGTAGTCGAAGGCCTAGAGAAAATTCAGATCAACGAGACTAATCCTGAAAGATATTTTCTAATTGGAGAATCATTGCCAGCAGACGAAAGGGCTGAATTCATAAGATTCCTAAAGGAATATGTCGACGTATTTGCATGGGTCCCAGAGGAGATGCCTAGAGTAGATGCGAGTGTGATTTGTCACCATCTAAATGTTGATCCCCAGCATAAGCCGATCATCCAGAAAAAGCGAAGGGCAGTCGTGCAGCACCTAGATGCTGTAATTGAAGAGATCGATCGTTTGCTTAAGGCCAAAGCAATATGAGAGGTCTATTATCCTGAATGGTTATCCAACACCACAGTTGTAAAGAAGAAGAATGGGAAGTGGCATGTCTGTGTAGATTTCACAGACCTCAACAAGGCGTGTCCAAAAGACAGTTTTCCTCTTCCAAGGATATACCAGCTGGTTGATGCAACTGCTGGATTCGAGCGAATGAGTTTCCTCGATGCATATCGAGGATATCATCAGATTGCTATGTTTGGACCCGATCAAGAGAAGACTTCATTTATCACACCACGAGGGTTGTACTGCTATAGCGTTATGCCATTTGGGTTAAGACACGCTGGAACAACGTACCAAAGACTTGCAACCATCATGTTCAAAAGGCTGCTTGGCAAGACTATGAAGGTTTACATAGATGATATGGTGGTGAAAAGTCAAGATAAATAGGGACACATAGCGGATTTGAAAGAAGCTTTCCAAATCCTGAGGGAGTACAAACTGAAGCTCAACGCCTCGAAATGTGCGTTTGGAGTTGGTTCTAGAAAGTTCTTAGGCCATTTGGTGACCATGAGAGGGATTGAGGCTAACCCTGATCAAATTGCAGCCCTGCAAAGGTTACAAAGTCCCAAAAGCACAAAGGAAGTCCAAAGGTTGACCGAAATGGCTGCAGCACTTAATAGATTTATCAGCAGGTCAAGCGATAAGTGTAGACCCTTTTTTCAGTTATTGAAAAAGAGGGAGGGATTCAAATGGGGAGCAGAGTGTGAGCATGCTTTTCTAGGACCTGAAGAAATATCTGGCCGAACCTCCACTTTTGTCAACTCCACAACCAGGTGAGTCTTTAGTTTTGTACTTAGCTATTTCTGAACATGCTGTAAGTGCAGTCCTGTTAGGGGATTTGGGAACCGAGCAAATCCCAATTTATTACGTTAGCAAGACATTGCTAGATGCAGAGACGAGATACCTGCCCCTAGAGAAACTTGTCCTTGCACTTAGGACAACCACGAGAAAATTGCCACACTACTTCCAAAGCCATAAGGTTGTAGTTTATACTGAGTTCCCACTGAAATCACTGCTACGAAAAGCAGACTTCTTAGGAAGAATCTCGACGTGGTCCGTCGAGTTAAGCCAATACGATATTGATTATCAGCCGCGTACAGCAATCAAAGGCCAAGTGTTGGCTGATTTTGTGGCGGAGTTTTCTCCTGCAGTGGCTCCCTTGCCACCTACGAGAAAGGAACAAGCGACTAAGACATCACTCACGAAGAACCAACTCTCAGCCGAACAGGACCCCATGGAATGGAAGTTATTCCTTGACAGATCAGTATGTAATACTGATCAGGAATTGGGGTTATCCTCTTTCCTCCTGCAGGAGTAATGATCGAATTATCTGTTCGGCTTGGTTTCAGTGCATCAAATAATGTGGCGGAGTATGAGGCACTCTTAGCCGGATTGAGAAGTGCAAAGATTCTAAAAGCAAAACGAGTCAGGGTGCATTGTGATTCACAGCTCATAGTTAATCAACTGTCCAGGGAATACCAAGCCCAGAATGAGAAGATGGCAGCATATGTGGAAGCGGCCAAAGATTTACTTGATACCTTCGAAAGGGTTCACATTGAACAGATAAGTTCAGGACAGAATGCTCATGCCGATTCCATAGCATGGTTAGCCGCAGCTGTTCCAACTGAACTCAAACGAAGGGTAGCAGCTGAGTATCTAACAGAGCCGAGCATTGGGAGGAGTATTGAGTTGGTCTTGGACGTGAACCAAGGACCAAGCTGAATGGATCCAATCGTAGAGTTTTTACAAAATGAAATACTCCCCACTGATAAAAAGGAAGCTCATAAGATCAAAACCAAGTCTGCAAGGTTCTGGCTGTCCCCAGAAGGGAAGCTTTACAGGAAGTCTTTTACAGGACCTAATTTACTTTGTGTGCACCCTGAGATGGTGCAAAAATTTTTGCACGAAATTCACGAAGGGACTTGTGGGAGCCATGCTGGAGGTAGATCCATTGCCCACTGAGCAATTACACAAGGCTATTACTGGCCACATATGCAAGAGGATGCCAAGGTGTATGTAAAAATTTGTGAAAGATGTCAGAAATTCTCACCAATGATTCGAACACCAGCCGAGGATCTAGTGCCTTTGACAAGTCCTCGGCCGTTTGCCCAGTTGGGAATGGACATTGTGGGTCCCCTCCATAAAGCAACTGGGAATCGAAAGTTCCCGCTAGTGGCAACAGACTATTTTACCAAGTGGATGGAGGCAGAACCACTGGCCAAAATCACCGAACCTATGATAGAAAAGTTCGTGTGGAAGAGCATCATCACTCGCTTTGGGGTCCATTATTCATTGATTACTGACAATGGGTCCCAGTTCCAGAAAAAGTTCAAAGCTTTTTGTGCCCAGTACAGGATACGAAATTATTACTCAACTCTAGCCTACCCTCAGAGTAATGGGCAGGCAGAAGCATCCAACAAGACCATTCTTGACGGGATCAAGAAGAGGTTGGACAAGGGTAAAGGGAAGTGGCCCGATGAATTGCCACTTGTTCTATGGGCACATAGGACAACACCTAGGCGGTCTACGGGAGAGACCCCCTATTCGTTGGCATATGGCACAGAGGCAGTCGTTCTTTTAGAAATGGGCCTTCCTACCAACAGGACTATATTGGTCGAAAAAGGGGCAATGACAAGGCCCTCAAAATTGAGCTAGATCTCGCCGAAGAAAGGAGGGAAAGGGCCCTGGTACATCTGGCTTCTTATCAAGAACAGCTGATGAAGAGCTATAACAAGCACGTTCACCCTCGAGAATTTGGGGTTGGGGACCTTGTACTACGAAAGGTGCTCGGCAACACCAAGGTAGCCAACGAAGGCAAGCTGGGGGCTAATTGGGAAGGCCCATATTGAATAACCGAGATTGTGGGCATCGGGGCCTATAGGTTGGTTGATTTGGATGGCAATCCAGTGCCAAGACCTTGGAATGTTCATAATCGGAGAAAATTCTTTGTTTAAAGGAATTTTATTTTGGAACACACCACGTGATTGTGTGGGAGCTACAAACAAAGCTCCTTTATTTTCCATTATTTTTTAAGTTACAAGGGATACGAGTAATGCCACCTTGAGTTTTAATTTAGGATGCACTACATGATTTTGTGGGAATTACGAATATAATTCCCTTGTTCTAGTTTTTTATTTTAGTTGCAAGGGGTACGAATAACGCCCCATTGAGTTTCAGCTTATGAATAAAGTCCTTTCTTTCAAAGTATATCAAGCTTTTTGGAATTTTCGTTTTGGAAATATGAAATATGGAGCTTGGTATTATCTTCCTTTTTTCATATTGGGGAGCAAGGGACTGGCATGAATGCCATATACAAGATATTTAAAAGTATGAGATACTTAAGTACGAGAAACTTACAAAATTCTAAGTACGAATATACTTAGTAGAATCCAAGTACGAAATACTTGGGCAACAGACATAACGAGATGTGTCTAAGATACTTTTAACTAGGTATGAGGAACTTAAATACTACGACTGTACCCCTCGTATGAGGAAACTCGGGATGCATACGAAAATATGCAGTCGTTCGGATAACAATTATTTGAGCAAACACTTATGGTAATAGTTTGAAGTTTAAAATAACAAAAAACACACAAGGTACGACATACCTAAGTTGCGTACGACTAAACGCTATACTTGAGTAGAATTGCTCCTTTGAGTTTCATAAAGAACGAAAGAATTACTTTCGGTATATATCTGAATATATGCATCTGTAGCGAGTAAAAGCATACGTGATCATGCTCAAATGTCTAAGTGTGAGAAACTTTGAAATTCGTCCAAATTTTCCTAGCACGAGTGCATACGAAAACATGCACAATTAGCTTGTGCTTTAAAAACAAATTAGGCATGCAGTCAGAAGTTATCTAAGTACGATTAAACTTAAAAATCTAACCTATAAGGTTGGCACTACGAAAGTTGCAGGGTGCCAAGCAAACAAATACTGTGTTAACAAAAGTACGAAAATACTGGTACCACGCAGGGTAGGAAAGCTTTGGTTACACAGAACCAGCTGAAATTATCTAAATTCTGATGAAACCACCAAATCAGGTACTTACCGAGCAATTCAGTCCAACTCCTGGATTTCTGGTGCAGCATTGGTTGCAGCCCTTGGAAGTACAACATCATCACTAGCAGTGGCACTTTGCTCAGTAACATTGGTCTCAATGGCTGCCTCCCGAACTGATGTGTGTTCTATTGCAGCATCTTGAGATTCCATCTCTATCTCCTCATCTGCATCTGCAAATTCATCTATCTGACGGTCGACATCATCAGTTGGGGGCTCGTCGTGCTCCTGAGATGCTACTGCCCGGCTGCTGGGAAGGTCTGATAAGCACCCAGAAATGTAATGAAAGGGTGCGCTAGTGTCTAGGTTTAATTTAATTTACTCATTAATTAGTTGTTTTTAACTTAGTTGTCTCGTAGAGTGTGTTTGTTTTGTTTTGTAGGTGAATCGCCTAATAAAAGCCTTTAAAGGCCAAGGCGCAGCTCAGGCAGAGCTCAGGCAGAAGAAGCCCTGGCCAAGGCAGGAGCAGAATCGCCAAGGCAGAAGAGCAAAGACAAAGCCATGGCTCGGGCAGAAACTCTCCAGCCAAGGCAGAAGCAGGCCGACAGCCAAAGCCAAGGCGTGGCCAAGCTGTGGCCCGGGCAGAATCAGGCGTGGCCAAGGCGTGGCCAAGCTGTGGCCAAGGGCTGAAAAAACTTCAAGCTTCAGAACTGATAAGCCCGCGCGATCGATTGAAGCTAATAGCTTCAATCGGTACCGAGTGCTTAGCGACCGAAGATATCATCTCGCGATCAATTGGACAAGAAGGCTTCGATCGATACCGAGAACCTATCTCAGTAATGTTAAGCTGTGGCAATCGGTACCGAGGACCTTAGCGGGGCATCTTCAGAGCATCTTTTGGGATATTCCGTGCGCGAAACAGAGGCGGTATAAATACCCCGTTATGTCACCTTTGCACGATTTGGACAGAAATGTACCCATAATTCTAGATCTAGATTAGATTCAATTTGCTTTTTGGGTATTGTTCTTACTTGTTCTTCATTTTCAGCTCTTGAATACTTTAATTTCTGCCTTATTTAGTTAGTTTTTGACATAGTCGCTTTAATTAAAGTTGTTCCTTAGTTCCCGATCTATCTTTTAAGCTAGTTTTCTTCTAGTCTTGCATTTCAATTATGTTTAGTAGATTTTTGCTTGCTCTTATCTCTCTAGATATGTGTGAGTAGTTTCAAGGGTTAGGTCATGGGATGATTAGCATCCCATGGCTTGGGGAAAAATTGGATTTTTCACCAATAAAGCTCTAATTTTTAGATTTGAAAATTAATGTGGGGCTCGGATTCGTTTGGTATACCGCCGAGGTGTTAACCTCTTTGATCATGTGTAGGTGGGAGCGTCGCCTACTCACCACACATGATGCTTAGAGCTCTGACGCTCGAGGTGGTTATCAAATGAGTTTTAGAGCTAGCTTAATAATCGAATCTCTTTTTCCCGTTTTAGATACCTACAATTGTGTATTTTAAATCGCGTAAATTGGTGAAAAGTGCAGTTTAACCCGAGTCATGAATGCTAGGATTCCTAGACCTAACCTATATTTTCCTAATTAATTCATTCTTAATTTAGCCATTTTAATTCTACCGTTCAAAGTAAAACCAAGTTGACTGGCTAAAAGTCGAAAGCCTTGCTTACTCCTACAAATCCAACCAAGCCGTACTAGTTTTCCCTTGGGTACGATCCCGGTCTTCCGGATTATTATGCTTCAACCGACTTATTAGCCCTACGCTTGGGGTAATATTCTTCTACATCGGAAGTAATACGAAGCATTTTTGGCGCCGTTGCCGGGGATTTCTTATTATGGCTTTCTTGGAGGTTCGACAAACCACTGTAAGTATCCCGCTTTCGTCTCTTAGTAGTAGTTTAGTAGTTTATGTGTTAGAGTATGTGTTAGTTGCTTGTATTTAGTTTGGTGGATACCTCTAACCTGACCTTGTTGTCAAACTTGAGGTGTAACGAAACCAAGCTAAATATTGAGTGTGTGCTTAGTTAGTTTAGTTTAATTTGTTAGTTACTTAGCTTAATTTGATTGCATTGCTTAGCCGAGGTGGTGGCATAACCCCTCGCATATTCTGTTGCTTAGTTGAGGTGGCGGCATAGCCCTTCCAGTCTGGTAGGTAATTAGTTAGTAGTTGTTGTTTTGTGTATGCCTGTTTATTTTATGTTTCTAGCATTAGAATAGAATGGCAGCAACACCTGAGGAAATACTTTCGAGGACTATGCAGGAGTTACGTTATCTTGCACACACGTTCACACCCTTTTGCATAGCCACTCATGATTCCAATGTTTTTGGAGTTCAAATGCGCTTTTCCAATTGGCTTCCCCACTTCCATGGCATGGATCACGAAAACCCTTCTTCTCATATTAGGGCTTTCGAGGAAAAAGTTGGTACTCTTGTGAAATTTGAGGCCGTACAAATGAATTATTTTGCGCTTTCTTTAAGGGATAGTGCTAAAGCTTGGCTTGATTCTTTAAACCCTCAATCCGTGCGGACTTGGATTGATTTGCAAAGGGAATTTCTAAAACGGTTCTTTCCCATATATTATACATGGGCTCTCAAGCAACAAATTCGAACTTTTGCTGAAAAAGAGAATGAATCATTTTATGCATGTTGGGGAAGATTCAAGAATTTGCTCAATACAATCCCGCATCATGGCTATGAAAACTTTCAAATTGCTAACTATTTTTATAACGGACTTTCTCAAAAGAGTCATGATTTCATAGACATGATGTGCAATGGAAAACTTTTTGATAAAGAACCCGCTCAAGCCTTGGATTTCTTTGATCGTTTGGCCGAAACTTTACAAACTTGGGCTTTTAACAAACATTTTGAGGATTCCAACTTGGATGCCAATGCCATGGAAGAGGAAATTCAGCCGCATATCTTTGTTGAAACTGTTGGTATAGATTGTGACAGCTCCTCAGAATCTGCATGGAGTGATGAGCCTATTGGTGAAACTGAGATCCAAAGATCTCCTCTTGTGGATTATCCTCTTTGTGATGATCCGGGGGGGAAAAGCCTCACCGCTAAAGTTATCTCTTTCGATCCCCCGTATCTTGATCCTTCCCCGGAGGACTTACTCCTTGCTCACGAGATGGACATGCTTGAAACTTCGGGCGTGTACGATGAAGATCCATTGGCAAAATCTCTCACCACTAAGGAAATGGATGCCGAAGTGGATTACTTGTATTCGTTATTGGCTAAACAAGATGCTTATGGACCAATCTTTGAGGAGGTGGCACCTATGGAAGCTACAATTGTCCCTTCAAGTCCCCCATGCCTTGATCTTCTCACTGCCAAAGAAATGGATGCTGAGGTAGACTCTTTACACTCTTTATTAGAAAAGCAAGATGCATGTGGGCCTATTCTTGAGAAGTTGCCAATTATAGAACTAATTGATTTTCTTGGTATTGATAATGTTGATTTGGCTTGCAATCCTCTTGTAGTAAATTTTGTCAACAACTTGAAAATTGATTTTGTTTGGGCTATACACTTGGTGGAACTTAAGTTTTTAAAATGAATTCGGCAATTGCTTTACTCAAAGTATCTTATCTTGTGGCATGGTCGAGTTCAATTCTTGGCAAAGACTGTAGCATGGGGTGCTCTGTTTCTTCTAATAGTTCTTAATGGCATGCTAAGTGTTCGTAGCCCACGTGTGGCTGAACCCTCTCTTTCTTTTTCTCTCTAATTTTTCATTCTCTTTCTCTTAATGGCATATTTGTTTTCCTTTTTGCTTTGCATCTTTTGTTTAGTTTTGCATGTTTGTTTTGTTTTGTTCTTTGTTTTGCATCGAATAAAGTCTTGGAGACACCTCACATGAAAAGATTTCACTAATGTGTTAGTGTAAAAAGGGCTTTCAATAGCTTTTCTTGGTAATAGTCTATCGTTAATGATCCATGCTCTCCGTGATTGCCCCTAATCGGAGGCAACTTAGGTCTGTGAGTGAGATTTGATATTGCCTGGAGTGCACGCTAGGTTGTACCTTTTCCTTGCTTGTTTTTGATCCTAGGGGACGCTGAACTTAGTTGATTGGCGAGGTCGAGCGATAGATTTTATTACGGGCGCTAGCATAACACATGTTCAACGGTCTAGTATAGCCACCTATTACTTACCCCCCCCGGTAAGGAATGGGAAGAAAAGTATGACTCGTGTGATCGCGTGATGATCGGGTGGTGCTTTTCATTCTGTTCGCATGTTTTTATTTGTTCTGTGTGTTTTAATTTGTTCTGTGCATTTTTTTTATGTTTTGTCTTTTTAGTTTTTGTTTGGTTTGAAGCCGGATAACACGGGCCGGTGGTTCTAATGTCATTTGTTTTGTGGAAGGTCGTTCTCTTAAGTCTTCTGCAGGGTTTATGTGCTACCACACCAGCCTTGGTGGTTTGGACCTAAAGCCGGAGTGAGTGAGGCATTCAGGAGCCCTAAACATGGGTGTGGCTGCGAGCCACGGTTGTTAGTCCGATAAAGCTTTGGATATGGCCCTGTGTGACTAGCTATGGTTCCGAGTTGGTAGAACCGAAGGAGTGAACCCTGGAAGCATCTAATCTGGCTGGAGCAAAACATTGGCATAAAATCCTCCAACTTGGTCGAGGTATTTAGGGGTTGACATTCCCCTTGGACGGTACATTCGCGCACTCTTCTTTTTTTCGCTTTGTTCCTAATGCTATGAGGGCATAGCATCGCTTTAAGTTGGGGGGAGAGGTTAGCTTATGTGCTATTTGTCTTATTTTTGTGTTTTGTGTTAAATTTGAAAAATCCAAAAACAATAGAAAATTGAAAAATCCAAAAAAAAATGAGAAAATTCAAAAATTTCAAAAATAAATAAAGCTTTTTACTTGCAATTCTTTCCTTTTGTCATGGTTTTGAGTTTTGTTCATGACTTGTTGCATGCTCAATAATTGTTAGTTGGCAAGAGTTCATGGCAATCCTAAGAATTTTGTGCTTCTTGATTTGCATGCTTAGTTGAAAATTGAATGTGTTAAGTTTTGAGCAAGTTGTTGAGCAAGCTTTGGCCCATATCCCCACCTTCCCAATAAATTGCTTGTAGTTAGGTGAATAATCGCATGTCCATGCCTAGTTGTGTTTAAATGTCGATTTTCAATCATTTTGGAATCCAAGGCGCAGTTAGGAAAGGATACAAGGCATTCTTTGCATGATCATGCCACATATGCGTCACCTAGTCCTACTTTGCATCCTAGTCTATTTCCCATTCTTTGCTTTAACCTAGGCAGCCGGATGCTTGGAGGGTTGATAATGGTTTTCAATGATTCAAGGAGATTTGGTGGTGGTGTGAATATGATAGAAGTGGTTGGAATGCGAAAAGGCAAAAATTGATACATGAATCCCTATCTTTCCTCTCTCACTACAAAAGCAAAAAAAAGCCCCAAATTTTCATCTCTCTCTCCAAAAAGCCCCAAAAATTGGCTCCAAAATCTCTCTCACTACTAACCTCACCTCAAATGACTCTATTCTTCAAAGAAAGGAGATCAAAGAAAGGCTATGAAAGAGCAAAAGCGGATTTGAAAGAGGGTTGAATACTTTGATAAGAGAATTTGTTTGATTTATGGGTTAGCATTCACTCCGGATGAGAAAGAATACAATGGAAATGGGACGCTCAAAGCTCAATACCATGGGAAGTCGGATAAGGATGGCGACTAGGTGTGATGTAGTTGGTGGTAGTAGTTTTAGTAGGCCTTATCTAGTAGTTTTTTTTATTTCTTCTTCGTAACTTTGTTTGGTGTTTGGCCGGCGTGTGGTCATGTCTTGGGTAGTTTAGGGTTGGTAGTGGCCAAGGGTAAATGAACCATGCTAGCATATGGCCACCACACTATTTTGTAGTCCCTTCCCTTTGTAACCAAGGTCATTACAAGATGAAAAAGTCCTTAGTTGATCTTTTGTGCGAATGGATTCCATTTTGATTGACTGTCTGATAGTTGCATAATTAGTTAATGGCATGTTTTCCTTTCGTTATCCAACTTTCATCTGTTAGTTGTTAACTCTGTTGAATAAAGTGCTTTAGTTGTTTGAGGCATGGTATTTCTTGTTCGCTATTGCCTGTTTGTCAACCACTTCTTCGGTGGATATGGTTTAAGTCTGAATTCACAAGTTTTGTGTCTCGTATCCTCCCATTGTTCGAGGACACAAACCTTTCTAGCTTGCTCTTAGACTTGCTTGATACTTAGCTTGTTTAATTGGATGCTAAAATTGTGAGTTGTAGAAATGAAATAAAAAGCCGGATTGTTGAACTCTTGCTAGTTGGTAATGTTGAGCATGTTCTAAGTTGTGAATACGGAAGGGTTGCATAGTTCTAGTTTTCTATTTTTCGTATGTTATTTGCTAGGGACTAGCAAACCTTAAGTTGGGGGGCGTGATAAGCACCCAGAAATGTAATGAAAGGGTGCGCTAGTGTCTAGGTTTAATTTAATTTACTCATTAATTAGTTGTTTTTAACTTAGTTGTCTCGTAGAGTGTGTTTGTTTTGTTTTGTAGGTGAATCGCCTAATAAAAGCCTTTAAAGGCCAAGGCGCAGCTCAGGCAGAGCTCAGGCAGAAGAAGCCCTGGCCAAGGCAGGAGCAGAATCGCCAAGGCAGAAGAGCAAAGACAAAGCCATGGCTCGGGCAGAAACTCTCCAGCCAAGGCAGAAGCAGGCCGACAGCCAAAGCCAAGGCGTGGCCAAGCTGTGGCCCGGGCAGAATCAGGCGTGGCCAAGGCGTGGCCAAGCTGTGGCCAAGGGCTGAAAAAACTTCAAGCTTCAGAACTGATAAGCCCGCGCGATCGATTGAAGCTAATAGCTTCAATCGGTACCGAGTGCTTAGCGACCGAAGATATCATCTCGCGATCGATTGGACAAGAAGGCTTCGATCGATACCGAGAACCTATCTCAGTAATGTTAAGCTTGTGGCAATCGGTACCGAGGACCTTAGCGGGGCATCTTCAGAGCATCTTTTGGGATATTCCGTGCGCGAAACAGAGGCGGTATAAATACCCGTTATGTCACCTTTGCCACGATTTGGACAGAAATGTACCCATAATTCTAGATCTAGATTAGATTCAATTTGCTTTTTTGGGTATTGTTTCTTACTTGTTCTTCATTTTCAGCTCTTGAATACTTTTAATTTCTCCTTATTTAGTTAGTTTTTGACATAGTCGCTTTAATTAAAGTTGTTCCTTAGTTCCCGATCTATCTTTTAAGCTAGTTTTCTTCTAGTCTTGCATTTCAATTATGTTTTAGTAGATTTTGCTTGCTCTTATCTCTCTAGATATGTGTGAGTAGTTTCAAGGGTTAGGTCATGGGATGATTAGCATCCCATGGCTTGGGGAAAAATTGGATTTTTCACCAATAAAAGCTCTAATTTTTAGATTTGAAAATTTAATGTGGGGCTCGGATTCGTTTGGTATACCGCCGAGGTGTTAACCTCTTTGATCATGTGTAGTGTGGGAGCGTCGCCTACTCACCACACATGATGCTTAGAGCTCTGACGCTCGAGGTGGTTATCAAATGAGTTTTAGAGCTAGCTTAATAATCGAATCTCTTTTTCCCGTTTTAGATACCTACAATTGTGTATTTTAAATCGCGTAAATTGGTGAAAAGTGCAGTTTAACCCGAGTCATGAATGCTAGGATTCCTAGACCTAACCTATATTTTCCTAATTAATTCATTCTTAATTTAGCCATTTTAATTCTACCGTTCAAAGTAAAACCAAGTTGACTGGCTAAAAGTCGAAAGCCTTGCTTACTCCTACAAATCCAACCAAGCCGTACTAGTTTTCCCTTGGGTACGATCCCGGTCTTCCGGATTATTATGCTTCAACCGACTTATTAGCCCTACGCTTGGGGTAATATTCTTCTACATCGGAAGTAATACGAAGCAAGGTCGATCTCAGTCCACAATGGGGAATCATCTGCAACACCGACTTTGGTCAAACAAGCTTCCCAGCAAGCAATTTAGACTTGGTCTTGTAGGGCTAGTATCTGCTCCACGTAGCTGGCCGTGGTGGCGTCATATCCTTTTTGATAACCGTCTTCAAAAGCGACCTTTTTGGTGCTGTCGATCTCTGCTAGAGCTTGACTGAGACTATCCTCGGCAGTCTCAAGCTTGCTTTTCTTTCAGTGACTTCTGCTTTGGCTTTGTCTCTCTCTCTCTCTCCAGCCTCGAGACTGTTCGGAGCAGCCTCGTATTGTCGTTCAAGAGCCTAATTCTTTCATCATCAGCTTCTTGAAACTTTTGCCCCAATGTCATCATCTTTTGGATAAACTATACAAAAACTAGACATACGTTAAAACATTTTTACCAGCTACAATCAAGGTAAGGCTAGAAGAGAGGTTTTGGTTACCTTGATTCCACTGACGAGACCAGTGGACACGAGTCTATCTGCAAACGATGAGGATTCCTTCTGCATATCCACAGGAAGCGATAGGCCCTATGCTAGGGCTAGTGCAGTTTCGGAGGAGCTCGCACTGTCTCCGACGTTTACAGGCCGATCCCCCCTCATGAGTTGAAGGGCCCAGGCTTCAGGAATGATGGGAATGCTCGGCGAAGGAGATTCCAATGGTACTGAAGCAGCTAGAGCTTCAGTATCTCCTGCTTCTTGGCTCCGGGGACGTCTGTCCCGATGAGCATCGACAGCCTCAAGCGAACTATCGTTTTCCCGAGGAGAAGAAGATGATCGTGTAGATCCCGCCCTATTGCGACGAGATTGTGGGTGGGGAACACCCGTTGATGCCACCCTATTGGCAGCACCGCGTCCCCGCGTGGGGACAGTAAGAAGGGAACTGAGGTTTAATGGTTGGCGAGTCATGCTACCTGGATTTGGAGGAGATGGAGAATACCCGTAAAAGGATGATTGGCTGGTATCACAAGTTGGGATTGGCTATTCAGATTATTGTTGAGGAGCAGTCTGTCTTCGAGATCTCTTGAATACCAGGCGCAGTAGGGGAACACCTTCCGATATGGGAAATTTGCCTGGCTCCCCGACGATCGTAACTCCAACGTCAGTCCTTAAACTCCCTGATTGAGGAGCAGTCGAGGTTAAGGCACCACTGGCGCTCGGGTTGGCTAGCCTCCTGTCAATAAAACCCTTGTAGGCAGGGTCGTAGCCCAGCAGGACGTGAGCGTCACGACCCCGACCAGCTGATGGGGTACCAGGTTCACCTTTATACTTCAAGATCCTGTTAATCTCTGTTGTTCGGACATAGCTGGGCTCAGCTCTGGGACGCTAATTTGCATTATCCGCTGCATGGTTAAGGCATAATAGAGGTCAGAAGATGTAAGAAAACATCAAAAGGAAGTTACTAGAAGAAGTAAAAATCAGGAGCATACATGGGTAGCCCCATATGTGAGGGCAGTGAAAGCCCACCACCTGGCCATCTTCACCTATTGGCTCGAATGCTCCAGTAACATAGAGGAAATCAATCTCGTGATCACGAGCAGAGTCTGGTAAATTTAGCACGAGGTGCTTTTCTGCTTTCCTAACCTTGAAGTAGAAAGTATTATATTCGGGGTTTAGCACGATGCTATACCACCATTGGATGTCCCAAATTCCTAGTTGGGTCCCTAAGATCCTATTCAAGGCCACTACCCCCATCACTAACCTAAAGAAATTGGTCGAAACCTGCATTGGTGTGAGTCGATACCAGTTCAAGACTTGATGGAGTAGTGGGTGAAGGGGAAATCTAACTCCTCCCTCAACAATTGCAACTATTGGGATACACATTCTGTCCCACGAGCCTCCGTCCCTATCTGCGCCCAAAGGGGCGAGTTCAAGGCCAACGTTGTCTGGAATGTTGTATTCTGTCCTGAATGTCGCCATGGCAGTAGGGGTTTCACACAGTTTCCTAAATTTACTGGGTTTCAAAGGATTTTCACACTATCCGCCATGGATGTACCCGATTTAAGAAGAGAAGTTCAGAAATGGGTACGAATGGAGCCCTAAGGAATGGATGACTCAAAGCGAAGAAATCCTAGTACGAGATACGAGAAGGGAATAGAGAGTCTTACGATGGTTGCAGCGTCAACGGTAGGAAGCGCGGTCGAAAGCTTCGAAGCGGCGGTTATGGCGGAAAGGGTGGAAGAGGTTTTCAGGGAAACTGAGATTCGAGTTCTTTTTGGGTGGAAACCCAAAAAGAGCCCTCTCAGGGGTTTAAGGGTGAGGAACGGAGATGAAACGTCTCCTCTCACGGCGTTACAAGTTGAAGTAACAAAAAGCGAATACCATTCTGACGCCGTTTTGTAAAACATCAGTTCAAAATTAATGAGAGGCACGCGAAACGTGCCACGTGGAGTCATTACCCCGAAATGGTATAATGATTAAGTCGCCAAAAGGCATCAATGATTATTAAATGTAATGACTGCCCTGTTTCAGAGAAGTTCAGCTCAAGATCCCCAAACAGAGTCAACAAGTAAAGCTGGGGAGCAATTGTAGGGAGGTATTCCCGAACAGATACAATTAATAGCCGAACACGTGGTGTATATGAACGCACATGGTAAATACAAGAGAACTTACTGCTGGACAGCACGGTGAACGGCGATGAGGGCCAATAGCATGAGAAGTTATTGGTCCATGCAGCCTGTTCGGCATAAACGGACGAACGACATGTGAAGTCATGAAAAGGACCAGTTGCATGTGAGGCCATTGGTCCAGATGTACTGTTCGGCAATGAGATGGCCGGACAGGGAAAGAGTTATTAAGTAATTGGCCTTGAATGCTAATGTAATGCCCCGAATTTTGGGTACGTTAAAGGGATAATTTATTACAGAAATCAAATAGATTCACTGCTCATTATTACAACATAACTCTCGTAAGAGCATTTCAACATAAAATAGAGAACTAGGGTTCCTAACTACAACTCTTCTTGCTTCTCCATCCTAGCCAGCTCCTCGGCTCCGAACGCCTCCAAGGTGTACAGCTTACCCTGTTCATCTACAAAGTCTGACACATTATACCAGCGTCGCCACCGATATAATATGTCAGGGTCACCAAAGGTAACACCATGAGCTAGAAAAGCTCAGCAGAACAATCCCATACCCACCTATCTTAACTTACAAACAATAGGTTATAATAAAACATCGATTTCCACATGATACGTGTATACACAGCTATGAAAGACAATAACAATAACACCTCCACAATCACTAAATAACTATCGTTGGTGTCCAAGATTCTCCGAGTTTCTCCTACGCGACTCGTCGTAGACCGTGTCAACATTTTCACGTACAAATCAACCTTTCAAAATCATTTGTTTAACTCACACAATTGCATTGGCTCCGTGCCGCAGATAACCAAGCTACACACCCAACCTCGGTTCCGCCACGCCGGGTTCCCAAGTATCCTCACAATGGTTCCGCCACGCTGGATTCCCATTGACACACAATTGCATTGGCTCCGTACCGCGGATAACCAAGCCATACCTCACCATGGTTCCGCTGCTCCGGATTCCCATGGGAACGCACACAACCTCACAATGGTTCCGCTATTCCGGATTCCCATTGGAACACACATAACCTCACAATGGTTCCGTTATTCCGGATTCCCATTGGAACACACACACACACACATAATGCCACCAAAAATGGTCATTATGTCGTTTCAAAAATATTTCCGTCCTCGGAACATTTTTCCCATTTAACCACACCCTAGGTGTCATGTTTCTACTTTCTTGGTTCTCGTGTCTTGTTTACATGCAAAGACTTCCTGATAGGACTTTTCACAATTCATTGTATTCTTGAAACTGAACTAACAAGATCATCCAACTCTATATTGCTAATCATGCACAAATCAACACTTAAAGCATAACGCCACATGTTCGGACACCCTTGGAGTAAATATCACTTATGCTTTATCATGCCACAAGTAATACAACCAATTCATATAAGCATGTTCATAATCATCTTAAAGATCAAAATTCAAATACTTAAAGTAAATAGGTAAAGATACACTACAAATAATTCGGAGTAGTAGATAGGGAGAATCTACCGTTCTTCTTGGCGGTAGTGACGACTACGGAAGGTACGTCTGGGATTGGGCGGAGTAACTTCCTACGGTAGGCTTTCGGTAGCTTCGAAAGAGAAGGTTTCTCTCAAAATTTCTTCTTGACTAAAACTACTCTACTTTATGGATCGAAGGGGTGGTCGAGTGGCGGCTTAGTGGCGGCCTTGGATGAGTTTCTTGAAGAGCACAAGAAGAACTCAAGAACAACAAGAACAAAGAACAAACTTAAGAATTCTAGAGAGAGAAGTTGAAAGGCTTCAAGGTGTGAGTTGAATGCTTGGAATGGCCTTCTATTTATAGGCAAAGCTTCCCCTCCCTCCTCTCTTGGCCGGCCCCTCTCTCTCTCTCTCTCTACAACTCATTTTTTTATTCCATAAAATCATGTTCACGTGGAAGATTAATGGCTAAAAGCTAGGCTTGCATGGCTAGGGTTGTACCTTGGATTTGATTCTTGGAAGATTTGTGGTTGAAAGGCTAGGTTGTACAAGATTCTTGTGTTAAACAAATAAAGAAAGGACAATGGAGGTAGTTTCTTGGCTAGGAAGAAGATATCTCCAAGGATTTGAAAGGACAAGGAAGATCAAGCATGGTACAATCCCATCTCTTTCTTCCTTCCTTCCTCTCTCTCTCTCTCTCCCTCCCTCTCTCTCTCGGCTTCTCTCTCTCTCCTTCTCGGAAATTCTCTCTCTCTCTCTCTCTCTCTCTCTCTCTCTCTCTCTCAAGTACACTATAAATAAATAAATAAATATATATATATATACATACATACAATGTACAAGATAAGAAATAAACTAATAAGTACTTGGTACTTGAGTCAAAGAGACTTAAAGACTAGGATTTCTACTAACAAATAAATAGGCACATGTGGGAGTAACCTAATAAACTAGTGTACTAATGTACTCTAGGTAGTTCAACTCCCCATTAAACTAATCCAATTGGGTACAAAACCCCTAATAGAAAACAATATTGTAGACACCCTATTCTGGACTATCCGGATCAGCACGTTTTGCGGTCTTTTGTTACCCCAATGATGATAGGAGGTTGAAAACACTCCGAGGTCGATGGAAGGTCTTGAGCTTTGAGCTTTGGATATCCCCCTTCAAATCCGTTTCAAATCCCTTCAAACCCTTCAAAGCCAGAGCCATATGGCCCCCGGCTAGACCTTACATGCTTACGCCAGCTTTTACTTGGCATGCGCCAGAAAGCTGCCACGTGTCGGACATCGACCGTTGACTCAGTTTGACCTGGCGCATGGCGGTCTGTGGGTGGCGTACGTGTGGTTAAGGCCGGTCAAATCACCGCTTTTCTGTCACGTGCTCGAGACGTTGTAACCACCCCAGTACAGTGCAGAGCCTCCTGATCATTACATTCTGCAGGGGACTTCCCCCTCTCTCTCCTACACTACCCATCAACTAGTCCCATGCATTTAATGCATGGGACTCCTTCCTCTAACCTAACCACACCCCTAACCCAGCTGATCAACCCTAATCTCAGGCCCTCTCTCCTCCATAAATACCCCCTTGCATTCATTTGCAAGGGGTTAACCACATTCAATAACCAAGAGCTATCTCTCTCTTCTTTCTCTTGTTCTCTCTTCTCCATTGAAAGGGTGAGAGGAAGAGGAGTACCACACCCACATTGCTAACCAGTCACCATTCAACCTCCATCTTCAACCTTCAAAGCCCAAACCACCATCCATCCCTTGCACTAAAGGTATACCACCTTTGCGTGGCTTTCTGTTTTCAACCCCTGAGGGGAACCAGAAAGGTCTTGGCTAGTAACTAATACTAGTCCTGGCCCTTTTCTGGTAAAATAAAACAATCGTAAAAGACATAACATGGCACACGCCAGCTTACTCAAGCCGTACGCCATTTATGGTGGTACGTGCACCGCTGGCATAGGGATCATGTTTTGTCTATCTGTTGTCTGTATTTCATGTTCATCACCTCCTCAGCATATTAAGAACTTGTTTATTGTTTTCTGCATTTTAGAACTGCTAGTGTAACTTTCAATACTCGTCTCTTTCTTGCTTCATAAGGCCTCTGGGGTGTTTCTGGTCATGTTCCAGAGCCCAGATGATGTAAAGCCAAACACTGGACAGCAGGACAACCTGGCGTACGGCCCCTTGATGGTGGCGTGTAGTATGTTGGCTAAGGTTCAGTGCCTGGCCCTTGCATCGCGGTTCAATCCTGGCCTCTTATCTTTTCCCCACTCTGTTTAGGGGGTTTCTTGTCTATTTTCATGGCTTGGAGCCATTTCTTGTACTTGTATCTATAAGTATGACTGTCTTATAAACTACATGGTTTGTCCTGGGTGTGCACTGGTCCATTCCAGAGCCCAGAGGGTTGAAAACAAAGAACTATGAATGAAAGAGGGTGGTGTACGCAGCTTCTTGGTGGCGTGCGCAGGGTATGGTGGCGTGCAAAGGCTTGGCCACTGCATGCCAGTATTTCGCCTGCTCACGCACCTGAGAGGCAGCGTACTCCATCTCGTTGGAACTATTCACAGTGCTTGTTTTCAATCTATGTTCTTATGTCAATTTAATTCAAGCACATCGTCATCCATAAACATTTTGTCATATAAACTGAAAATTGTTACAAGCTTTAATCCCCATTAACTGTCCCCCGCCCTAACTGGCTAAAAAATGATCAAATGAGAGAAAAATGCAAATGTTTTACAAAATGCCTGAGTAGAGACCGATCTCCGGATTGGGCGAGAGGGGTGCCATAAAACCCTTCCCCTCTCGTAACCTGGCTCCCGAACCTCAGATATCGAAGGTGACGACGGACCAGTCTACGCCTTTTTCAAAATCAAACAAACGTAGCAAAGCGTTTTCGAGTTCGGTTCCTTAGGTTTTCTTTCGCTAAAACCTGAGTGGCGACTCTGAATCGAAGCATCTCGCCGCGCTTTCCAAAGAGGGCCGCACCCAAATGTTTTTAAACAACAAAAGCCGGGATTTTGGGGCGCGTGCCCACAAATATTAGGGTACCAAAGGAATCCTAGAGCTTTTAAACCAAAAGTACATACACAATAAAATATAGGTACTTCAATGACTTGATTAATAAAACCCTAGTACTTGGTTGAAAGAACAACCTATTACCCAATGGATAATAAATCCCCTAACTTTTATTGTCCAATGGACAATAGTAACTAGGGAACTTTTATTTTAAAATAATCAAAGTTGCCCTTTAAAGCATGTGAACAAAAGCCCTATATTTAAATATAGGTGTGGTACCAAGTACCCCAATTAAATAAAGGGCTAGGATTCTCCCCAATAAATAATAACAAGTACAAGTACTAGTTTAACCAAATAGGTACTTTGGAAATCTAGGGTTTAGATATACCCCAAAATTCAAATGCTTTTAAGAGTACATGGGAAATCCTTTCTTAATTTTTAAATAAATCCTTGTACCTTGTTGGAAGAGTAGGAGCTATTACCCAATGGGTAATAGTTTCCCTAGCGGTTAATAACCAATGGATAATGGGAGGGTGGGAGAATACCCAATAAACAAGAATAAAAGTACTATGCACATGTGCTTAAAAACATATATAATACTATATTCAAGTGCTAACCAACATATTTTAATAGGAGGCCTATTATCCAATGGACAAAGATTACCCTAACTTCTATTGACCAATGGATAAAGAATAAAACCAAAATAATAAAAGAAAATAAATTAACCATTCCTTAGTCTATGGTTGAAAATGTTCACAAGGTTCAAGGATGGCAAAAAGGTCCATCTATGGCTAGGGAAAGGTAACTAGGTGGCTTCCTAGTTCGATTACTCCAAAAAGCCGGTTAGAAGCTAACTAGGCTTGCTAAGTAGGGCTTAAAGTCAAGAAATGAATTTCAAGGGGCTAAAATGTAATTACGACGAACTATAGGAATTAAAAGGAATTTTAAAAGAAATCTAAGTAATTAAAATAAAATTCAAATATTTAACAAAATTTTTACTGACCAAAAATCAGGGCTGTTACAATCTATCCCCCTTAAAACAATTTCGTCTCCGAAATTGGCGCGCGACTACAGATTAGACTAGGTCGCTAGACCGATCTTGGAATCATCGTCTATCCTCCTTAAAAATAGGAGTAGGTCACCATCAATCGAACTAAGCCTCATTACTTGCTTAACGAGATGGGGTTGAAGTTGCTTCTGCCGTCGAACAGCTTGCCTCGTCGTCGGTCCTTGTTAGAGTTTCCTCATTGTAAATACAAATGCTAAACGCAAAACTTCTACCAAATCATCATGCGAACTCGTACCCTACATATGTTTTCTTAGCATGATCCTTCTTTCTTCTTCATGAACAATGCAGGTGCTCCCTCTGGGTGACGTATTTGGCTTGATAAACATTTCATCCAATAGCTCTTGCAATTGGGTCTTGAGCTCCTTTAGCTTGCAGGGTCATTTGATACAGTGCCATAGAGATTGATGCCGCTCCCGGTTGGAGTTCTATAGGGAAGTCTATTTCTCCTTAGGGTGATAAGCCAGGAAGTTCTTCAGGGAAAACATCGGCATACTCGCACACGATCTGTGGAAATCCCACTTCCATTCTATTGGCTTCTTCCAATTGGAGGCTAGCTAGCCATCCAAATGGTTAATCCTGTCACTTCGATCTTCTCGTCGTCGGGCTCACCTTTTGTCTGTCCCCCTTAAATTGGAAACGAGTCCCTTCGGGGGTATACGCGGTCACCATCTTCCGATGGCAGTCTATGACGGCTCGATGTGTTGATAGCCAGTCCATCCTTAGGATTACGTCGAAATTCGCCATGTCGATCACTCTAAGATCGCAGTTTAGGCGCAGGTTGGGTACTTCTAGTTCGCACCCTCTACATACTAGACTAACAGCTATACTACCCCCAAACGGTAATGTTACCTTCATACTCGTACTTAGGGGTTCTGTTTCTAGTGCTAGTGTAGTTATGCAGGCAGAAGATATAAAGGAATGCGATGCACCAGAGTCTAACAAGACTTGCACGCAGATACTATAATAGTAGCGTACATTGGATCACAGAGGGATCCTGCTCTTGTTCCTCAGTCCACAGCGCGAAGATATGCCCTCCGATGTTTTGCTGGTTCCCGATGAGTTGATTTCCCTTGTTTTGCCCATTCTGCTGCTGCGATGGGCCGCCGAGGTTTTGCTTCACAAAACCGGCTTGTCTAGCTTGCTGAGCTTCTTGATTCCCAAAGTTCCCATTCCTCCTCTTTTGAGGCTGCGGGCAGTTGCGCCTGACGTGGCCCATAGCCTAACAGTTGTAGCATCTAACTGTCGCCAGGTCCCGATTGCCTCTCGGTGTTTCACCGTGTTCGGTGGTAGCAGTCTTCCAGGTTTGGTCGCTCTGACCCAAGGCAAAGGATTTGGTGAAATAGGGTCCACGGTTGTTGTTGGAAGTCTGGGTTCGGATTGGTCCACCAATGTTGCCTGTCGCCTTCCTCTATCGGGTTTTGAAGTCATTCTCTTCACTCTCCAGCCGAAGAGCACACTTCACAACACCGGCATAGGTGGTGAAAGCTTGAGCCACCACAGCCTTTCGAGCAGTCGTCAGTCCCCACTCGAATCTTCTCGCCTTCTTGTCCTCAGTTGCTACGGCATCTTGGGCGTAGCGGGATAGTTCCTCAAACTTGGCCGCGTACTGAGTGACGGTCATTGTTCCTTGTTTCAGGTTTTAAAACTCTTGTTCCTTGGCCAAACGAAGGCGTGGGGAAGTACTTGTCGAGAAACAGGGTCTCGAACTCAGAGAAGGTCATGGTAGCTATGGCATGGGTTGCCTCCATCAGCTCCACCAGTAACGAGCTTCTCCTTTCAGCTGGTATGTGGCTAAGGCTACACGATCTCCATTACGGGTGATCTCCAAGGTGTCCATGATCACCTTGACTTCTTTCAACCATGATTCAGCCATGGTGGGGTTGGTATCCCCATTGAAGGTCGGGGGTCGACGTTCACAGAACTCGTTCATCGCTCGGGTTCGAGTCATAGGTCTGTCGTCGGGGTTCTGGTTTTGGCGGTTAGCGTTCAGGGCGGTCACGAGCGCTTGCATGACTTGAGCGAGGTCGGGGTTAGGATTAGGGTTAGGGTTAGAGGATTCTCCGGTTTCGCGTCCTAATCCACTACGTCGATTCGCCATCTATGAGTAGAAATCGAAAGGGGAGGTTTAATCTAAACTATTTCCTTCTAAGGGTCCAAAGTACTTTATCAAGTAGTATGCAACAGCAAAGCTTTCATTGATAAACAAACAGATACAATAGAATGCATAGAGTTCTACTACAAAAACAAAAGAAAACATGAAATGCACCAACTACATGATCATACAGGTTGTCGGGCTTTACTTTATACTGCTGCTACTCCACTCTAGAGTAGGACAATCTCCCAACCATTTTACGTAGTTCGAGCTAACAAGGTTGGCTAGGTGGTTTATCTACAAGGAAGATTTTCTAAAATCTAAGACAAAGGTTTACTAACTTCTAGAGAAAACTTAAGAGTTTCTAAGTTCCACATTCGATCCTTGATTTAAGTCATCATCCAATTGTTCGGGAATTCCCAGCTCGGCGGTACTACCAATTTCCGCGCCTTACTTCAATCCGAAGATTGTTTTGACAGAATTCCACCCAATTTGGGACGGTAAACTTAAACTCGAATTCACGTTTGTGCAACAGTCAAACTTATCTCGTGGTTCTACATGGTTGTACCCATTCTACCCATGGCCGAGGTTTTGAACTTAAAGCTCTGATACCAAGTTGTAACGCCCCGAATTTTGGGTACGTTAAAGGGATAATTTATTACAGAAATCAAATAGAGTCACTGCTCATTATTACAACATAACTCTCGTAAGAGCATTTCAACATAAAATAGGGAACTAGGGTTCCTAACTACAGCTCTTCTTGCTTCTCCATCCTAGCCAGCTCCTCGGCTCCGAACGCCTCCAAGGTGTACAGCTTACCCTGTTCATCTACAAAGTCTAACACATTATACCAGCGTCGCCACCGATATAATATGTCAGGGTCACCAAAGGTAACACCATGAGCTAGAAAAGCTCAGCAGAACAATCCCATACCCACCTATCTTAACTTACAAACACTAGGTTATAATAAAACATCGATTTCCACATGATACGTGTATACACAGCTACGAAAGACAATAACAATAACACCTCCACAATCGCTAAATAACTATCGTTGGTGTCCAAGATTCTCCGAGTTTCTCTTACGCGACTCGTCGTAGACCGTGTCAACATTTTCACGTACAAATCAACCTTTCAAAGTCATTTGTTTAACTCACACAATTGCATTGGCTCCGTACCGCGGATAACCAAGCTACACACCCAACCTCGGTTCCGCCGCGCCAGGTTCCCAAGTATCCTCACAATGGTTCCGCCGCGCCGGGTTCCCATTGGCACACAATTACATTGGCTCTGTACCGCGGATAACCAAGCCATACCTCACCATTGTTCCGCTGCTCCGGATTCCCATGGGAACGCACACAACCTCACAATGGTTCCGCTATTCCGAATTCCCATTAGAACACAGACAACCTCACAGTGGTTCCGCTGCTCCAGGTTCCATGGGAACCTGGAGCAGCGGAACCATGGTGAGGTATGGCTTGGTTATCGGCGGTACGGAGCCAATGTAATTGTGTGCCAATGGGAACCTAGCGCGACGGAACCATTGTGAGGATACTCGGGAACCCAGCGCGGCGGAACCGAGGTTGGGTGTGTAGCTTGGTTATCCATGGTACGGAAGCCAATGCAATTGTGTGAGTTAAACAAATGATTTTGAAAGGTTGATTTGTAAGTGAAAATGTTGACACGGTTTACGACGAGTCTCGTAGGAGAAACTCGGAGAATCTTGGACACCAACGATAGTTATTTAGCGATTGTGGAGGTGTTATTGTTATTGTCTTTCATAGCTGTGTATACACGTATCATGTGGAAATCGATGTTTTATTATAACCTATTGTTTGTAAGTTAAGATAGGTGGGTATGGGATTGTTCTGCTGAGCTTTTCTAGCTCATGGTGTTACCTTTAGTGACCCTGACATATTATATCGGTGGCGACGCTGGTATAATGTGTCAGATTTTGTAGATGAACAGGGTAAGCTGTACACCTTAGAGGCGTTCGGAGCCGAGGAGCTGGCTAGGATGGAGAAGCAAGAAGAGCTGTAGTTAGGAACCCTAGTTCCTTATTTTATATTGAAATGCTCTTACGAGAGTTATGTTGTAATAATGAGCAGTGACTCTATTTGATTTCTATAATAAATTATCCCTTTAACGTACCCAAAATTCGAGGCGTTACAGCTAAGGCGGTAGGAACGCTCTAGAAAGATTCCAGAACGGCCTTATCTTCTAAAGAGTAAGATCTCGAGTATATAGAAAAGATACCCAATGGGAATGGAATGTTCAGCCAGCTATGGAAAAGAGTCCTAAAAGGACTCTTTAGTGATAAGCTGATAAAGGAACGAGAGTCCAAGAAATTCTGGATTTCCTATACGAGATAGGAATCCCAGGGCAACAGGGATGCTTGGGCAGCAAGCATCTATGAATTTATAAATAAAGAGGTAAACCTAGAGGTAAAAGGTATGCAATATTTGGGCATTTCAGACTGTTTTCCTACTGATAATTAGGGTTTCTTATTAGTTCGTGATACTAACTTTGGCATCGGAGGGCCTTTGCTACGAGAAGCAAAGGTGCGCTCACCCTTTGTCTGTCTTGCAGATTAGGGTTCCGACGACGAACTAGGGTTCCGGTGTAGAGGCACGTGAAGCCGTTGCAAATTGGTGTCGTTCAGAGCACCAATTGTTTTCATCCCCCTATAGATTTGGAGCCGGTTGAATCCAGAGATCGGGCGTGAAGTCCGTGGTGCATTTATTGGATCTTGAAGAAGCTTGGGGAGCATCGGAGATTGGCGAGAATAGGTAAAAGCTTGGGTAAGGATTTTACTATTTCGCAATCTGTACTTCTTTTTGATTAATGGAATAAATCGGTAGTGTTAGGCCGTGGTTTTGGCTTAGGGTTATTTAGGACCCTAAGTTTTTCCAAGTAAATCGTGCGTATCTTGTCTCAATTTTTATTCTACTGCACTTGATTTTTGGTTTGGATTAATCGAGATAATCAACCCGTTCATCTTTATTAATTTTTAAATCAAAAG
The DNA here is from genome assembly GCA_014282245.1 of Rhododendron simsii. NCBI lineage: Eukaryota > Viridiplantae > Streptophyta > Magnoliopsida > Ericales > Ericaceae > Rhododendron > Rhododendron simsii. Next base: position 28,370,112 of record CM024954.1, read on the forward strand.
ATTGGTGATCTTTTTATCTAAACTCCTACTCACCCCCCTCTAGGAGTAGTTTAAACGCTTCCGCATAATTTCACTTTGTTTCCCACACTATTTATGAGGTGTATTTTTAATTATATTTATTCTATTTATAATTATATTTACTAACTGTACATATAAACTGATTGGCCGGTTTGGTCCTGGTGAGCACTGGTCATTCCAAAGCCCAGAGGGGGATAAAAATCAAAGCTATTAAAATAAGTTAATACACGCATGCTGGTGTGAGTTTGGCACACGCAGGATGTCTTGCATGAACGTAGATCATGCATGCAAGGTGGTCCCTAGTCATGCCAATTTCCCAAGTGCACTGTTTTGGCTTTTCAACAGTATTCTGACTTTTATCTCATTTATTGCTTATCGTATCATCCGTCCATACTATATTGTCACATCCTGCAAATTGTTACAGTTTTAATCCCCATTTTAACTATTTTCCCGCCCTAATTGGCTAAGAAATTGATTAATAAAGAAGAATCTCAAATCTTTTCACAAAATGCCCAAGTAGAGACCAATCTCCGGATTGGGCAAGAGGGGTGCCTTAAAACTCTTCCTCTCTCGTAACCTGGCTCCTGAACCTAGATATGGTTATGACGGACTGATGCCTTCACTTTTTCAAATCAAATAGCGCATAAAGCGTTTCAAGTTCGGTTCATTGGGTGTTGGACCTTCAAACCCAAGTGGCGACTCTGAATTGAGTGCTCGTTCCGCTAGCGCTCCCTCGATCCAACCTCTTAAAATTAGAAATTTAAGGGCATGTTGCCCATAAACGGTTTGCCTAACGGTTGGAGTGGTGAGTTGGAAGGAGTTGAGAGTCACATTCAGGGCGACAAGAATTAGTTGGAAAATTGGAGCAGATACAATGGTAAGTGTGAATGTTTGGGTTTTACAAAAGGGGAGATGTGTTTGGGTCTGCTATTTTAACGGGGTTTGAATGGTACAAGTCAGGGAGGTGCAAGTTTAACTGTGATTGAATTGTGTTGAGAGAATGGGCAATGTCTATACATAGTTGTAGGAGTCAGGTGAGAAATGGGTTAACTTCATGGAATTGAAACTAGGACAGAGTACAGGTGATCTTGAAAACTATTCTGAGAGAATGGGATAGGTGTAACTTTTATTTGTTGTTTGATTTGATAGCATGATCATGCATTATGGCTTCGTGTCAGAGTCAGTCCAGTCAACTGGAGTGTCAGTGGTGTTGTGATGAAATAGGCAACATGCCTATCAAATCACGACACATTTTGCATATTGTCATATTCGCATGCCATCAATGATATATATGTTGTGGACTAACCTTGTTTTGAAGGGATACATTATAACATAACTGAGTTCGGGTTTCTGAAACAGAATTCGGGGGTGGTACTGAGTTAACGATGAGACATGGAATGGTGTTGAGATCTTGGTTGTGATGGAGTGATAGATTCATCTAAAGGAAGGTAAGACAAGTGAGTGGGTGCATACAGGAAGCGGGTTACAGGTGATGTTAGGGTCAGAGATAAAATCTTAAATGATAATTAGGCTACTGTGGTAACAGGTGTTGTGATGGGTTGATGGGTAGGAAGTTAGGTGGGCTGTTGATTCATATTGGTATATATTGGGTTGTATTAGTATACTAGTATATACTAACTTTTTGAGATGTTGTTTGTGTGTGATAGGTGTGGTTGTTTCGGTATACTTGTGTGATGAAATGGTTAGTGGAGCATGATTATATAATATACATATAATGATGTTTCAAGATTGAAGTTTGTTGGTGTATCAAGTAGTGATAATGTGCTAGCTGATAGTACGAGGTTAAAACTTATTTTTCTTAAAAGGTAATACTCATGCATTGAGAGTGCGTGTTGATGTGATGGTCATGGTGGTTTAGGAAGTTGGTACTGATGATGAGATCAATTTTACAAAGAAAATTGTTGAGATTGCGTAATATTGATTTTAACGAGAGTTAGGGAGTTTCTAATTGGAACTTACTCCATTAAAGGATAAGCTCATAAATTTCCTACAGTGGAATTGTGTGAAATGGTGGAAGTGGTTTTTGTAGAGACCCGTATTTTACGAAAATAGTTTAAAGGTTTTTAAAATGCTATAGTATTGGATAAATGAGGAAAATTGTGAGTTTATTTGATTTGGGGCCCAAATGATAGGATTATTATTTGAGGGAGTGTGGGTGTAATTGGATTGGATGCTAGTATATAAGGGGTGTGTATGTCTTGTAGGAGAACAAAATCCCACACCCATCTTTCTCCCTACTTCAGCTCTCTCTCTCTCTCTCTCTCTCTCTCTCTACTCCTCCACTCTCAAACTCTCTCCCAAACTCGAAACCCACCAAGATCCTCCACCAAATCGTCTTCCTCAAGTGTTCTAGACCTTGGGTTGTGTTCGTTCAAGCTCGGAGGAGGTATATTTCGCTCAACTTTGAAGTCCTTGGAGTTAGGACGTGCTTGAATCGCGGGAACTTTGATCTTTGATCATTGAGGTAGGGATTTCTTACTCACTTTATGTGTTTATGAGTTGATTTCGTGCTTTAATCGAGCTTTAATCGTCCTCCTTTGGTCATTTGAAAATCTGTCAAAATCTGCAGAAAATCGCCCAAATCGCTTAGGGATCGATCCCTCATTCAAAATCTAGATTTTTCCCTTGGGGGATCGATCCCCAAGAGAGAAGGGATCGATCCCTCTCCTCTCTGGAAATTCTGCTCGCTTTCTAGGTTTTAGCCCAACTTCAAACTGCCGTAACTTTCTTGTCCAATGTTCGATTCATACAAACTTTATATCTATTCGAAGGTCTTGAAGTAAGCTTTCATTTGCCACCGAAATCACCTTAAGACTCTTAGTACACAAAAAGTTATGACCATTTGAGTGGAGATATGTCAGTCTGTCAATGTCTATGGCTATTCCTAAGGTTGTTCTTGACCCATGTTATGATTCCTTATATGATTAGGATATGTTTAAGTCAGTCTGGAGCATGATTACTTATGTCCTAATGACTCATTGTTTGATCTTGTCTTTTATCACACGTTAGAGCATAATATCAACGACGTTGGTAGGAAAATGTATCGTAAGGTGAAAAGGAGTACCGTCAGATATAAAGGATAAAGTGGTGAGAGTTATGAGTAGACAGGAGCTTGTCTAGTGATCCAATGGGGAGTGTTGTGACTCGTATCATCATGCCACGTCTTGTCGCGCTCCCTAGATTCTTTTGACACTCATATTATAAGATTCTCGTTTAAAACCTAGTGGGTGGTATGTCGTGGAGTCGTTGTGGGTCCGGTATGTGATGTAGGGCGTCATGATAGACTTAGAGGAATAATGTGGGCTTAAAATATTTATTAATGTACAACAGGGCATGCTTGTGAGTTTGTAATACATTGTTGACGATATATGAATGAATGTGAACTTGGAACTTGATGTCTGCTTATATTCGAATTGATAATGCATGTGTGTTTGCGTGAGTTGTGAATTTGGAACTTAGGGTCCTACAACGTAAGGTGTGGTAATGCGGAAACCCAGGTGGAGAGAATTCACTGTCACGTAAGGGGTGGTAACACAGTTGAATGTCTCTCCAGGATGAAGAGAATTTTGATTGAGTTTAGAAGTTTATGTTGAAGTTTGGATTTTTTGTTGCTTGGGATTGTGGTTGTCAAAGAAGAGAATGAAATGTTGATTTTTTCAAGGTTTTATTAAAGAAAGAAATTTGAGTTTTGAAAAGAGGATTTTATCAAAAATCCTCCTATATTCTTGAGCGAATCAACCGATCCGGTATTTGGGCACAAATCAACGGACTCCGGTATTCAAGCTCGAATCAACGGAGCTTGACCTGTGATGGTCTTGAGTTTTTCTCTAAATTGTTTTGGAAATCAAAAAGGAAAGTTTTATGAAATGAGACTCTATGGTGAATTGTATGAAATGAGGAGGTTGCTTATGGCAATCATTCGAAAAGTCATTTGATGGTTGAACAGTTGTTGTAATTTATTAGATTGATGTGTGTTTAATACTACCCCTAGTCCAATGTATGAATGGTAAAGAGTTTTTTTTTTAAAGACATATAGACTTTCGTAATCGTAGTCCATCAGTTCACTGTGGTACCCCTTGAATCTCATGTCCATTTAGTGAAACTCATTTACCCTTATTGCATGTTTCTCCGCATTTTCATATAACTTGAGCATAGATTTCTCTACTGGGCTAGTGTAGCTCAACCTGTCATTTTCAGGTAAAGCATGGAAGTTGGCTTGGCATGTATCTCGTGCTTGTTGATCATATGTCTCAAAGGTATAAACGAGGAATTAAATTTGCTTTTGATTTGAAAATAGTATTCGAAAGAATGATTAATGATTAATGAAAACTGTAATATTATTTTGGCATTTGTATAACTTGGGCTTTGAGCCAGGATTGTAACTTTTGAATTTGACTTGAGAACGGGAAAAGAAAGGTCTTTTGGGTATTATCGGTACTTCAGAAAGGGATTTTATTTATTGTAAACCATTATTATTTATGTTGAAAATTAAGGGCATGACAATTATTATTTTTGGGTGCCGTGATGTAAGTTGAGGGTTATGGGTCCTTCTTGAGAAGTAGATCGAATTAGTATTGTGTAAGTACCTACAGGGCTCATGTAATTGTTTTCGTTGAGAGTTGATGTAAAAAGAAAAATAAAAAGTAGTTCTAAATATAAATCATAACGGTGTTATTTTCTATATGTGTTGTTTGCGTAAGGGCATGGTTAAAAAAATATTTTTGGTTAGGAGGTGAAGCCAAGTGAGAGTGGGATTACAAGATGGTGTATTTGAACAAGTAGCTAATTTATGGTTTTGTGCATACTCTATCTTTCGGAAGGTGCTGTCTATATCACGATGTGGTGAGGTTGTTTTTTTTTTTTTATCCTCATGTGGTGAGGTTGTCACGTCCTCAGTTTTCAACATAAATAAATAATACATTTTAATAAATGAACATCTTGTGTCATACATATTATCCAAAAGAGTTTCCCACCTGTTTAATTTACAAATAAGTCCCTCTGTTTAAAGAAATACAACCTCGGCACCACGGCCCAAATTAACTTAGATACAAATACGACATGTTCAGAATATTACAACCTTTAGTCAAAAGATAATTCAAGAGCAAATTAGTTACAAAGCCATCTTTGGCCAAAAGTAAGTCTATTACAAAGATGAATAAGTAACTAAAAGAGGTTAGCTTCCAAAAATCTTTATGTCCAAGCACACCATCGCAAGCAGTCTATGGCCCGATATTCGAACCTGAAAAGAATGATTTTGTTGAGCTATACTAGCCCAGTAGGAAAATCTTTACCAATCTTATATGCACATATGATGATAAGTGTAAAATATGAGGGCAAGGAGACATCGTTCAAGTAGGAAATAACTATGGACGCATTGATATGTCGACAATCATTCCATTTGTTTACTATAAGCCCACATCACATTTCAAAAGACTCGAACCTTTCCCCAATCGCAAACCGACTCGCTACCCCAAATCCCCACCTTCGGTATTTCCACCCCTAGCATTACCGTATACACTACGAGGATTACCATGTTACCACCCCATGCATCATAGTGATCCTTAACGACTCGGTTCACCGTATTACCACCCCTTGCGTTATAGGATCCATCTAAGTCTCCGTATTACCACCACTTGCGTTACGTGACTTCTGTGGGCACACGCCCCGAAAAATCGCCCGATTTTGGTTTGGAATGAGTATTTGTGCGGGGGGCGGCCCTTTTGGAAAATAGCGCGGCGAAACGCTTTGATTCAGAGTCGCCACTCGGGTTTTAGCGGAAGAACACCCAAGGAACCGAACTCGAGAACGTTTGTTACGTTTTGCTTTGATTTGAAAAAGGTTTGATTTGATTTGAAAAGGCGTAGACTGGTCCGTCGTCACCTTCGATATCTGAGGTTCGGGAGCCAGGTTACGAGAGGGGAAGGGTTTTATGGCACCCCTCTCGCCCAATCCGGAGATCGGTCTCTACTCAGGCATTTTATTAAAACGTTTGCATTTTTCTCTCATTTAATCATTTTTGGCCAGTTAGGGCGGGGGAACAGTTAATAGGGATTAAAACTGTAACACGTTGCAGTTTGTATGACAAAATGTTTATGGATGATGATTTGCTTGCTTGAATTGAACTAAATGTAAGAACATAGATTGAGAACAAGCGCTGCCAGAAGCTCAACGGGATGATGTACGCTGCCCGTCGGGTGCGTGAGCAGGCGACATACTGGCACGCCATGGCCTAGCCACGGCACGCCAGTACACCCTGCGCACGCCACCTTTAGGCTGGCGTACACTACCACATCAATTTCTTTCAGCTCCTACTCTCAATCCTCTGGGCTCTGGAAGGGACCAGTGCACACCCAGGGCAAACCACGCAGTTTATAATATGGATCATACACATGTACAGACATAAAGAATGGCCAGTAGCCAGGAAAATAGCAAGACGGACCCCATAAACAGAGTGGGGAGAAACAAGAGGCCAGGATTGAACTGGGATGTAAGGGCCAGGCACTGATCTTCAGCAATACATGCCGTACGCCACCCTATGGGAGTCGTACGCCAGGTCTGCATGTGAGCCAGTGTTTGGCTTTACATCATCTGGGTTCTGGAACATGACCAGACATACCCCAGAGGCCTTGAGGATAAAGAAAGATACAAGTATCGAAAGCTACATTTGAACAGTTCTAAAATACAGAAAGCAATAGACTGGTTTTTAGCATGCTATAAGGTGATGACATAAAGAAAATGAGCAATAAATGAGCCCTACATGATCCCCACGCCAACTGTGCACGTACAGCTAAAGGTGGCGTACGGCTAAGTGTAGCTGGCGTGCGCCATGTGATGACTCTTACGACTGATTTATTTTACCAGAAAGGGACCTGGACTAGTATCAGTTATTAGCCAGAACCCTTCTGGTTCCCCTCAGGAGTTAAAAACAGAACGCAGCACAAAGGTGGTATACCTTTGGTGCAAGAAAGAAAGGATGGTGATGAGCTTTGGTTGAAGATGGAGGCTGTTGTAACAACTGATCAGTAGAGAGAGGGGGTGTGAAGCTGCTCTATCTCTCACTCTTACAAGAAGAGAGCAAGAACAAGAGAGAAGAGAGGGAGTGTACTTGGAGAGTTAATGTGCTAACCCCTTGCAAATGAATGCAAGGGGGGGTATTTATAGTGGAGAGAGGGACTGAAACCAGGGGCAACTAGCTGGGGTTAGGGGCTGGTTTGGGCTGGTTGGGTTGAGTGAGAAGCCTCCATGCATTAAATGCATGGGACTAGGTGTAGGAGAGAGTGAGGGACGGTCCAGCACGAAACAATCATTAGGAGCACTGTTCCCTGTACTTTGGAGCCGCAAAAGCTTCGGTCGCGTGCTGTAAAAGCGGTGATTTGACCGGTCCTAAGCCTCCGTACGCCACCTATGACCTACCGTGCGCCAGGTCAAACTCAGTCAACGGTCGATGATCGACACGTGGCAAGAACCTGGCGCACGCCATAGAGAAGGTGGCGTAAGCGAGGTATGGTTTTGCTGAGGTTCGTTTGGCTCGAGATTTGAGAGGTTTTGAAGAGGCTTGAAATGGTTTCGAAAGGGGGGCCAATCGCCCAAAGCTCAAATCCTTCCATCGACTCTGAACTGTTCTCGACCGTTTGTCATCATTGGGTCAACAAAGGAAGTAAAAGGACTAATCTGGACAGTCCAGAATGGGGTGTCTACAGAAGCCCCCCTTTGACGGCACTTGGAGCACCATTTGTTTGAGTGGAGACAAGTAACGTCAAAGGTTGTCTAGACACCCTACTCTTAACTATCCCGAGCAAGATAAAGAAGACACGAATTTTAAAGAACCTGGTCGGTGAGTTCAGCCAGAAAGATTATTTGAGAAAGACTGCTGCTCGCGGAGGGCAGAGTTTGGACAGGTGGGCCGTCGTTGACTTGAAATTGGACGGGTGGACCGTCGTTGAATTGAAATTGGACGGGTGGACCGTCGTTGATTTGAAATTGGACGGGTGGACCGTCGTTGAATTGAAATCGGACGGGTGGACCGTCGTTGAATTGAAATTGGACGGGTGGACCGTCGTTGATTTGAAATTGGACGGGTGGACCGTCGTTGATTTGAAATTGGACGGGTGGACCGTCGTTGATTTGAAATTGGACGGGTGGACCGTCGTTGATTTGAAATTGGACGGGTGGACCGTCGTTGATTTGAAATTGGACGGGTGGACCGTCGTTGATTTGAAATTGGACGGGTGGACCGTCGTTGATTTGAAATTGGACGGGTGGACCGTCGTTGATTTGAAATTGGACGGGTCTCTGCTTGGGGGTAAGCCCACCAGAGGTACAAATAACCTTTTGGACCATTTGAGTCCCCATTTGAAGAAGAAAAACCTGATCCATGGTGCTTGGGCCCACGGCCCAACAAAACGTGGCGTACGGTATGATAAACCTGGCGTACGCCAGGAATCTTTGTCAAACCGGTCCAGATCCAAGCCCAGACCCGGCCCAGCACGGTGCTTACGTCGTATAAACTGCTGCAAACTTCTGAAACCGCCATATGCATCGGTTTCGAAATCCCAAACTCTCCCAAAACTCTTTCCATTACTCAAACTCCTTCAAATCCACTCGTTCTCTCCCAAGTCTGCTCACCCCCACTCATCCATGGCCGAAATAGGTAGTGGTGGCGGCAATGGTGGCGGCAATGGTGAAGGACGGCCGAGAACGGGCGGAGACGAGGCCGAGAGGCCTCGAATCGACGATCAGACACTGGGCGAGTCTTCGTCGAGTGCTGGTGTAGTGATCTCAGGCGGCGATGGGGGCGACGGCGGCCATGCAACAGAGGTGGTCGACGGCGTCGGGCGGCGTACGCCAGGGTCGGCTGACCGTACGCCACCCGTCGTTGAGGCAGGGGGCCCACAGGTGCGACGGTTGGACTTCGAGAGTGGTGTGGAGGGGCTGGTCGTCACGGGTTCGGTTTTGGCGGGGACCCACGGCGGCGGCAGTGGTGGTGATTTTGGTGGCGGTGATGATCGGTCGGATGCGCGGAGAAGAGATCCGGCACGGGGCAAAGATATCGTGGCGGAGGAGGATGCTCCCATTGGGGCACCCACAGGGCCAGCAGAGTTCAGACCAGCGACGGGGTCCTCGGCGCATGTTCCCATTACGCGCGGGGACTTTGCGGAGTTTGTGACGGAGGAGGTGCTGGACCGGCTGCTGAGAGAGAACCCGGCTGTGGTGGAAGCGGTGATGTCAGCCCGGGAGGAGAGGCTGAGACAGATTGCGCAGGCTCAGGAGGAGGAGCGCCTGCGGGTTGAGGCCGAGAGGGCCAAGGCAGCGGAGGATGCTTTTGTACAGGAGACTGAGGTAGTCGAGCAGGCCCAGGAGGAGGGTGGCCTAGCTCGTGAGCGAGCGGTGGCACGGGCGGAAGCGATGCGGGCTGCAGGCCGCCCGGCTGTTGAGGCGGGGGCCTATGTTCCCCCGGAGCCACATTTGTTCATACCGTCCGGGTTTGAGAGCTACATCCCCCGACGCGATGATTACGATGCAGAGCTTGTGCTGAGAGACCCGGAGTGGCACTTGTCGGTGGACTGGGCGCAGGTATTCCTTTGAACTCCGCTTTTGATTCTCTTGTAGTCCTTTATTACTGTGCTTGTACTTAGCTTACTTGTGTATGATGTTTGATAGCATAGTGACATTTGCATGCCTGATAGCTTGACTTGGCAGATAGAACTTTGGGTAGAACATGCTTGAATTTGACTGTAGGCTTGCTAGCACCTTGATAAGAATCACATGATAACGAACTTGAATCGACTGTGGGTTGCCTCGACTTGTTAACATTGTAGAACTCGAATTCGACTGATGAAATACCATGCTCTTGATGTGACCTGATACTCGCCTCTTTGGAGAAGAGAATCGGTTGAAATAGGGTACCTTATGCCTTTGATTCGACTGAGTAGAATAAAATATCATGTTTACCTGCTTCGACTTCATAGTAGACGTGGACCTTGAATTGAACACAGAATGTTGAATGCCCTTTTGATTTGAACCTTGATTCGACTGCTTGTTATAGTATGCATGCTAACGGAAACTCTTGTTCTTTTGCTTTTATGGTGTGCAGAGGACGAGAGGCGGTACAAGGGGGCACGGCGGTCCTGCTAGCTCCCTTGAGCTGTACAGAGGGCTGCCCGAGCGGGTTAGGTCCTTAGTTGATGCTGCAGGGTTCAGGCCGTTCATCCTTACACAGACGGCCACGCTCAGCGATCACGCCCTGCTCACGGCGCTGGCGGAGAGGTGGTGGGATGCCTCCAACACTTTCCACCTTCCGATCGGGGAGATGACTGTGACTCCGGCGGACTTTGCTGCTCTGACGGGCCTGAGAGTAGGAGGAGAGCCTATCCCCTTTGACACGGGGATCCACAGAGACTCGGAGGCGCTGCAGTGGTTTTTGGGTTTTGTGCCCGTGGGTATCTCGGAGACGTTCACCCACTACCAGTTCCACTGGCGTTTGAAGGATAGGGTCCCGCACTCGGAGCAGAAGGAGGAGCAGATGGCGAGGGCCTACTTGTTGTACTTGTTCGGGGCGTCGCTGTTCCCTAACAAGAGGTCCACGGTGCACTTGGCCTACTTGCCGGCTTTGTTTGACTTGCGCACGGCGGCCAGATACGATTGGGGAGGTGCTGCTCTCGGGACTTGCTATGGTTTCATGGGAGAGTTCTCTCGGCGGAAGAAGGCGATTGCCGGCCTTTGGAGGGTGTGGGAGGTAAGAAAAATAGACTCGTAACCTTTACTTTCCTGAGTACTTTCCTTTCTTTTGAAACTCAACTGTTGTACTGATGCTTTGATTGTTTGAACTTGCAGCTATGGGCATACGAGGTGCTGAAGATGTACCCTCCGAAAAACTCATGCCCGAACTTGAAGATGCTCCCCCGTGCTCTGATATGGGGGCCACAGTACCGAGGCAAGAAGGCGGCAAGAGGTAGCCTCCAGGCCTTCCGGGCGTACCTTGACGAGCTGTCGAGCACCCAGGTAGAACTCAAACTTTTAGTGCCTACTTTTGCCTTTGAATTGCTTCAATGCTATCGCTGATCGACTGTTTGTTGCTTGATTGTTGAATGCTTGCAGGTGGAGTGGGACCCTTGGAGAACTACGGAGGCTGAGCCGGAGTACCTTTCCCGGAGCAGGGTAGTAGCCGCGAGCCGCGTGCTGCTGGAGTCGATCTTCGGGTGGCAGTGGTACTTGGGGGATCGAGTGACACGGCAGTCACTTGAGGCTTCAGAGTTCGTGGTGCCGGGTCCACTTCCGCCTCGCGCTTCACACACGGACCAGTACACGCTGGCTGAGCTGCAGCGCTTCACCGTCCCGGCAGGCCTTAGTGCTTTCTTGAGGCCCGAGCGTGACTATGCTGTCTATCAGAGGCAGTACTTGGCGGGGCCACTTGGGGTTGTCGAGCACGGAGCTGTGGAGGCTGAGGCTAGAGCAGCGGGAGAGGAGAGGCGCGGGCAAGGCAGGACTGCCCGCTCGAGGGAGAGGAGTGAGCCAGCTAGGGCGACGGGCCTTCCTCGGCTTTCGTGGACACTGGCTGTGCGGGATGCTCAGGGAGAGGAGGCTACTGTTCAGTTTGAGCCTGCTAGGAGAGAGCCCGAGGAGATCACAGGACCGGTACGATACTATAGCATCCTTTGTATTTCCCTTCTTTACCCTGATTTGCATATGTATACTTGTCTTGCAAACTGACTTGACCACTTATTGTAACACAGGCCCCGATGGAGTGGGTGCGAGAGGCGGTGCGCCTGATGAAGGCCATGGAGAAGGAGTTTCACAGAATTGCTAGCGGCGCCCAGTTGCGGCTGCACTATCCACCTCCAGCTCCAGTTCCTACTGTGCGGCCTCAGGTATAACTTCGCAGCTTTGATAGAATAATGTCCTGCTTTCACATTTCAATATATATATGCAATATGTACACGAATGTTAACAAGCTAAATGCAATGCAGGGGCAGGCTAGGGCGGCTCCTAGGAGGAAGAGCGTGAGGCCACCGCCTCAGAAGAAGATAGCACCGAGCTCATCTCGACCAGCAGCGCGCACTCAGAGAGGAGTACACATTGCGGCTGCTAGCGAGGATCTCCCATTCCGTCGAGAGCTGAGGAAGAGGTCTGCAGAGAAGAGGCCTGCTGAGGGGCCTTTGCAGAAGAAAAGACGAGAGGAAGAGGAAGCAGAAGAAGAAGAGGAGGAAAGCGTGTCCCTCAGCAGCGGCTCCGACTCCGCGGAGGATCCTCGGTTCCGGATAGACCCGCGTGAGCTGGCAGAGAGCGAGGAGGAGGAGGACGATGAGGACCTCTTTGACGACTGAGGGCTATCACTGAGCCTTAGTCTATTTTGCTGTTTGACTTTTTGACACATTGATGTTTTGATACTTTGATACTTTGCTGTTTTTGGATATAGGGCCTGCGTGCCTTTTGACTTTTGGGCGAGTGTGCCCTGGTACATTTTGAGTTTGCTCGGGCCGTTGGGCCGCTTGATACATTCCCACCTTTTGCTCTTCAGGACTTTGACATGGTACTCATGGTAGAAATAATATCTGCATTTTCTGCTTGTTAATTCCTTTAGTTATTGGATTTTGTGTTTCAAGGAACGAACAAACCATCCCCTAACACCTAACATGCATTGATGATAGTTCTGAATCGACACAGACACTTGCATATGCGCAAAAATGGGTCTAGCTCGAAGAAAAAGGTATAGAGAAGCCCCAGGATACGAGATATACCCCAGACACGCGGAGGATACGGGAAAATTGGGCGTTAATAGGCCAAATTCTACATTTCTCCAGAACAGAAGAGACGGACACTTTGAATAGACTATAGAGATGTACAATGACCTGTACAAACCATTGAAACCGGTAGAAATGTCCTGATATAAGGAAAATACGATAAAAAGGCTAGAAATGTCGCAAAAATGGACATAAGACGCAAAAGATGACTCGATATGATCCCGGACTGAAACCGACACCCCCGTGCAGTCACACAAGTCCTATGTGACGTGTACGGTGTAACAAAACTTGGCAAAACCCTACAAAACGAAATTTGGCCCTCTGTATCCTCGATTTTAGTTCGACACGAGCCTCCGGGGGTCCAAAATCTTCGACGGACGCGGCTTTTAGGATCCGACGCTTTGTGGCAGTCCCAAATGATGCTTGAAAACTTGTATGAATCAAGAAATAGCCAAAACAAGCCTTGGATTTGAAAACGACCATGCGACGGCAGCTGCTGCTGGAAATTGGTTTTCTGGTGCACAGACGTACCGTACGCCAGGTTGTCGAGCCCGTACGCCAGGATGGTGAAAACCATGTGTACGCCAGGTTTAGGTTGGCGTACGCCAAGTTCCTGTGAGTCAGGTCCACTTGACTGACCAACTGTCCTTTTTCAGGGGGGCAATTTGTTTTCACTCCCACACGATTTCCCCACGGTTTCTAAGAGTTCAGGGAGGTAGGGTACTTGGCATAATGCTCTCTTAGAGGCTAGCTATTTGGTTCCATGTCCCATGTGATCTACAACGGTCATTTGAAAGCCTATAAAGCTGGGGTGCCTTCTTCAGGGCATTCTCAGCACCAATTACTTCCCTTTTCTTTTCTGGCTTTTGCTTTGTTCATGGATAATCCCCTCCCAACACTGCTCAAGCCTTGGCTAGTGTCCTTTTTGGGCGTTGATTGGCTCAACTTCCAATACCACGGGCTTTCTTCTTTCCGCTTTCTTCGACACGTGCCGATCCGCCTGGCGCTGCTGTGGGCCGCCCTGAGGTTCTGGGACCCGGACGTCCATGTCTTCCGTTTTAGTGATGATGAGATGTGCCCGACCGTGGAGGAATTTCAGGCGTACCTCCGCACTTACGCGTCCCCGACGCTCGTTGTTCCTCCCTATCAAGTGAGCATGCCAAAACTGTTGGCCGACTCACTCAACATTTCCCGGGGCTTGGCTAACACAATTCTGGAAGGTGGCCAGGTGAACATTATCCGACTGGTTGAGATGTACAGCCCAGATGTTGACTTGAATAGCCCAAATAGCGACGAAGTTCAAGCACGTCGGCGCTTTGCTCTGGTTATCTGCCTGCTTGCGGCTTATTTGTTCGTTCCTGCTAATGGGCGGGTCTGCCCTTCCTTGGTGAGCGTGGCCGCTCAAATGGGGGACCGAAAGAATGTGATTCCCATGGTCCTGGCTGAGACACTCCTGGGTTTGGATTTAGTGAGTACGGGCCAATCGGCCGTTTTCAGCGGGAGCCCACTCTTGCTCCAGGTAAACTCACTCAGCTCACCTTTTTCTGGTTTTTCGCACATTCTCGTTTTACCTCGACACTCGGCTTAGGCTGCTTCCTAGTTTCTTACTTGTCTTTCTGCTCAAGCTTTATCTGGCCACTTACTTGTTTTATCGCTCATGCAGCTGTGGTTGTCGGACAAGCTGAGTCTTTTGCATCCACCGGCAGCGGGCTGGAACCTGTTTCCAAAACGGGTTCATCAGAGGGAAATGCGGTATCCCGACTTGGATGTGGAGGGCTGGTACGAGTTCATGCTGGAAATGCAGCCTGATGAAATTGCTTGGAGGTGTCCGTGGCTAGACCTTGCAGACATGACCCTCCATTCTGACGGCTTTGATAGGGTGGTCATTGCTGGACTGACTAAATTCACATTCTACATCCCCGGTCGGATTCTTCACCAGCTGGGCGCTTCACAGGAGAATACCCGAATCAGTACCGGGGGCTTCCGTCTTCCCAACTTCAATGCTCAGACGCTGGGTGGTTATCAGAGGCGCTGGGGCCTGCGGACTCTCCAGGTGGAGATGCCAGATTTCAATCCTCGGCTAAAGAATCGCTACAGACAGTGGTTAAGAGCAGATGTGCATGCAAGAACAAACATGGGCTGACTCCAAACTACTTTGCTGTACTTAGAATAAGCTGTGAGCCGTTAGGCTTCTCAAGCATTTTGTTCTGTTTTTCATGCTTCATTTCTTTTAAGGCTTTTATGCTCAGCTTGTGTGTTAGAAATAATAATTTTGCAAAATAAAGTTGAAAGATGAAGGGTTTCCCCCTTTTGAATTCTCCAACGTAACTCCAGCCCGCCTTTTGAGTCTTTGAACTATTTCCGCCTTGGTACAAACCCAGAATGTCGGACCGTGGATCAGCTCGATAGGATATGACCGGGTCTCATTGTGAGACTGCCTACGTATCCCTTTGCAGGGAATCAGGTCAGAACGTAGTTCAGGCAAAGGTTCGCTCGTGTATTTTACCTCTCCTTTTACGCTCTAACTTTTGCCTAGAACCGCCTTAACAGGTTTTCGGTCTAGCGAGCTTTTTGATTTTGCCTATTTATTTTTGCCTAGACCGCCTCCTTAGGTTTTCGGTCTAGCAGGCTGCTCTAACTTTTGCTTGGAATCGCCCACCCTTGTGGTTTTCGATCCAACGAGCATCTCTCAGGGATAGTAGCGCTTGAGCTGATCCAGGTTGACCAAGGCACTGAATTCATTGCCGTCGAGGTCGATGAGCTTGGCAGCACCCCCAGATAGGATGGTTTTGATGATGTACGGCCCAGAACGCTTTGGCCGGAATTTCCCACGAGGATCGAACACTGGAGCCCGGATCTCTTTCGTAACCATATCCCCTTCGACCAGACCTCTCGACTTCACTTTCTTATTGAATGCCCGGGCGATTCGACGCTGATACCCTTGAACATGATATAGAGCTCGGAGCCTCCTCTCATCAAACAACATGAGCTCGACAAACCTTCCACTCAACCATTCAGCTTCCTCGAGCCCACTTTCGGCCATGACTCTCAGAGACGGAATCTCAAGTTCGATGGGGAGTACAGCTTCCATTCCATAGACTAAAGAGTACGGAGCTGCGCCCGTGGAAGTGCGAATTGACGTGCGGTATCCCCAGAGGGCCAACGGTAGCAGTTCGTGCCAATCCCTTGCAGACTCGGCAGTCTTCTTGATGATCATTTCGACGTTCTTATTTGCAGCCTCGACAGCCCCATTCGTTTGCGGCCGATAAGTTGTTGAATGATGGATCTTAATTCCGAATTCCTCGAATAGTTCCAAAACCCTACCCTTGAAGTGGCTCCCATTGTCTGATACAAAGGCCTGAGGGACCCCGTACCGGTAGATGATGTTCCTCCGAATGAACTGTGCAACTTGAACGGTGGTCAGGGTCTTGTAAGATTCAGCCTCGACCCACTTAGTGAAGTAGTCGATGGCTACTAATATGAACTTGTGGCCGTTCGAAGCAGAGGGGTGGATCATTCCGATGACGTCGATTCCCCATACCGAGAAAGGCCAAGGCGAGGTCATACCAAAAAGCTCAGTTGGAGGAACGTGCTGTAGGTTAGCATGGATTTGACACTTATAGCATCGTCGCACATAGTCAATGCATTGAGATTCCATGGTAGACCAATAATAACCCTGCCTGAGGATTTTTCTTGCGAGCATGACGCCGCTCATGTGAGGACCACAGACTCCTTCGTGAATCTCCTCCATTATCCGTGTTGCTTCGGCACCATTCACACACAGCTTGTGCATCCCGCAGTGAGACCTTCGATACAACTTTCCCCCGCAGATGATGTACTGAGCAGCCAAACGTTGCAAGGCGATCCGATCTTTCCTTGTAGCCCCGGCGGGAAACTCCCTGCGCTCCACAAAATTCCAGATGTCATGGTACCAGGGTAGGCCATCATCGGCGTCATCGACGGCGTTGATGTATTCATAAGCGGGCAGGTCCCTTTGTTCGATCACAATTGGCCGCATTTTGACCCCTGTCGGAAGTTCGATCATTGAAGCCAAAGTCGCCAAGGCATCGGCGAACTGATTCCTCAAGCGAGGGACATGGGTGAAAGTCACCTTATTGAAGCGAGGAATCAGTTCCTCCAAGTCTTGGTGATAAGGCTTCAGCTTTTCCTCGCGAACCTTCCAATCTCCGTTGGCTTGGGACACCACCAAGTTCGAATCTCCGATAACCTCGAGCTTCTCAACTCCTAGTGCAATTGCTGCCTCCATTCCGACGATGCAGGCCTCATACTCGGCTTGATTGTTAGTAACATCGAAATTCAGTTTGAATGCGAGCGGAATATGAGCGCCGGCGGGCGTGATTAGCAACACCCCGATTCCGAACCCTTTCTGATTAGCAGCCCCGTCGAAATACAGTGTCCATACTTCTTCAGTTACGGTCAGCACATCTTCGTCTGGGAAGTTGAAATTCACATCCTCTGGCCCCTCGACTGGGTGATCTGCCAAGAATTCTGCCACGGCGCGGCCTTTCACTGACTTCCTCGTGACATGCTGGAGGTCGAACTCAGCCAGCAGAAGCAACCAACGTGCTAGCTTATGGGTGAGCGCTGGCTTCTCGAATAGATATTTGATGGGGTCCATTCGAGAAATCAGCTTCACCGAATAGGCTAGCATGTAGTGTCTAAGCTTTTTGGTAGCCCAAACTAGCGCCCAGCAAGTCTTCTCCAAAGGGGTATATCGCTCCTCGCTTCCCACCATTTTCTTGCTCAGATAGTAGATGGCCTTTTCGACTCTGTTTTCCCCTTCCTGTGCTAGCAGACACCCCATTGCCGTTGGTGTTACAGATAAGTACAAAATCAGTGGTTGTCTAGGCGTAGGCGGCATTAATACCGGAGGGTTCTGCAGATATTTCTGAATTGACTCAAAAGCAGCCTGACACTTGTCTGTCCATTCGAACGGGACATTCTTCTTGAGTAGGCAGAACAGTGGTTCGCAAGTCGGAGTCAGTTTGGCGATGAACCTGCTGATAAACTGAACTTTTCCCAGAAAACTCCGTACTCCTTTCTCGGATTGCGGGGGCTCCATTTCGAGAATTGCTTTGATCTTAGATGGGTCGACCTCGATTCCTCTCTTAGTGATTAGAAACCCCAACATTTTACCCGCTGTAACCCCGAATGTGCACTTCTGCGGGTTGAGACGCACATTGTACTTTCGAAGCCTTTCGAGAAACTGTCTGAGCGAAGGGAGATAGTCCTTTTCCTCTTTTGCCTTAACGATCATGTCGTCGACGTACACCTCGACCGTCTTGTGGATGAAGTCATGGAACAGAGTTGTTTGGGCCCTTTGGAAAGTGCAACCGGCATTCTTGAGTCCAAATGGCATTTTCACATAACAGTAGGTTCCCCATTCCGTGACGAACGTTGTCTTCTCTTGATCCTCCGGGGCCATGAAGATCTGATTGTATCCCGCGAACCCGTCGACAAAGGAGAGCAAGGCATGCCCCGCCGTGTTGTCCACAAGCACATCAATGTGAGGCAAGGGAAAACTATCTTTGGGGCTTGCCTTGTTCAAATCCCTAAAATCGACACAAACCCGGATCCTTCCATCCTTCTTGGGTACAGGTACGATGTTGGCGACCCATTGGGGGTATTCAGCAACCCTCAGGAATCCTGCGTCAATTTGCTTGGTGACCTCTTCCTTGATCTTCTGAACCCAGTCCGGCCTCATTCTTCGGAGCTTCTGCTTGACAGGAACT
Source organism: Rhododendron simsii (assembly GCA_014282245.1). Lineage (NCBI taxonomy): Eukaryota > Viridiplantae > Streptophyta > Magnoliopsida > Ericales > Ericaceae > Rhododendron > Rhododendron simsii. The sequence goes on from CM024954.1 coordinate 28,388,644, forward strand.
GCCCCTGGCATTAACGGAATGCGGTGCTGTACTATCTCGGGATCGATACCAGGCATGTCGGCGTGGGACCAGGCAAAAACTTCGAAGTATTCTTTGAGTGCCTCAATGGTACCAGCGCGATGCTCCGGGGATAGGTTTGAACCGATTTGTATCATACGGGGGTCATCCTCATCTTTCAAATTTATTGAAATTACTTCTTCTTTTAGAGGCTGAGCATGCCTTTCGTCTTCCCTTTCGATGAGGGAACGCAACTCGGCCGGGATGTTCCCGTCAAAGTCGATTCCTTCATCGTCGGGGTCGACACAGTTTATGTAAAAGTCAGCAAAGTAGTCGGAAGCGGGATCATTCATTTCATAAAACCCAGAGGGGTTGCCAAGTACAGTTGACTCGAACTCAAAGTAAAAGCTATGACGTGGAGGGCCGAGAGGCACAAACTCCGACTCTGAGCTAGACTTAGACTCGACAGACTCTGTGTCAGATTCAGATACATCGTCAATGCATGTCAGATGGGGAGTAAAAATGCAGTTATTAAGACTACCCTTTGCTTCGACGATGAGGGAGGTTGGATCGTTGAGAAGATCTGGAGAGTCGGGCCCAAGCATCAGCACTTCAGCCTCATCTTCCTTGCCAACCAAACCCGCTTGGGAGAACAGCTCCTCTAGACCCCCTTGATCAAAAGCAACCAGCCAGTCTGCCTTTTCCTGGATAGCGACCAACTGCTTCTTGAACTCCTTTGCAGCCAGCTCTTCCTTCGCAATTTCCTCTTCGTCATCAGACCAAGTGTCGGTAGCGAAGATTTCAAAACCCGGAAGCCAAGTCCTAGTCACTTGATCCCAAAACGGTTCAGCCTGCCCCAGATAAGCAATGCCTCCTCCTTCACGGACGAAATAGCTGTCGGGGTTACCATAAAGGGTCCGAGGTTTTCCCGTGTCTTTCCCTAATTTGGCCTTTTTGGTAGGGGGAGTGTATCCCAGGCCGAAGCGGCCTTCAGTAAAGGGAAAGACAGGGAACTCAGCGATCCCCTGCTGGTTGATCCCGAGCCCTAGACCAGGCATGAATGACATCTTCCTCATGATTTCGAGGGCGGTAGAGCTGATTATGAAGTCGTCATCCATGACAATGGACAGGACTGAGCCAGAGGTATCAAAAGCAAATCCTCCAAAGTCTGAGTCCTCCTCCCCGGGCATGATCCCCAAAACAGGTGTCCCATCGTCCTTGAGCGGGCGGATCCCAGAGTCTCCGCAGATGGTTAGAGTCCCGGTAGGTAGCCCCAACATGACCTTCTGGTGGAGGGTCGACGGTACAGCCATGATGTCCGCCCTATGCAGCCACGGCCTTCCCAACAGCAAGTTGAAGGTGGTAGGGATGTCAACCACATGGAATTCCACGTCCATTTCAAAACCCTCGGCATCTAGCTTCAGCATGAGAGTCCCCTCGACTACGCGGCGCGTGTTGTCATAGGCATTGACTGCCAGATTGGAAGGCGTGAGGTCAGCCTTAGTAAGCCCCAGACGGTAAGTAACCCTCATCGGATAGACGTTGATCGCAGATCCGTTATCAATTAACACGGTTGGAACCCAATGTCCCCTGCACTTGAGAGTAATGTGCAATGGGCGATTGTGAGCGGTCCCATCAACGGGCAGATCCTTTTCAGTGAAAGTAACAGAATGCTTGGAAAGCAGTGGCAAGACTAGGGCAACCATGGCCTCCGCGGTGATGTCTGTTGGCACAGTAAGACGAGCTAGCGCTGCAGACAGCCTTTCTCGATGCTCCTTTGACGACGATATCAGACCCCAGACAAAGACGGCGGCAGGAATCCTTTCCAGCTGTTTCAGGATAGCATCCTCTTCAGGTACCCCGCTAGGAATGGCCGGAGTGTTCTTTTGTGCAGAGGGAGCAGTGGGTCTTTGATCGCTACCGGGATTGGACGAGCTTCCAGCCGAAAGATTGGGCGGTTGGAAGACTCGGCCGCTCCTAGTGACATTAGCGACCTCCCACCAAGGCGATGTGTCCACAAAATCCCAAAAATCAGCAGGCACTTCCTCTAGCCTGCGTTTCCCCTTGTCGATCGATGCAACCTGGTCTGAAGCCATAACCCATTCCAGATCATTCATGACTTGTCCTTCCCAAGGGGCCGGATCCTGTGCGGCAGCTTCCTCGAATGGTATCCCCGGATTAGTGACGAATGGTACATCCCAAAGGCCTCCGTCCACCAAAGCAGTATCGACGGTCCAGATTTCATCCCCGACCTGAATGTCGACCACTTTATCGACGTCCCAGAAATCAGCAGGCAGCGGGTTTGTGTTAAGGTCGACAATCTCATCAACATCCCACAGGTCATCGAGCGGTGCATTTAATGCCATGATAGAACAATCATCCCTAGGATGCACTACCGGACGCGGCATTCCTACAGGCACAATGTCGACAGTCGGGTCGCCTGCATGCACAGCATTGGAGATGGAGTCGAATAGTGGCCATGCTTCCCCTAACTGCCGACGCACGTCAGGGATGATTTCTCCTTGGCTATAGCTGCCCAGGTACCGCTCGTCCAAACCCTGATCATCGTCCCCCTTCTCCATATCGAAGTCTTGATTCCCGTCTAACTGTGCAGCAACGGGCTCCGGGTCCCACACGTATTCCTCCTCGGTTTCGGCCGCAGTGGGCTCGGGCTGGTAGAAAAGCATAAATAGCGACAGGCCATCGAGTGGATCCGCCCTTGCCGCGTTCCACTCTTCCTCCCATTGGTCTAACTGGGCTTGATCAACAACCGGTGCCTGAGGGAATCCCAAGAAGTACTGCTCGTTCCAGTCGTTAGCAAGTTCTGCCCATTCCCTTGCTTTGTCTTCCATATCCCAGCCAACCGCCAGCATGTTGACACTGAATTCCGCCGGGATGGTCACAACAGGTTTCGGGTGATGCTCTGGGGCTATATGGTCAGTGGGGTTGAATATGGTGGAGTTAGGTGGGATTATAGAGGAGGTAAAGCTGATTTGGTTGATTTGGGGGTGGCCGTTGTGCTGCGGCATGGAGTTGGTGATGACATTAGGCTTAGGAGGGGTCGGGAGAGTGCCGTTGTCCACCAAATCCTGGATTGCGTGGCGGAGGCGGTAGCAGGAATCGGTGTGATGGCCGGGCATTTGGTGATAGGCGCAGAAAGCGTTCGGGTTGTGGCTAGGGGATGGATTTTGGGGCAGTGGAGTTGGATCCATTGGTTTGAGGTGACCGGATTTGGCCAACCTTTCCAGTACTTGAGAGAGCGGAGCTTCAAATTTGGTGAAGTTCCGGGGCTGATTACGGTTGCGGTGTTTTGGAGGGGCTTGGACCTGGTTGACATCGGCAATGTGGTTGGAGTCTTGAGTGTTACTGTTTCCGGCAGACGTGGCATTGGCATAACTGTTATTGCCGAACAAAGCAGTGCTGCTTCCTGAGTAAGCGCGAGGTTTGGCTTTGGATCCCGAGGAGGAGGAAGGAGGGTCGCTGCGCGGCAGAACCCCAGTTTGGAGAGCTTCTTCGATGGCAAGGCCGGATTCAAAGAAAGTATCCCAATCGGCCCCTTGGACGAGCACCAGATTCTTAGCAAAGTCGGGCAGCAGATTACGGGAGATAATACGGATCTGATCCTTCTCACTTGGCCGATCTGTCATGACGGCAGCCTTAGTTCTCCAACGTTTGATGAAGTCCGCAAAGGACTCTTTTGGATTCATCTTGGTGGACTCCAACTCTCGGGTGGTCATTTTGAGTTGGGAATTGTAGCTATACTGGGCGAAGAAGGCCGCACCAATATCTTCCCATGTTTTGCGCTTGGAAACATCGAGAGACAAGAACCATTGAAAAGCTGGGCCAGCCAGAGTTTGAGGGAACAATTGGGCCATTGCCTCCTCTTCGACCCCATGCAGTTTCATTGCACCGTGGTAAGCCAGCAGGTGTGTCTTCGGATCGCCCGTCCCGTCGAACTTTGCAAAGTCGGGCATTTTGAACCTTTCGGGGAGCCGTGCATTTGGAAAGGGGCAGAGACGGTCCATGTCCAACCCTTCGGCGCTGATTCTTTCGGATTTGGCAACTGACTCTTCCAGCTTAGCCATTTTGGCGATCAGGGCAGCCATTTCGGGATTCGCAGCAGGCTGTTCGGCCGGGATGTCCTCTCCAGCTGGGTTCTCGCGTTCTTGCCGGTCGCCTTCTAACCTTGCGACTGGGACCCTCTCGTTGATAAGAGCCTGCAGGTTAGCCATGGCGGTATCGGCCTGGTCAGCTTTTTGCTGCATGATGGCGAGGTTGTGCTGAAGATCGGCTAAGAGGGTTGCGAGATTCGGTGGAGGAATATCTGCCATGTCTAGGGCTTCTGTCTTGATCGGTTTCGGAGTTATAGGTGGCGATGGAGAGGACGGAGGAGATTCGTGCGGAGTGGTCGGCGGCGAATCCTCCTTGGACAGAACGCAGAGCTGAGCTTCCGTTGTGACGAGCAGAAAAACAATTCCCCAAACAGACCCTCAAACAGACCCGACGGACGTTCCCAAGCAGGTTTGGCTCTTGATTTCGAAGCTCCCCATGGCTCAGCTAAACAGCAAAATAGATGGGCTCAAATGACAGCCTGCAACAGTTTATTTCAAAAAAGAATTGCAAGAAAGAAAATGAGCATGCCAACGTCGTCGGTGTCCTCCTAGACTCTAACACTAGAGGGAGTCCAACTCATGCTGTTAGGACGCTGCCATAGAATCCTCGGATTTCTTTTTCGATGGTGTATCCTTTGTTTGAGTCGATGGATACTAAAGAATGTCAAGACAACCTAAGCCTTTTGATCGCTCCTTTATCGAAGTTTCAACTTTGGAGATGGGAACAGCTTGGTGCGGATGGCGTGATACCATAACCGAGGTGGCGTAAGCAGCACTGTGCCGGAGCCTTGATGGTGTAAGTGATTAGCACTTTAACCTGGATGGTGTGGGTATCACGACATGCTTTCCATTTGTTCCTGATTTTCTGTTTGAAACTTCGACTAGGTTTAGACAATAGACTTAAACAGTCCTGATTTCCCAAAGTCTCGCTGACTCAAGGATTTTGGAAATTGATAACGCGCAATATCGAGATGCACGACTCTTCATCGGTCCATGGCAGGGTCCTAACAATCACGAGACGAACTCGAGACAGACCTAAAAGCCGCCCTAGCATGCTCCTACGCAAAACGGGATGTATGTATGTACAGGCATGCGATAAGGAAAGCAGTAACACATAGACAGTTTATGGGGGTTAGATGCAAGTAATCCTACCCTGTAGGTTCCTGTCTTAGGTTGAAAGGTTCTAGTGCTTTGTACGCATGACGAGGCTGGTTTTGGCTGAAAGGGGTTCCTCTGACTAGAGCCGCGGTATACCTCCCACTGCAATGCGTGCAGCAAAGCAATGGTCGAACGGTATTACGACTCATCATCGTCCAAGGTTGTTGGGCATTCGAGGACCCCGGGCTCCAGTAAACTGTGCCGGTTACCCAAAACACCTCAACGGGGTTATCCAACATCGATGCAAATGGAGAATGCCAAAGTCTGATTAAATGAGAGAGAAATGCAAAAGTTTGGAAATGCCTTTTGAAGCTTGGCTCACTTTTATTAATCAATATTTAGACAAGACTACACAAGTGAACAATAATAAAGCCCCAGTTCGGATTGGTCGGATGCTGAGATCCTGTTACGTTACCATTCCGTTCTTCAGCAGCGCGGAGCGTACTGTTTTGCCAGGCTTTTGGAAATTGTTCATCTATGTATTAATGCCCAAATACTAATTAATGCAATGGTCCCCAGCGGAGTCGCCACTGTGGGCACACGCCCCGAAAAATCGCCCGATTTTGGTTTGGAATGAGTATTGTTCGGGGGGCGGCCCTTTTGGAAAATAGCGCGGCGAAACGCTTCGATTCAGAGTCGCCACTCGGGTTTTAGCGGAAGAACACCCAAGGAACCGAACTCGAGAACGTTTGCTACGTTTTGCTTTGATTTGAAAAAGGTTTGATTTGATTTGAAAAGGCGTAGACTGGTCCGTCGTCACCTTCGATATCTGAGGTTCGGGAGCCAGGTTACGAGAGGGGAAGGGTTTTATGGCACCCCTCTCGCCCAATCCGGAGATCGGTCTCTACTCAGGCATTTTATTAAAACGTTTGCATTTTTCTCTCATTTAATCATTTTTGACCAGTTAGGGCGGGGGAACAGTTAATAGGGATTAAAACTGTAACACGTTGCAGTTTGTATGACAAAATGTTTATGGATGATGATTTGCTTGCTTGAATTGAACTAAATGTAAGAACATAGATTGAGAACAAGCGCTGCCAGAAGCTCAACGGGATGATGTACGCTGCCCGTCGGGTGCGTGAGCAGGCGACATACTGGCACGCCATGGCCTAGCCCGGCACGCCAGTAACCCTGCGCACGCCACCATCAGGCTGGCGTACACTACCACATCAATTTCTTACAGCTCCTACTCTTAATCCTCTGGGCTCTGGAAGGGACCAGTGCACACCCAGGGCAAACCACGCAGTTTATAATATGGATTATACACATGTACAGACGCAAAGAATGGCCAGTAGCCAGGAAAATAGCAAGACAGACCCCATAAACAGAGTGGGGAGGAACAAGAGGCCAGGATTGAACTGGGATGTAAGGGCCAGGCACTGATCTTCAGCAAAACATGCCGTACGCCACCCTGTAGGAGTCGTACGCCAGGTCTGCATGTGAACCAGTGTTTGGCTTTACATCATCTGGGTTCTGGAACATGACCAGACATACCCCAGAGGCCTTAAGGGTAAAGAAAAATACAAGTATTAAAAGCTACATTTGAACAGTTCTATAATACAGAAAGCAATAGACTGGTTTTTAGCATGCTATAAGGTGATGACATAAAGAAAATGAGCAATGAATGAGCCCTACATGATCCCCACGCCAACTGTGCACGTACAGCCAAAGGTGGCGTACGGCTAAGTGTAGCTGGCGTGCGCCATGTGATGACTCTTACGACTGATTTATTTCACCAGAAAGGGGCCTGGACTAGTATCAGTTACTAGCCAGAACCCTTCTGGTTCCCCTCAGGCGTTGAAAACAGAACGCAGCACAAAGGTGGTATACCTTTGGTGCAAGAGAGAAAGGATGGTGATGAGCTTTGGTTGAAGATGGAGGCTATTGTGACAACTGATCAGTAGAGAGGGAGGGTGTGAGACTGCTCTATCTCTCACTCTTACAAGAAGAGAGCAAGAACAAGAGAAAAGAGGGAGAGTAGACTTAGAGAGTTAATGTGCTAACCCCTTGCAAATGAATGCAAGGGGGGTATTTATGGTGGAGAGAGGGGCTGGAAACCAGGGGTAATTAGCTGGGGTTAGGGGCTGGTTTGGGCTGGTTGAGGTTGAGTGAGAAGCCTCCATGCATTAAATGCATGGGACTAGGTGTAGGAGAGAGTGAGGGACGGTCCAGCACGAAACAATCATTAGGAGCACTGTTCCCTGTACTTTGGAGCCGCAAAAGCTTCGGTCGCGTGCTGTAAAAGCGGTGATTTGACCGGTCCTAAGCCTCCGTACGCCACCTATGACCTACCGTGCGCCAGGTCAAACTCAGTCAACGGTCGATGATCGACACGTGGCAAGAACCTGGCGCACGCCATAGAGAAGGTGGCGTAAGCAAGGTATGGTTTTGCTGAGGTTCGTTTGGCTCGAGATTTGAGAGGCTTTGAAGAGGCTTGAAATGGTTTCGAAAGGGGGGCCAATCGCCCAAAGCTCAAATCCTTCCATCGACTCTGAACTGTTCTCGACCGTTTGTCATCATTGGGTCAACAAAGGAAGTAAAAGGACTAATCTGGACAGTCCAGAATGGGGTGTCTACAACTTCCTAACCCATCCCTCGACTCATTCGCCTACCCTCGCACTCTACAAGCCAACTAAGACTCTACCTTAGTCACACGTTCACATGAGACATCTTACAGTGTTCTAACAATGCTATAAATATGTCACAAACATAACTAAGAAAAATCAATTTATCAATAAGACATATTTTAAACAAAGTTCTATTTAAGGAAATCTTTATTCGATTCTTGCTAACGGGAAGCCAACGAACCAAGGAATACATCAAGCAATCATAGGAAGTCAACTAGGCGTGCTTGAGATAGCTTAGGAGGTGTCCAAAAGGGTTTAGAAGTGACCGGAGGTCAAAACAATGAAATTTGGAACAAAACAGCAAAATTTGATTTTAGGCCTGTTTGTATCGATACTAAGAATTCTAGTATCGAATAGATGGGCTTAAAAACACAATAGAGAATTCTGTATCAATACCAAGCTGAGCTGTATCGATACAAAGCCAGTTCGAGCAGAATTTCAAAGATTCAGCTACAACTTCAACAACAACTATTATAAGCACGATTTCACACAAAATCAACACATTTACACACAAAAGAAGCAAAGAGACGGTCCATGTCCAACCCTCCGGCGCTGATTCTTTCGGACTTGGCAACTGATTCTTCCAGCTTAGCCATTTTGGCGATCAGGGCAGCCATTTCGGGATTCGCAACAGGCTGTTCGGCCGGGATGTCCTCCCCAGCTGGGTTCTCGCGCTCTTGCCGGTCGCCTTCTATCCTTGCGACTGGGACTCTCTCATTGATAAGAGCCTGCAGGTTAGCCATGGCGGTATCGGCCTGGTCAGCTCTTTGTTGCATGACGGCGAGGTTGTGCTGAAGATCGGCTAAGAGGGTTGCGAGATTCGGTGGAGGAATATCTGCCATGTCTAGGGTTTCTGTCTTGATCGGTTTCGGAGTTACGGGTGGAGATGGAGAGGATGGAGGAGATTCGTGCGGAGTGGTCGGCGGCGAATCCTCCCTGGACAGACTGCAGAGCTGAGCTTCCGTTGTGACGAGCAGAAAAACAAATCCCCAAATAGACCCTCAAACAGACCCGACGGACGTTCCCAAGCAGGTTTGTGTGGGCAATGCGAATTGCCCCGACTCTTTCTCTCCTCCGAGGGAAGGGATTCCGTTCCCCACCCTTTTTGAGAAAGGAGAGATGCTGCCGGTTCGCGGGAGCGCTTTTAGCTGGACGACAAGCGCTCGCGAAAATACAGAGTCGCCACTTGGATTTGAAGGTCCGACACCCAAGGAACCGTATTTCGAAGCACTTGCCGCGCTGTTTGATTTGAAAAAGTTTAAGGAACCAGTCCGTCATAACCATATCTGGGTTCGGGAGCCAGGTTACGAGAGGGGAAGGGTTTTATGGCACCCCTCTCGCCCAATCCGGAGATCGGTCTCTACTTAGGCATTTGCGAAAGATGTTTGTTTTGCGATTCTGTTTGATTAATCAATTTTTAGCCAATTAGGGCGGGGGAACAGTTAAAGGGGATTAAAACTGTAACATGTTTGCAGGATGTGATAGATAGCATAGATGAGCAGTTAGTATAGGATGAGAACAGACTGCTGTGGGAGTTTAAACAAACTGGAGGGCCCCTGTTTTGGAGTGACGTGCGCAGGAAGAAACCAGCATGCACTGAACATGTCACTACATGTTGTTTACTCCTACGCGCACAACTCCAAGACACACGCGCGCCGGTAAGCTCAAACCCACAGCTCTTATTCTCAAACCTTCTGGGCTCTGGAAGGACCAGTGCACACCCAGGACAAACCACGCAGTTTATAGCAGCATAATATACAGTTTAAAGGCTGAAAAGCCCTACAAATCAATAAAACACCCCATAAACAGTGTGGGGACAAAATAATGGCCTAAGGCCGAGCACCCGTGCAAGGCCAGTCGCTGGTTTGGAGGCAAACTGTCGCGCGATGGAGCTAGTCTGGCGCGCGAGGATGCGCCCTGGCGCACTGTCGCGCGATGGAGCGAGTCTGGCGCGCGATGGTGCGCCCCGGCGCACTGTCGCGCGATGGAATGAGTCCGTCGCGCGATGGTGCGCCCTGGCGCGGGATGATTGCGCCCTGGCGCGGACAGACCAGTGCTTGGTTCACATTTTCTGGGTTCTGGGACAGATCCAGAATGTTCCCAGGGGAACTCCAAAATAGCAGAAATACAAATCAACTATAAAGCTAACAGTTTATACTAAGGAAAAACAATAAACTGGTTTTTAACATGCTTGCAGAGTGATCTATATACAAAATAAAGCACAAAACAGTAGGACACCAATCCCCACGCGGTCCATCTCACGCAACACCGGAGTGTCGCGCGAGAGAGTGGGACCATCGCGCGCTGGTTCCTACCTTGACGGTTTTTGAAACCTCGCCAGCTTTAGGACCAGGACTGGTATTGATTACCAGCCTTGGCCCTGCCAGCCCCCCTCAGAGATCAGAACAGAAGCAGAACAAAGGTAAGCTATACCTTTGGCTTCGGGTTTGAAAGAGTATTTGAGCTTTTGATGTTTGAGGCTTGATTGAGGTGTTTGAGTATTTGAGGAATGTGAATTTGGAAGAAAAGCACTAGAGCTTGTTCTTAACCTTTCAATTTTTGGAACCCTTTGAAAGAGAAACAAATGGGGATATATATAGGGAAAGGGGGTGAATCTGGTTGGAAACAGAGGAGTTCAGGCAGTCCACGAGGCCTGGCTGAGGCTGCATTGGTGGCTAACTGTCCTCCTTCAGAAAGATTGGTGGTAGGTTGGACCCTCGCGCGACGGAGTGAGACTGTCGCGCGATGGTGCGCCCTGGCGCACTGTCGCGCGATGGAGTGGAACCCTCGCGCGATAGTGCGCCCGGGCGCGGGATAGTTGCGCCCTGGCGCGGACCAGCAAGGTTTTTGGTTTTTGAAGTGGCTTAGGCTAGGTTAGGTTCAAGGGTTTTGCAAACACTCAAAGCTCAAGCACGCTATCATTCCCGGGGTGTTCTTGATCCATTTCATCATCGGGGAATCAAAAACCGTAAGTAAACTAATCTGGAAGCCCAGATTGGGGTGTCTACAGTTTGGCTCTTGATTTCGAAGCTCCCCATAGCTCAGCTAAACAGCAAAATAGATGGGCTCAATGACAGCCTGCAACAGTTTATTTTGAAAAGAATTGAAAGAAAATGTGCATGCCAACGTCGTCGGTGTCCTCCTAGACTCTAACACTAGAGGGAGTCCAACTCATACTGTTAGGATGCTGCCATGGGATCCTCGGATTTCTTTTCGACGGTGTATCCTTTGTTTGAGTCGATGGATACTAAAGGATGTCAAGACAACCTAAGCCTTTTGACTGCTCCTTTATCGAAGTTTCAACTTTGGAGGTGGGAACAACTTGGTGCAGATGGCGTGATACCATAACCGAGGTGGCGTAAGCAGCACTGTGCCGGAGCCTTGATGGTGTAAGTGATTAGCACTTTAACCTGGATGGTGTGGGTATCACGACATGCTTTCCGTTGTTCCTGATTTTCTGTTTGAACCTTCGACTAGGTTTAGACAATAGACTTAAACAGTCCTGATTTCCCAAAGTCTCGCTGACCCAAGGAATTTGGAAATTGATAACGCGCAATATCAAGATGCGCGACTCTTCATCGATCCAGGGCAGGGTCCTAACAATCACGAGATGAACTCGAGACAGACCAAAAAGCCGCCCTAGCATGCTCCTACGCAAAACGGGATGTATGTATGTACAGGCATGCAATAAGGAAAGTAGTAACACATAGACAGTTTATGGGGGTTAGATGCAAGTAATCCTACCCTGTAGGCTCCTGTCTTAGGTTGAAAGGTTCTAGTGCTTCGTACGCATGAAGAGGCTGGTTTTGGCTGAAAGGGGTTCCTCTGACTAGAGCCGCGGTATACCTCCCACTGCAATGCGTGCAGCAAAGCAATGGTCGAACGGTATTACGACTCATCATCATCCAAGGTTGTTGGGCATTCGAGGACCCCGGGCTCCAGTAAACTGTGCCGGTTACCCAAAACACCTCAACGGGGCTTATCCAACATCGATGCAAATGAAGAACGCCAAAGTTTGACTAAATGAGAGAGAAATGCAAAATTTTGGAAATGCCTTTTGAAGCTTGGCTCACTTTTATTAATCAATATTTAGACAAAACTACACAAGTGAACAATAACAAAGCCCCAGTTCGGGTTGGTCGGATGCTGAGATCCTGTTACGTTACCATTCCGTTCTTCAGCAGCGCGGAGCGTACTGTTTTGCCAGACTTTTTGGAAATTGTTCATCTATGTATTAATGCCTAAGTATTAATCAATGCAATGATCCCCAGCAGAGTCGCCACTGTGGGCACACGCCCCGAAAAATCGCCCGATTTTGGTTTGGAATAGATATTGTTCGGGGGGCGGCCCTTTTGGAAAATAGCGCGGCAAAACGCTTCGATTCAGAGTCGCCACTCGGGTTTTAGCGGAAGAACACCCAAGGAACCGAACTCGAGAACGTTTGCTACGTTTTGCTTTGATTTGAAAAGTGTTTGATTTGATTTGAAAAGGCGTAGACTGGTCCGTCGTCACCTTCGATATCTGAGATTCGGGAGCCAGGTTACGAGAGGGGAAGGGTTTTATGGCACCCCTCTCGCCCAATCCGGAGATCGGTCTCTACTCGGGCATTTTATTAAAACGTTTGCATTTTTCTCTCATTTGATCATTTTTAGCCAGTTAGGGCGGGGGAACAGTTAATAGGGATTAAAGCTGTAACAAGTTGCAATTTGTATGACAAAATGTTTATGGATGATGATTTGCTTGCTTGAATTGAACTAAACATAAGAATATAGATTGAGAACAAGCACTGCCAGAAGTTAAAAGGGATGATGTACGCTGCCCGTCGGGTGCGTGAGCAGGCGACATGCTGGCACGCCATGGCCAAGCCACGGCACGCCAGCACACCCTGCGCACGCCACGTTCAGGCTGGCGTACACTACCACACCAATTTCTTACAGCTCCTACTCTCAATCCTCTGGGCTCTGGAAGGGACCAGTGCACACCCAGGGCAAACCACGCAGTTTATAATATTGATTATACAGACGTACAGACATAAGGAATGGCTAGTAGCCAGAAAAATAGCAAGACAGACCCCATAAACAGAGTGGGGAGGAACAAGAGGCCAGGATTGAGCTGGGATGTAAGGGCCAGGCACTGATCTTCAGCAAACGTGCCGTACGCCACCCTGTGGGAGTCGTACGCCAGGTATGCATGTGATACCAGTGTTTGGCTTTACATCATCTGGGTTCTGGAACATGACCAGACTTACCCCAGAGGCCTTGATAATAAAGAAAATACAAGTATTGAAAGCTACGTTTGAACAGTTCTAAAATACAGAAAGCAATAGACTGGTTTTTAGCATGCTATAAGGTGATGACATAAAGAAAATGAGCAATAAATGAGCCCTACATGATCCCCACGCCAACTGTGCACGTACAGCCAAAGGTGGCGTACGGCTTCTAGTCGTTGGCGTGCGCCATGTATTGACTTCTACGACTGATTTATTTTACCAGAAAGGGGCCTGGACTAGTATCAGTTACTAGCCAGAACCCTTCTGGTTCCCCTCAGGAGTTGAAAACAGAACGCAGCACAAAGGTGGTATACCTTTGGTGCAAGAGAGAAAGGATGGTGATGAGCTTGTGGTTGAAGATGGAGGCTATATTATTCACTGATCAGTAGAGAGAAGGGTGTGTGGAACTACTCTATCTCTCACTCTTACAACAAGAGAGCAAGGACAAGAGAGAAGAGAGGGAAAGTAGACTTAGGAGAGTTAATGTGGCTTAACCCCTTGCAAATGAATGCAAGGGGGGGTATTTATGGTGGAGAGAGAGGGCTGGAAACCAGGGGTAATCTAGCTGGGGTTGAGGGCTGGTTAGGGCTGGTTGAGGTTGAGTGAGAAGCCTCCCATGCATTAAATGCATGGGACTAGGTGTAGGAGAGAGTGAGGGACGGTCCAGCACGAAACAATCATTAGGAGCACTGTTCCCTGTACTTTGGAGCCGCAAAAGCTTCGGTCGCGTGCTGTAAAAGCGGTGATTTGACCGGTCCTAAGCCTCCGTACGCCACCTATGACCTACCGTGCGCCAGGTCAAACTCAGTCAACGGTCGATGATCGACACGTGGCAAGAACCTGGCGCACGCCATAGAGAAGGTGGCGTAAGCGAGGTATGGTTTTGCTGAGGTTCGTTTGGCTCGAGATTTGAGAGGCTTTGAAGAGGCTTGAAATGGTTTCGAAAGGGGGGCCAATCGCCCAAAGCTCAAATCCTTCCATCGACTCTGAACTATTCTCGACCGTTTGTCATCATTGGGTCAACAAAGGAAGTAAAAGGACTAATCTGGACAGTCCAGAATGGGGTGTCTACAACTTCCTAACCCATCCCTCGACTCATTCGCCTACCCTCGCACTCTACAAGCCAACTAAGACTCTACCTTAGTCACACGTTCACATGAGACATCTTACAGTGTTCTAACAATGCTATAAATATGTCACAAACATAACTAAGAAAAATCAATTTATCAATAAGACATATTTTAAACAAAGTTCTAATTAAGGAAATCTTTATTCGATTCTTGCTAACGGGAAGCCAACGAACCAAGGAATACATCAAGCAATCATAGGAAGTCAACTAGGCGTGCTTGAGATAGCTTAGGAGGTGTCCAAAAGGGTTTAGAAGTGACCGGAGGTCAAAATAATGAAATTTGGAACAAAACAGCAAAATTTGATTTTAGGCCTGTTTGTATCGATACTAAGAATTCTAGTATCGAATAGATGGGCTTAAAAACACAATAGAGAATTCTGTATCAATACCAAGCTGAGCTGTATCGATACAAAGCCAGTTCGAGCAGAATTTCAAAGATTCAGCTACAACTTCAACAACAACTATTATAAGCACGATTTCACACAAAATCAACACATTTACACACAAAAGAAGCAAAGAAATCCCTACCTCGAGTCAAGGAGCGAAACCCAAGAGATTCGTACGAGCCATAGCACGAAACTCTTTAAAATCAACCGAAATACTCTCCTCTGAGCTTGGCTCACGAAATTTTGAGCTCAATAACGTGATTGAAAGGCTTGAGGGAGGTTGATTCTTGAAGTTTTTGGGAGAATTTTTTAGAGGGAGCAAGAGAGAGAGAACCGAATGAGAGAGAGGGGGAGACACCGTAGAGAGAGAGAGAGAGAGAGAGAGAGAGAGAGAGATGGGAGGAAAATGATTTCCTACATACACATACACCACTCTTTATACTCTTATATCTTTAAATCACACACTCACTCCCCCAATCTTCTATTCTATCACTTTAGTCCTCAATTCAATTAATCACCAATTAACCATACTTATTCAACTAGTCATTGAATAAATATTTCAAGAATTAAAATTATTCGGGTCTCTACAGAGGTTGTGTAGTCCAGCGGTTTATTCGTTTGTGTTGGTGTTGTTGCTAGGTTTAGTCATGGGACAGGGTTGTTTTGATAACCTTATAGTTTTGGTTGTCGCTAGTGTGGTATGGTTGGTTCTAATTTCTGGGATGAAATTTTCTAAAGGGGGGAGAGTTGTAATACCCGTCCCGGATATTTAGATTATTTATTTTATTTTTAATTGAATTATATGTTTTCGGGGTTGATTTGCATATGATGGAAGTTTGAGGGTCTTGTGTGTGACTTAAGGGTGGAGCATAAGTGAGCATGTGGTTTCACTTGCATGGGATAATTTTTCCTTAAGCCTTTATCAAAATATCTTGGGGAGAAATATCTCCCCTTGCCCTTATCATTTTACGAGGAGAGAGAGAGAGAGATAGAGAGAGAGACGACAAAAAGAGGGAAAGAAGAAGAAGAAAGGGGAATAGCTAGGGGAAGGTTCTTCTTGGCTTGGATTGAAGTCTTGACTTGGTAAGTTCATGTTCCCTTTACTTGATTTCATGTTCTTTATGTAGGATACCATGATTTAGAGGTTAAATTCATGATCAAGGTGTAGGAGAGAGTGAGGGACGGTCCAGCAGGAGATAATCATTGGGAGCACTGTTCCCTGTACTTTGGAGCCGTAAAAGCTTCAGTCGCGTGCTGTAAAAGCGGTGATTTGACCGGTCCTAAACCTCCGTACGCCACCTATGACCTACCGTGCGCCAGGTCAAACTCAGTCAACGGTCGATGATCGACACGTGTCAAGTACCTGGCGCACGCCAATGAGAAGGTGGCGTAAGCAAGGTATGGCTCTGCTGAGGCTCATTGGGCTCGAGATTCGAAGGGTTTGAAGTGGGCTTTGAAGGTGGGCTTTTGAAGGGAGAGAGTTCAACGCCCAAAGCTCATATCCTTCCATCGACTCTGAACTGTTCTCGACCGTTTTATCATCATTGGGTTAACAAAAGGAAGTAAAAGGACTAATCTGGACAGTCCAGAATGGGGTGTCTACAATATGGAAGGTTGAAACATGCAACACAAAAAGCTGGTCAAAGGGCATTAGTACCGGTACCTCAAAAATGAGGTATTGGTACCAACTCAACTGTCTTCTATTTCAGCAACATGGTATCGGTACCACAAAAATAAGGTATTGGTACCTCTGTGTGAAAACTGCAGAACTGGGACAGCTTGGCCTGTCATGTCTTGTAGTGTCCCAACGGCTTTCCAATGCTTGATTTCTTGATCAACGGTACTTGACGGAGGTATGACATGTGGCCTTGGTCTCACGGATGTCCTCGAAACCATCCTTGATGCATTGCCTTGCTTCATGAGCTTTGGCTCACTCCATGTCGTATTTGACCACCGGCCATTCTCCAAGGCTTCTTATAGCACTGTTTAGGCTCCGATAGCAATCAAATGAGTGCCGTCGGGCACTTGAGCACTTGGTTACATCCCGGAACGTCCCTTGGCGTTCAAAATCGCCTTGTTTGCACATTTGACCTGAAATACTCACAAAAATACCTTACGTGCATTATGGGATAAAAACGACTACTTTAATGCATAAAAGTTACAAATTAGAGGATTTAAACCTTATAATCTTGGGTGCTAATCAACTGCTCAACAGTTGGAGATCAAAATGAGAACCAATATCCGAGCATGTTTTTGCTCCTAGAGAGGAGTTAAAAAGTCAGGTCCTAAATGGCTCATTGCTCTCTGTCGAATGTCCCTGCTAGAGTTTTTGGCAGCATGTAAACTTTTTTGTTTAGATGTTGTCTTGATTTGTGCTATTCTTTTTTCAGGAAAAACCAGTAAGAAGGGGCATTGTGCATGATTTCATGTGAACTAATAAGTTACGCACTAAATACAAATTAAAATACTAAGTAAGAGAACTCAAAGTTTCATATATTGGGGGAGTGATACCGTCAAACCAAAGGCTTCCGTCTTATGAATATTTTAGCTATAACTTCTTGATATCAGTTTGATTGATGCTCCCTCCACGTACCCCTTTCTGAATTGCAAGAAGATTGATCTCCCACTTCACAATAACTGTACATTCTCATTTCACAAATGGAGCCCCAGAAGCAACCCGACGGGCATATTCATCATACTTGGACCCAAAAAACTGCCTCAAGAAATACTCCACGTACGGTATCCGTCTCGCAAAGAAGCTCCAAACAACTACGGCAAATGCAACTGTTGATGTTGTTTACACCATAATTTGGCAAATTAGTCAATATTGATCGACTAGGTTAAATCGTGGCATGCGCGTGTTGTCAGTATTCGGACTAGTTTGAGTATGAGTAATGTGTGTCGAATAATCAAATGAACTGATCGACAATTAAAACGTGCTTTCATAACTTGGGACACATGTTAGATAGTGGAAAGCAAGCAGATCGTGGTTGAGATGGTGTTTGGGCTGAATTAGCTCAATCAAATGGCAAATGATTGTGTGCAGGCGTGTCAGAAAAGAATTAACTTCAAAAAAAAAGAAATTATTCTTTTCAAATTGATTTGAGACAACTAATTTAAATCAGGCAACTGTGTTATCCGTTCGATTACCTCAACTAAGAGGATTTTTCCTTAAGGTATCAACCAAGTAAAAGATTGACGCTCTTCAAATCAAAAAAGATGATTGAATACAAACAAACCTGAATCTAATCAAAGGTAAGTTTGTATGCAAACACTCTTGAGATTTTATCAAGAATAATGCAAAAATATAAGCACACTGAATTTAATCGAAAGTGGACTTACAAACGACTATTCTCTGGTAAGAAAAAACTTAAAAGAAAATAAGAGAACTTGAATTCAATCGAAAGTAGTCTTACATGCAAATAAGCTTTCAACTTACAAAAGATCCTATTCTAAACTAATCTAAACACTAATCTACGATAAATCTCTGAGCAATCATTTTGTATGAATTATTGTCAGATGATATGAAATTTTGTCGGGGGGCCTCTCTCTTTGCTTTACTCTTCTATTTATAGACGTTGGGTCTGTCTCTGATCCATGACTTCGATTGATGCCCATGTTTCTGTTTGACCTGCCACATAAACAGGTTGAGAGGGGCCTTCAAACGGTTACTTTGATACTTCCAGAATTCTTTTCTCTCTTCATGCTTTGATAATGGTGTTCGTGCCTGTCTTCTGGATTGTGGTATTTCCTGTTTTTATGCAACATGGGTTAGTGTGACACGACTGGCTTCCCAAATGATTCCCTGCAATCGTGTCTAATTTCAGTTATAAATCAAGGCAGCAATGGCACCGTTCGATGATCCTAAGGATTAATCAACGGTTGAACTCCACCACACTTCAAATCATCCCTAATTGCCATCCAAACGTCGCCGGTTCTAATCAAAACGATACCGTTTAGCACGAAAATAACATCATCATTAAACCCAGTAATCCTCTGTATTTCGGGTCCAATTAAGACATGTTCTGATTAGACAATACACTATTTGGTGCCACGTGTAATTTTCTCATTGGGTGGCATATTTTAGGATGTAAACACACCCCCCGCATTAACATTTTATTTAAAATAAATAAATGTTAATGGCACACGAACTCTGCCCATGTCCCTTCAAATACGGATGCATGGGGCATGAGAGAAATTTTGTTTTCATGCATGTCCATTGAGCTTCCCAAAGATAGCTGCAATTATTTTCCTATAAATGGCAATCAATGATAGGGTTTTTAATGACTCACATTACTTCTCAAAACCCCTTCGAATTTAAGGTTTCTTCACTAAAAACCTTTCGTCTATGGACTCTCTTCTAGAAATCAATCTAGTCCTAGAAAACCTCGATCACCAATCTCACTCAACTCAAACATCTCCTCCAAACTCCCCTCGAATGTTGGCAGGAAAAATCCTTTCTGACCGAAATTCTTCTCTGACCCGTTCAAATTCGTTTGATGGGTCCAGCTGGGGTACATGGGAGGAAAAACCTGCCAACACCAATACTGATACCATCCTGGTGAGGTTTGATCAGCCTGACCCTACACCCAATAAATTCCACCACTTTCGAACCCTATTTGCGAGTCAATTCTTGCCCCTGACTGGCAATGACTCCATTCACATGGGAATGCTAGAGTCGATTTACTCTTCTCTCAAATTCGCTCCTTTCCTGAAACAAGAGGAAAACTATCTTGGGCCTGCCCCTTATTGTGACTTCAAATGCCTGGCTCAAACCCAGAGATCCTTCTGGCTCACAGAGGTGCGAACCCCACACTATCCAGTCGACTTCGAAGAGACAAACAAACTAACTCCCCTCCCAGAAGAACCTGACTGGTTTGGTGAGGTGACCAACCTTGCCGTTAACCCTCCTCACTTCCAATGGCACTATGGTTACTCTATCTTTCCTTCTGATAAGAGTAAAGCCTTACAACTTCTTGCGGCCTTCTCGTTTCTGGATGTTCATATCCTGAAAGAACAAATTCCATTAACCAACTTCAAATGGGCTTGTGAGACACTTGTGCTATGCACTATTCCTTCCACGGTCTCTTATCAAATCCATTGCTTTCTAGATTTTCTGCAGTGATCAGGTTATGGCTCGAAGCCAATACTGTAGCGTATTGCTTCGATCAAAACCTTTAGGATTATGCTCTTGCTAAGGAAAGGATCGAGAAGCTAAATGACCAAATCCAAAACTTCAAAGCTGAGTCATTCGAAGTAGTGCCTGACCATGCTGACAAGAAACTTCAAAGGTGTTTCAAAAGAAAACAAATGAAGCGCCCATTAAAAGAAGCTTGACTCCAAAGGAAAGCTAAAGCTTTGGTGCTCAGCTTTAGGCCTTTTTGGAGAAAAAACTGGAGTTAGATGCTAAGGAAGACATGAGAAAAATGGAGCTGAAATTCCTCCAATTTGCCTGGAACAAGTTTCACAACCTTGTTACTTGGTCTTTTCCTCACTACTTTGAAAACAAGAAAGCCACCTTCCAGCATCCGGGCCCTTCGAAGGCCTAATTTGCCCTTGTTTCTCGCTGCCAGTAGGAATTAGCATTTTCCCTTTGTTTGGCTTTTCTTTTTTTGTAAATATGCAAATTTCATTTCTGTAGCCTGGCAGTTTTCAAAGAAATTTCCCTTTGCAACAATGCATAATTGACTCGGAATTATTTCTAGTTCATGCGTTAAAGTAATAACAACTCTAATAATACAAATCCTCCTAAAGTTAACAAAATGTTCTAGCGGACCCAAAATATGGGCTTATTAAGGGCCTGGCCCACTTGTGGAGGTATAAAAGCAGAAACGATTCAAAATCACCCCTTACGCTCTGCACATTCAAATTTTCCAAGCACTGAACTTTTCTTCTTTCTTCCTGAAAACGTTGAACTCGACCCAAATCCATGGCTTCTTCTAGTCAACCAATCACGGAACACCCCACTCCTTCTCTGGCACTGAGGCGGTTCGTATCAGGAAAAATCCAGGGATCGATCGGAGATCCCTATCTCGACACCCGAGTTTTCATTCCAAACCCTAGAGAAAAAGGTACTTTTATTTTGGGTCCTCAATTCGTAGGAGAAATACCTGCCTCCCTCTCTCTCTATTACCCTCGATTAGGGAATGCGGACATTCGAGCTTGCTCGACCCTTGATTGGCAAAACTTCCCAAGAAAGTCTTTTCCCTGTTGGCCTACCTTAGACAAGGATTGGAAAATCTGGACCACTCGAATGTTGGCCGAGAAATCGAATGACCTCGAAAAAGTGGGGTTGAAGAACATTATCACTTTCCTTCGAAGGGGAATTCCTTAAAATCCACCCTTAATCCAGGCTGCGTTGGCCTTTTGGGACCCTTCTTTTAATTTCTTTAGGTTTAACTGTGGCATGATGGCGCCCACAATTTTGGATGTTACCCAAATGCTGGGACTGATTCCGTATGGCTCTCAATTGACCCCACCAAAGAATACACTCCTCCCGAGGGTTTCACCCGGCTAAATGCCACAAAATGGAGCCTTTTCCCATTTCTATACCAGGGAAAAGAAATTATCAGGAGAGGTGTCTGATACAGAATTCTTTGCTTACATACTCTACACCCTTTGCAAACACATTCTTTGCCATTCCGGGAAACAATTAATGAGTGAATTCATACCGTTAGCATTGGCATTGTCTAGAGGCGAAGAGTTTGATTTTGCTTCTTATTTCCTTGGTCATGTATACAAAGTTGGCTCTGATTTCCATCAAAAGGGTTTGAACTACTCCCAAGGAGGACCGACCCCAATGGTTTGTACAACTGTGGCTTCATGCATATTTCCCTGAGCTAGGCCCTTTCAAAACCCCATGTGCCTGTTGGTACCCTCGAAGCACCCAATGTTCATGGTGACAACTATATTCAACTAGTGGCCAGTGCAGCTCCTACCTTGGTGTACTATCTTTGCTTCTTCTCCGGCCTTGCTTCAGACAGAGAATGGCCCAACCATTCCCAACTCCAATTGGACCATCATGGCTTTTTGACATTTTAACAGATAGACAAGGAAAATCTTCTCGAGCCCTCCAAGCATGGAGCAACATACTTATAAGCAAAGAAATTTTCATATCCTCATCCAATCCTTCCAAGTCCTTGGCACACGCAGAGGTATATTGTCCTACCCAGTTTGATAGACAACTTGACTTTGTTCAGGGCATACCTATTCCGTTCTATGGCTCTGCTAACATTTCCATGTCTGAGCGTTCGTGCATTTCCATTGAGCACTTCCAAACATGGTTCGCCCAATCCAGGCATTCACTAAGGAAAACTATTGTCCAAGAATTCAAGGAACCAGAAGTGCGTACCACTCCTGAATTCGACGGTTGGTGGCACACCAACTGCTCTTTCTCCTAGGATGCACTTCTTTCAAGAAGTTTCTTGAACACATTGGGTTTGAAAGATCCGAATTTGGACATAGGAGACAAAATGACTCATCCTCCTTTTCCTCAGATGATGGGTTCAGAATAGCTAGAGGCATTGAAGACACTCCTAAAGGCGAAGTTGACCAAAAAATGATCCCCATCGAAGCCTCTCCTATAACAATGATTATCCCTCCTTCTCCCCCAAGAAGACAATCTTTGAGGGTTTCACAAAAAAGAGGTATTTGTTTCTAAATATTGCCTTACTTCCAGAAAACAAATCTAATCGTAAAGCAAACTGCAGGTGCTACTTCTCCTTCAGGAAGTGCTCCGAAGAGGAGTAAAACTACTTCTCAACCAAAAGATATCATTCCTACCAAACATTACCTCGAGCCTTCTGCTGAACCCCCAGGTTTGTTTTTTCCAATTGTCTTCTATCTCTCATTTTATCGTTCGCTTGAGTTTATGTTCCTGCTTCCTTTCCCTCAGCTTCCAAAAAAGCTAAAGTCACTAGAAGGCGTGGATTTCAAGTCTCTTCCAGTGATGAAGATACTGACATTGACACAGAGAGCTTAATCCCCAGGGGTAATTTTCCTTTATTTTATGATAAGTGCCTACTTAGAGAACTTCTTTGCAATCCTGACTCATAAGCTTGAATCAGGTAAAACAAAAGAAGTGGCCAAAGAAACTCTTTTCTATAAAAGAAAAGAAATGCAACCCAAAAAATCAAAAACCCTGAGGGGACTCCCTTTTCCTGACGAGGTAAACCATGGATGCTCTGAATATACATATATCCATATATCCCATATGCACGTGTTTCACTGTTGATTCCCTCATAGGCTCAAATGGCACCCCCTGATGAGGCACTGGATTTGTCTATTACTCTTTGCCTTCACCAAGAAATGGTAGAATCTCCCTCTGTTCAAAAAATTTCAAAAGATGACTCACATAAGGTATCCTTAGATTATTCTTATCTCTCCATTTTTTGAAGGCACAAATCCTAATCTGCCCTTTGTTATTGCAGGCATTATCTATTCAATCTCTCTCTCTAAAGAAAAATATTGTTGTGAGGAATTTTGACGTGCAAGCTCTGCTATCACTTTCCACTGAGCCCATTTCACCCATTCCTTTCCAGGTAATGTGCAAAACCTTCATGTTGCCCCACATCTCCTCTTGCCTTTTGATTCTAACTTCTGTTAACTTGGTACAGGAATTTCCCATTTCAATAGAACTACCTACTTTTGCCAAAGTTTTGGCCAATTTAGCCCATTCGAAGGTCATGGAGCCACTTCAAATTTTAAAGAAAGACCTCCTTCCCAATCCCTTACCAGTTTTGGAGCAGGGTTCTTTGTTGACTGACTCCGTTCTTGCTTCGACGGCTTCTCCTATAAGCAGTTTTGAGGAACAAGATTTGGACACAATCCCCTCTTCATCAGATCAGGTAACTTTGCATCCAAACCCACTCTTATACTCTTGCTAAGTATTCTTTACAACCTTAAGTTTTGTTTCTATGCAGGTGACCAAAACTCCTTATATCCCTAGAAACGATCTTGACATAAATCGATCATCCGAGCCTGGTGAACCTTCTTCCTTCCCAACTGATTTGTCTCTGGTGGCTTTTGATATATCTTTCTTCAAAAGCCAATTGGAGAAATTTTGTAATCAAATTTCTGATCCTATTCCTCTAATTTCTTCTAATCCCTTGGAAAGCCTTGAATAGCTCTTGAGCCCATCCTTGTCTCCAGATTTCCCCTCATTCAGAATTAAACATATTCTTACAGAGGAAGAAGTTCAGGTGTTAAAAAGCCACCTAAGGGCTTTAAATCATCTAGGACTTCCTGCTTTAGTCGAACATAATCTAACTTATCATTTTCAGGTGTGTTATCAAGCTTTATCTCTGTCTCAAAAGCTTCCTCCTTCCATCGATTCCACTCTTCAAGAACACCTTAAACAGTTCAGGGAATTGATTACTCTCAACCACTTCTTATCTGAGAGCATTAGCACAACTATTGAGAAGGTCGAAAAGTTGGAGGCCAGAGCACTCAAGACTGCTTCTCGTCTTTCTCTTTACCAAGCTCGAAAAAATAAACTTACAGAACTTGATAAGAGGATGAAGTGGTTGCAGGAAGAAATGCAAAAGGTCAGGAATGAGATCACTGAAGTCTTAATTGATTTTCCAGAGCTCGAAGGCGAAGCCTTGATGGATCAGTCAATGCTTCCACATAGGGAGGGCCATCTAGGCCGATCCGTCCGTATCCGATCCGTTATCCGTCCCGAATGGATCGGATTTTTCGGATATTAGGGCGGATTCGGATTTATTTTTCAAAAAAAAATCGGAGATCGGATCGGATTCGGAGGTAGATCCGCCCCCGATCCGATCCGCCCCGAATCTGATATCCGATCCACCTCCGAATATCCGACTATATATATAAATACCTCTTATTTTTAGGGTCAGTCAATAGTCAGTCTCCTACCCAACCGACTTCACTTCACACAACCCTCCTTTTCCCTACCCTCGCCCATGACTTCTCCCGCTTCTCTCTCTCCCCTCCCCCCCCCCCCCCCCCCCCTCTCTAAAAAAACCCTCCGGCAATGGAGAGATGCGGCAATCTCCCCTCAGGAATGCGGCTACGAGACTCCCTCCCCATGTTAGTTTTATTTGTTTTTTTTTTTTTTTAATCTGTTAGTTTTTTTTTAATCGAGTTCCAATTTTTTTTTTTTTCAAATTCGGATTCGGATATCCGATCGGATCTCCGTTCCCCGTTCGGAGCGGGGATGGAGGTCAAAAACATAATCTGTTCGGAGTTCGGGGCGGATTCGGAGGGCGGGTGGAGGGTTCGGATTCGGATTCGGATATTGCAATATCCGCCTCCGATCCACCCCGTTGCCATCCCTACTTCCACAACTTATTCCTTCTCTTTGAGAGGAACAGAAGAGGAAAGCTGCCCACACTTCCCTTTTGGATATAAACTCCTATTCTCTTCGAGGACTATTATCCACTATCTGTGACGTGATTGGTCCCTTTTTATAATTCACAGTTTGCACCTTATTTCCTTATTTTTTATTCAACCCTGAGTAGATATGGCTATATTTATTTAAGCACTGTTTTTCCCTTTTCAAAAGGATTTGATATGTTGACGCCTCAACTACCTTCTTCAGGGTCATAAATGAATGCTCTCAAGTTTATTGGTATAAATAGGGGTCTTTTAAGGAAAGAAAACTTACAACCTATCTTCTTCTTTTGCTTTCCTTCATTTTAACAGCACCTAGTACCCCCTCTTTAGTAGGGTTTCGTGGTTCCTTGTTAACAAAGATCGTATATCATGAAGCCTCCTCCAAAGTCTTTGAAGAAAAACTTCGAAACAGAGCCACATCGGCCTTCATGATGTTCCCCTTTAACGCTAAAGTTCCTAGGTATAGTCACATCAGCCCTCATGATGTGTCTACGTTAGGCTGGTGCTTCAAAGACCAAAGAATCTAACAAGAGTGGTCCTCGAAGCCGGTCTACCTACCAATGGAGCTTAGCTCAAGTCTTTGTATCTCGGTTCTTGAGGGATCCTTCCCCGTGATACACTTAGGCCTAACATAGGTTTTCCCCTTTTACCCTAATTGTAACTTTCTCTATGAATGTGATGAATAAAAATATATTCATTTGTATATCCATATTGTCATAGTGGTATTGACCAATAAACTGGTGATTTAACCATTCCTTGCTATTCCAACTTTGTACTTTTGAAGCTTGAGGATATGAGACCTATCAATATAGAAAAAATAGAAATTTCCTTACAACTATTCTTTCTGTTATTGTATTCTTATTGGCCCTCACTTCATGTTTATTTGTTACTTCGAAGTCCATGATAGAATAGCAGACAGCATTTCGAAGTGTATTGATAGTTCGAAAAACTGACCAAATGTGGTTTTAATTGCTCCAACCTATTCATTTACTTCCAGTGGCTTCTCAGCCGTCTCATCGTAAGTTGCAAACCATCATTTATCATGACGTATGGCATCTAACGCTCTCAGACCCTTCATCTCCCAAGCTTTATGTGTCTCCTCACAATTAATGCTTGTATTAACTGAAGCTGATCTCTTGTACGCCTATAAATGCACATAGACATCAATATTCGTTGCATCTCTTCTCTTTCTTATTTCAACTTAAACAGTCTTGGCTGAGGACCACCCAATTCCTCCTGCTGATCGTATGAGCGAGTTGGCCAACATGGCTAACATGATTGCAGAGCTAAAAAGGGACGTTCAAACGGAACTCCAGGCCCTTCGAAGTGAGATCGGTCAACTTCGAAGCCAGTTAGTACACGTGGAAACAGCTTCACGCCTCTGCCTAGCCAGGACCTGGGGTGATCTTACAACCGTCCTCTCGGCTCATGCGGCAAAAAGTCCCCAGGAGGGAGGATCTTCTTAAAGACACTCCTTTGGGACTGTGAGCATCAGCAATGATCTTCATTTTTGTTTCTGGGCCAGAGTAGGCCCATTTTTTTTTTTGAAGATCATAGTAGATCTTGTTTTTCTTTGTTCAAATCCACTTGGGTCTGTTTTAAACTCATTTGAGTTTTCTTATGTTTTTCTGTTGTTTTTTTTTTTTGTAAATAAAATGAAATCTTACTTGGCAAATCTTGATTTTTTGTGGCTTCGAACGCTAGTGTGGTAACTTGGTTGAACATGATCGTATTAAAGAACTCCAAAGAAAAGTCTTTGAATACTAAACCAATCAAAACCACACCATTGCGTAATCAACAACTCAAGTTCAAGTTCAACTTTTGGGTATATTCCAAAAAATGACTAAATTTTAACCAAACAAGTAATTAACCCCATCTAAGGGATAAATTAATTATATAAGGGAAAAAACTCATCCTTCACAAGCTACCTTTTATGGAAAGATTCCCATATAGAAGGAATATAAGCTTTCAAATGTCTTCCATTTATCTTTCTTCGATGAACATAACCATTCAAATTTCTCAAATGATATGCTCCCCCTTTCAAAACTCTATGAATTTGGAAAGGCTCATTCCACGTTGGTGCCCATTTTCCTAATCCATCTGTTCTGACTCTCCGATCTCTGATAGGGAGGATGACTTTCCATACAAGATCTCCTTCATCGAAGCCTCGAAAAACAACTTTTTTGTTATAGCTTCTAGCTATCCTGGCCTTCTGTAGCATAATTTGATTTAAAGCCTTTACTCTAACTTTATCAATATCTTCCAATTCCATGTGCATGGCTTGATGATAAGACTATGTATCTAAATCATTTTGAAATGCCACTCTCTGAGATCTTACAGTGATCTCCATAGGCAGCATGGCATCATGCCCATAAGTTGATGCGAATGGAGTAGTTCCTGTGCTAGTCCTTTTTGTATTCCTATACGCCCATAACGTATCGAGTAACAGGTCATGCCAAACTTCTAGGTTCTGATCCACCATTCTTTGGATTCCCTTTTTTATAATCTTGTTAGCCGATTCTGCTTAACCATTTGACTGAGCATAATAAGTACTGGTATATATTAATGAAATTCCATGGTTAGTAGCAAAATCTTTCACCAACTTTCCTTCAAATATGGAGCCATTATCCACTGTTATCGTTTGAGAGCTTCCAAATCTGTACATGATCCCTTTTATGAAATCGATAACGTGGGTTTGTTTGACCTCCTGATAAGCTTGGGTTTCCACCCATTTCGTGAAATAATCTGTAGCTACTAAAATGAATTTGTGCTTTTCCAATGAAGGAGGATAAATCATCCCAATCATGTCCATAGCCCATCCCCTAAAAGGCCATGGTTTTATTACGTACTGTTAATCTGTGACTAGCAAATGCTTGAGTGGGCCTGTTTTCTGACAAGCTTGACATCCTTTTGCATAATCTATGCAATCTTTGAGGATGGTAGGCCAATAATACCCATACCTCCTTATTAACCACCTTATTTTTATACCAGTTTGGTGTGCTCCACAGATTCCTTCATGGACTTCAGCCATTACTTCGAATGCATTTACCTTGCTTAAACATTTTAAAAGAAGGCCATCCATCCCCCTTTAAACAGCTCATTGTTGTACATAATATAATTTATTGCTCTCAACCTGGTTGCTTTGTCTGCAACACCATCTGGTTTTTAAATAATCGATTAATGGTCACCTCCAATCAACATTTTGACTAGTAGGAACATCAATTTTTAATACTTCGAAACCAGTCAATCTATTACTTAACATAGGCAGAGATTTTCTCAAAGTTAATTAACAGAATTCCCTTTCATTTTCTGACAAAACTCTATAACCAGACGCCCTTTGAGCTATTTCATCAGCTTCTTCATTGAAGAATCTAGGGATATAAATCAAAGTAAGCATAAAGAATTGATTCATCAGCTTCCTAGCATATTGATAATAAATTGAAAATGCTGGACTTGTGCATTTAAACTGCCCATTTAGCTGGTTAATCACTAACTGAGAATCTCCAAAGATTTCAACAACATTAATTCCTAATTTAAGTAAGATTTCCAATCCTATAATCAACACTTCATAATCTGCCTGATTATTAGAGCACTGTCCCTCACTGAGTCGAAAACCATATTTTGTTTTCAAGCCTTGGGGGGATTCCAGAATTATGTCTACTCCAGCCATCTGAACAGTTCTTGATCCATCGAACCATAATTTCCATGGCTTGATTTCCACCATACTGGCCTCCAATGCTCTTGGTGCCTCATGGTCATTGGGATGATCGGCCAAAAAGTTGGCCAATGCTTGACCTTTTACTGACTTTCGAGGTACATATTCAAGACAAAACTCAATTAAAGATATTATCCATTTCCCAATCTTCCCACTAAGCACTGGCTTCGAAAGCATGTGCTTAATTACATCAGTTTGAGAAATAACATAAGTTACTCTATGTGGGCAATGCGAATTGCCCGATCTTTCGCTCCTCCGGGGAAGGGATTCCGTTCCCCACCCTTTTTGAGAAAGGAGAGATGATGCCGGTTCGCGTGAGTGCTTTTTGAAGCTGGACGACAAGCGCTCGCGTAAATACAGAGTCGCCACTTGGGTTTGAAGGTCCGACACCCAAGGAACCGTATTTCGAAGCACTTGCCGCGCTGTTTGGTTTAAAAAAAAGTTAAGGAACCAGTCCGTCATAACCATATCTGGGTTCGGGAGCCAGGTTACGAGAGGGGAAGGGTTTTATGGCACCCCTCTCACCCAATCCGGAGATTGGTCTCTACTTACGCATTTGCGAAAACGTTGTTTGTTTGCGATTCTGTTTAATTAATCAATTTTTAGCCAATTAGGGCGGGGGAACAGTTAATCGGGGATTTAAAACTGTAACACGTTTGCAAGATGTGAGAGGTGATGGCATGGATACATGGAACAATAAAGAATAAAATGAGACAATGTTTAACACTGATCTCGAGATGTGAAAGCAGTACGATGGTTTTGAGTTTATTGCGAACAACGGCCAACTTGCATGCACGGGAACCGTTACATGCAACCCATACCATCGCGCGACACACTCAAACCCTCGCGCAAGTATTCACATCCCACCATCAGGTTAAATTTTGTCCCCCACTGGGCTCTGGAAGGACCAGTGCACACCCAGGACAAACCACGCAGTTTATGTGTACTGAAAGTAAATCAATATTTACAAATTATTCATGACTGGAATAAAATGCAACCCTTAAACAGTGAGGGTGTTAAGATAGAGGCCTAAAGCCTAATTGCCCATGCAAGGGGAAATTCTGGAAATGCCTAAACCATCGCGCGATGGAGTTACATCATTGCGCGACTGTTCTGACTGGACTTCCAGGAATTGCTTTGCATGCCTGGGCTCTGAGACATATTCAGAAGCTACCCAGGGGCGTTCCAACATGAACAGGGAAAGCAAGCTAAACTAAACTACTGATTTTAGCATGCAAAACAGTGAGATGTATCAAATATGATTAGACAGGAAAACAAAAAGTCATATAAACTGAATAGAACGAGAAGCCCATCCCCATGAGAACCTTATCACGCAAACGGCGAACCGTCGCGCGATGGAGTGGATATCTCGTGCGTGGGTCATTCTGTTCTCAGCAACTTGCAAATTTGCTGGCTTTGGGGCCAAAACTGATATTGATTACCAGCCTTGACCCTGTCAACCCCCCCTCAGGGGTCAAAACAGTGAAGGTTGAAAATTATACCTTTGCTTGAATGATTTGAATATGGTTTGAGTGAGGTGGCATGCCTTTGACAAGTGAATAGGTGGTAAGGATTTTTAATGAGAGAAGATCAAGGTTGTAGTTCTTGTTCTTCTTTTGGGATTTTTTTGGTAACCCTTTGGAAGAAGGGCCATGGGGGTTACTTATAGGAGAAGGGGAGGCTTTGTTAGTGGTTAGACAAGGTCATGCAGCCAGCCAACAATGCTGGCTGCACTTACTTGGTGGAGAAGTAGGGTGCAAAGTTGATGGGAGAGTGAGGGGTTAGGTGGTGCGAGGATGGCCGAGCAAACGCCGTCCAGTTGATGGAACGGAGTCACATGGACCTGCAGACGCCTCATCATCACAAAATCCAGCTGGATACGACAGGTGTTGACCATCGCGCGATGGATTGATACCGTCGCGCGAGGGTTCTAGCTTCCCCGCGATGGTCAAGCAGTCAAAGTTTGACTTTGACCACCACCTGGCAAGTAGAGCATCGCGCGAGTGTCTCAGTAAGTCGCGCGAGAGTCAAACCCTTAGTCAAAGTTTGGGTTTAATGGTTCTGGGGCTAAGGGATGGGTTCGACACACACCAAACTCAAGCCATTTCAATCAATACTGTTCGCAACCTGATTCATCATCGGGGGAACAAGAAACTGAAAAGAGATAAAATGACTGAGAAATCAGATTGGGGTGTCTACAGTAGTCCCTCTTTGACAGCACGCGGAGCACCATTAGTCGGTACGGGTAACGTCAAAGATTTCTAGACACCCATCTAATTCACCCAAAAGCCAATTAAATGAAAAGTGCATGCTAGTATGTACAAATACCGTGCACGAAGGAGTCGGACGGATGGATCGTCGCTGAACTGAAATTGGACGGTTAGATCGTCGCTAATCTGAAATTGGACGGATGGATCGTCGTTGATTTGAATTTTGGACGGATGGATCGTCGCTGATTTGAATTTGGACGGTTAGATCGTCGCTAATCTGAAATTGGACGGATGGATCGTCGTTGATTTGAATTTTGGACGGATGGATCGTCGCTGATTTGAATTTGGACAGATGGATCGTCGCTGATTTGAATTTTGGACGGATGGATCGTCGTTAATTTGAATTTTGGACGGATGGATCGTCGTTGATTTGAATTTTGGACGGATGGATCGTCGCTGATTTGAATTTGGACGGATGAATCGTCGCTGATGGGGATATAGAGCACTTTTGATCATGGAAATCATCAAATTTGTTGCAGTGTCATGAAGATGAATCCCAGGCCTTTGAGACATGACCTGGCCCGCCCAGAGACCGGATTGGGCCTGAGGCCCAAATGAATCATCGCGCGACGGTATGACTTCATCGCGCGAGAGAGTGAAGTTAGGGTTTGGATCTGGAAAGAGCCCAGACCCGGCCCACACCTGTCCTTCTCTTTTCAAACGACGGGGACGTTCTAAAACTGCTCACAGCAGTTTTGAACTCCCCTTAACTCTACTCTCTCTCAAAAATCTCAACCCCAAATCTTGATTCCTTCACAAAATCAGCAAACTCACGTGCGTGCAATCACCCATGGCGGAACACGGCAATGGTGGCGGTGTAGGAGAGGTCGTTGATCGTCCGGGGGACGAGGGAGGACCAATGGAGGTAGAAATAGTGGATCAACGGCCAGGGGAGGCTATTCCGGAGGTCGGTGCAGCGATAGCAGGCGGCTGTGATGGCGAGCAAGGTCTCATGCAGGCGGTTGGAGATGACGGCGATCATCGCGCGACGGAGCCAGATCGTCGCGCGATGGAGGTGGTCGGGGCAGTGCGATCAGAGATCGAACAACTGGACCCAAGCACGGCGGTGAGCGAGTCTGTTGTAGCCGGTGGTACTTCTGAGGTCGGCGGCAGTAGTGGCGCCAGTGGTGATGATGTTGGGCCGAGTGATATCCCACCGAGGGATCCGGCAAAAGGCAAGGACGTGGCGACCGAGGGTGCTACGGAGGTTCCATTTGCGTACAGGGAGGAGGACGTGCTCTTCCGGCCAGCGGCGACATCATCGGGCCATCGGCCGATCACAAAGCAAGACGTCGCGGATCTTTTGAGTGACGCACAACTTGCACGGCTTTTGGAGGATAATCCCGCGATAGGGGTTGCTGTTTTGGAGGCTCGGGAGGAGCGAGAGCGGGAGATTGCCGCTTCCGAGGCCGCGGCGAGGGCCGAGAGAGAGCGAGCTGCTGAGGAGGAGATACTGAGGGATGCAGAGACCGAGGAGAGGGTCGGTGCTAGAGTGCATGGTCCTAGAGTGACCACGGTGTCGGAGGCAGAGAGTTTGACTCGAGCTCCATTTTCGGCAGAGGGGTACAGGCCACCTGTTCCTCACTTCTTTGTGCCGTTGGGTTTCACAGCATATCGGCCACGACAGACGGAGTATGACTCTGAGTTGGTTTTGAGAGACCCTGACACTCATATCTCGCGTAGTTGGTCTGAGGTAACTTTCTGATAAATACTCACTTCCTTCATTAGATGCCATTTAAATGCATGCGCCCAAATGTTAAAAGGTGTAGAGTGATAGCAACCCTCTGAAGTAGAACTTGAACAGCGATACCATAGGTCCATGTTTGAATGTCGTGCAAGAGACATAATAACTTGAACCAACCATCCATAGCTAGGCTGCATTGATTACTTAAAACTTGAAAATGCAATTCCGCATGCTGATATATCCTTTGTTGTTTGTTTTCTGTGCCTGATATAGGAGAGGGCGCGGCCAAGAGATATCCGGGGCTTCGGGGGTGCATGTAGCTCTTTAGTGCTGTACCAGAGTTTGCCGGAGAGAGTGAGGCAGTTGGTGGATGAGCCGGGTTTCGAAGAGTTCATTCAGACTCTCACGCCGGTGAGGAATGACCACCCATTTTGGTTGCAC
This sequence comes from Rhododendron simsii, assembly GCA_014282245.1. Lineage (NCBI taxonomy): Eukaryota > Viridiplantae > Streptophyta > Magnoliopsida > Ericales > Ericaceae > Rhododendron > Rhododendron simsii. Next base: position 28,421,791 of record CM024954.1, read on the forward strand.
TTGCAGAGAGGTGGAGGGATTCTACAAACACCTTCCACCTACCGATCAGGGAGATGACAGTGACGCCTACTGACTTTGCGGCGATCACAGGCTTGAGGGTTGGGGGTGAGCCTATCCCGTTTGATTCGGGCATTGAGCAGGACGAGGCAGCCTTGGAGTGGTTTCTGGGTGAGGTGCCCAAGATCGAGGAGGGGATGGCGAGGTATGGGCAGTTCACCCGATATCTCAAGAAGAAGGTGACGACTGAGCAGGAAGCGGAGCAGATGGCCCGAGCGTACTTGCTGTACCTCTTTGGTGCTACCCTGTACCCAAACAGGCGTAGCAAGGTTCATCTGTCTTACTTGCCAACGCTGAGGGACTTGAGGACGGCCTCTCGTTTTGACTGGGGCGGAGCGGCACTGGGCGCAGCCTACAGCTTCTTTGGGGACTCGTCGAGGACGGAGGTGAGCACTGCCGGGTACTGGCGGATTTGGGAGGTATGATTAACAGCAGAATAATGCACAACTTTCCAATTCGTACTTGCATTCATTTTGATAGCATAATCTGTCCAATAGTATTCTTGCATATACTACTGATTTGATTTTTTTGACAATCGTGCAGCTCTGGGCTTATGAGGTGTTGAACATGTGCCGTCCGGTGACGAAGAGCCTGGACTTGGGGATTCTCCCGCGCGCACACATATGGAACAAGAAGAACATGGGTGAGAAGAGGGACAGAGGCAATCTGAACGGCTTCAGGATATACCTCGACGAGCTACGCCCTTCACAGGTATAACATTACACCTCGTAGAAATAACAAAGTGTATGCCCTTTTATTGCTTCAATGATGTCGCTGACCGACACTTGCATTGCTCGCCTTTACAGGTTGAGTGGGATCCTTGGAGGGTGGCGGAGCCTGAGCCTGAGTACTTGGCTCGTAGCAGGGTTGTCACAGCGAGCAGAGTGCTGCTAGAGTCGGCCTTTGGTTGGCAGTGGTACTTGGGTGACCGAGTGACACGCCAGTCACTTAGCTATGCAGGGTTTCAGGTGCCTGGCCCGCTTCCACCACGGGCCTCACACACGGGAAAGTACACCCTGGCTGAGTTGGAGGTCTTCACGCGGCCTGATACTGACTTGGCATGCTACTTGCGTCCTGACATGGACTACGCAGTCTATCAGAGGGAGCGCTTGGCGGGGCCACTGGGAGTACGAGAGTTCAGGGAGGTTCGGAGTCAGGCCCGCAGAGCTGTTGAGGAGAGAAGAGCCGTTTCAGGGAGGCCAGACAGTGGTGAGAGTCGCTCGAGACGAGGTCCGAGTGGACTAGTGAGAGGCGGGCCGCCAGAGCTGACGTGGCAGATAGCCGTGGTAGACTCCCAGGGAAATCCAGCTGAGTTGCACCTTACCCCGGCCAAAGCTGAGCCAGCGCCCGTTACTGTACCAGTGAGATATTGTTGCCTTCATTACTGTATCCTGATGAAGTTTGAACTGCCATTCAATTGTTCATATTTGAATCCTCTTTGCAGGTCCCCAATGAGTGGGTGAACGAGGCTGTCCGGCGCATGCTTACGTTGGAGAATGTGATTAGAAGGGCGGCGAGTGGCCTACCGTTGGACTTGCGCTATCCTCAGCCAGCAACTCGGAGATCTCAGGTATATCCTTAGAAAATGATATGTTCCTACTTTCGATACATGTCTGCATTCGATACATTCCTTCGCTTTGATTGCTTTTTGATTTTGCTTGATCATACCTGCTTTTAGAACATGAAATATGCAAACATATGCTAATGTATACAATGCTTACAATGCAGGCACAGGGACAAGCGGCTCCTAGGAGAAAGAGCGTGAGGGATCCCCCATAAAAGAAATTAGCTACCAGGGTTCCTGCTCCTGCACCTAGTACCAGGCCACAGGCACGGGGCGCAAGCCGAAGAGAGGTACCAGCTGAAGATGCGCCAGAGACCATCACAAGACGAGCCGGTCCGCAAGAAGCGGTTAATCCTGCCGGAGGTCTCTGAGGAGGAGGACGATGAAGAGGAAGAAGAAGGCGAGGAAGAGGAAGCGTCAGACAGCAGCGGGTCTGACGACTCAGCGGACGATCCAGGCTACAGAGCGGATCCCACAGAGAGAGATGACGAGGATGACGACGGAGAGGGCGACTGGTTCGGGGATGACTGAGGGCCGTCGAGGAGCCTTATCCCACTTTCGCACTTGATTTTTGCTTTTGGGCCTGCATGCCCACGTAGATAGGCAGATAGAAGGCTAGAGTGTCTTCGCCGACATTTTGACAGATGTTTCGAGGCCTGCGTGCCTTTTTGACTTGATGGGCGAGTGTGCCCGAACTTGACATAATACTTTGGGTGGCCGAAGTGCCGTACGTGCAGTAGCTTTCTTTATTTGGATGTGGATAGATCATGGTTTTAGCCATAAAATTTGCATTTTCAGCTTATTTCACCTTTGCAACGGGTTAAAGTAGACAAATATTTACCACTAATACCGTACTTGCATTGATAATGTACCAAGACTGTTCACAGACACAGAGATGCGTACAAACGGGATTTAGCTCGAAAGAAAATGAGAAAATATCTTAGGACACAGCTAGGACACGGAAAATATGATGGAATTTTGGACATTTGCAAGCCAAAACTGAAAATATCTCAATTGGGGTGAAACTGACACTATGGTAAGGTCACGCATGTGCAAAACGACCTATGAGAGTAGATGGACTTCGAAAAATACGTTCTAAGACGCAAACTAGACCCAAAAACGCCACAAAGGACACAAAGAGGACACGAGGTGACAAAATAAGATTCTATTATGTCCCGGACTGAAACCGACACCTGCGTACAGTCACATTAGGTCACCATGACCTGTACGACATGAGAGAATGGGGGGAAACCCCTTGAAACGAGTTTTGACTCCCTAGAACGGCCTTTTGAACTTGAAACGAGCCACCAAGGGTCCAAAATCTTCGTTAAACGCAATTTTTCGAATCCGGTGCTTAGATACAGTCATATATGCTTGTAATGACTTGCTGGAACCATAAAAGTTGCAAAGTAACCTTCGGAATCCAAAATGACCAAGGCTGGGCAGCAGCTGCTGTAATCTGTCAAATTGCAGGTTGAACCATCGCGCGATGAAATGAGTCAATCGCGCGATGGAGGGGTTCTGAACAGTCGCGCGATGGAGTGACATCATCGCGCGATGGTTGAGGCACGCCAGGCTACCTTTATTTGACCATCTCAGAATTCCAGGGTGGTCAGGCCTCGTCATCACTTTTTTCTCAGAGGTTTTCATGGGACGGTGCAGAGATGCCTTGGTCTCAGAAGAAAGGACAGCATGCGGCAGAGATATTTGCTCTGTGAAAGAGAGGTGTTTCACATATCCTGGCTATAAAGAGGCCGATGCTTTGTTCAGTAGAGGCATTCTCCTGATAATTTGACATTCCCACAAAAATCAAGATGGCAAATAACCTTCCAGTGTTGATTAGTCCATGGCTTACTGCTTTCGTTGCTGGAGATTGGCTCTCATTCCGATCTCACGGGCTGGCCGCATTTCGTTTTCTCCGTGATGTGAGGGTTCGCCCTGAACTTCTGAGGGCGGCCCTGCAATTCTGGGATCCGGAGGTTCACGTGTTCAGGTTTGGGGTCAACGAGTTGTGCCCGACTGTGGAGGAATTCCAAGCATATCTCCAAGGTGTTGCTTCAAGCGTGATTGTCGTGCCACCTTACCGGAAAAATATACCCAAGCTCCTACAATCCAGCCTCGACATCACTAGGGGAGTAGCCGAAAGTCTGCTAGTTGGAGGGCAAATCAACATTATGCGCCTAATGGAATGGTACGGGCCAGAAGGGGATATAGAGAATATGGCTTTGCAGGCTAGGCGTCGTTTTGCCCTAACAATCAGTGTGTTGGCTGCTTATTTACTGGTATCTCCGAATGGGCAGGTGAACCCTATGCTGGTGAGCGTTGCTGCTCAAATGGGTGCCCGAAAGAATGTGGTGCCGCTTGTCCTGGCTGAAACACTCATGGGTTTGGATTTGGTTTCCACGGGCCAAACAAACATCTTCGGCGGTAGCCCACTTCTGTTGCAGGTAAGTTCTCACTCAGCTCACCTTTTTCTGTTTTTCGCACATTCTGTTTTTACCTCGTCTCTCGGCTAAGGCTATATCGGAGTTTCTCACTTGTTTTCCGCTCAAGCTTTATGTGGCTTCTGACTTGTTTTTCCGCTCTTGCAGCTTTGGTTGTCTGACAAGTTGGGATTGCTCACTGCGCCGGAAGCAAATTGGCCCCACTTGCCTGGCCGAATGCATCAGCGAGGCATGATTTACCCGGAGATGACCGTGCATCAATGGTACACATTCATGAGAGAGATGCTACCGAGTGAGATCATTTGGAGGCATGAGGCCCTGAACATCCCGGATATGGCCTTGAATTCTGCAGGTTTTGAGAGGATGGTGATAGCTGGGCTGACCGCTTTCACGTTCTATATTCCTGGTCGTATTCTCCGTCAGTTGGGAATAAGCCAAGGGCTTCACCGAGCTGGGATTGAGGACTTCCAAGTCCCTGCCTTTACTTTCCAGAATTTGAGAGGATACGAGCACAATTGGGGCTTGAGACAACTCGGAGGAGCTGACCCAGACTTCAGCACAGAGCTTATGCACCGGTATCAAATATGGCTGAAAAGAGAGGTCGCAAGCAGATAAAACAACAACTGACTCTTTGACAGACTCGAATGATCTAGAATAAACCGTGAGCCTGTTAAGGCCTCGAGCACTTTATTCTATTTTTTATGCTTAATTGTTTGCTTAGGACTGCTCAGCCTGTGTAATAGAAGTTATAATTAAAATAAAAGTAAAAGTTGGAGAGCTTTCCCCGTTTGTTTCAAGTGTTGAACCACAGCATTTCTTGAATATCGATCCGAACTCTGGAAATAGGGAACCGTGGATCAAGTTGATAGATTGTGACCGAATCTCATGGAGAGATTGCCTACGTATCCCTTTTCAAGGAATCAGGTCAAAACGTAGTTCAGGCAAAGGTTCGCTCGGGTATTTTAGCTCTCCTTTTATACTCTAACTTTTGCCTAGAACCGCCCGTTCGGGTTTTCGGTCTAGCGAGCTGTGATTGATGCCTATTTATTTTTGCCTAAACCGCCTTCTCAGGTTTTCGGTCTAGCAGGCTTGCTCTAATTTTTGCTTGGAACCGCCCACCCTTGTGGTTTTCGGTCCAACGAGCTTCTCTCAGGGATAGTAACGCTTGAGTTGATCCAGGTTAACCAGAGTGTTGAACTCGTTGCCGTCGAGATCAATGAGTTGAGCCGCTCCCCCAGAAAGGATGGCCTTGATAATGTAAGGCCCGGAACGCTTAGGTCGGAACTTGCTGCGAGGGTCGAAAACTGGTGCTCGAATCTCCTTTGTGACCATGTCCCCTTCAATCAAGTCCCTAGACTTTACTTTCTTGTTAAACGCCCGGGCAATTCTCCGTTGATACCCCTAAACATAATACAAAGCCTGGAGCCTTCGTTCATCAAAAAGCATGAGTTCGGCGAATCTCCCACTGAGCCATTCAGATTCCGAAAGTTCTGATTCTACCGCGACCCTCAGAGATGGTACCTCGAGCTCTATGGGGAGAACTGCTTCCATCCCGTAGACCAAGGAATAAGGGGTTGCCCCTGTTGACGTCCGGATCGACGTTCGATACCCCCAAAGAGCGAGAGGCAGCTGCTCGTGCCAGTCCCTGGCGGACTCCGCAGACTTTTTGATGATGGTCTCGATATTCTTGTTTGCCGCTTCGACTGCTCCATTCGTCTGAGGGCGATAGACGGTTGAGTGATGGATCTGGATCTTGAATTCTTCAAAGAGCTCCAGAACCCTACCTTTGAAATGACTCCCATTGTCCGAGACAAATGCCTGCGGAACGGCATACCGATAGATGATATTCTTCCTAATGAAATGAGCGACTGGGACCGCAGTTAGGGTTTTGTACGATTCAACTTCGACCCACTTAGTGAAGTAATCGATCGCTACTAGGATGAATTTGTGACCGTTTGAAGCGGAAGGTCTGACCATGCCGATGACATCAATGCCCCATACAGAGAAAGGCCAAGGCGAAGCCATGCCAAATAGGTTAGAGGGTGGAACATGCATCAGATTAGCATGGATTTGTGTAGACACCCCAATCTGGACTTCCAGATTAGTTTACTTACGGTTTTTGATTCCCCGATGATGAAATGGATCAAGAACACCCCGGGAATGATAGCGTGTTTGAGGTTTGAGTGTTTGCAAAACCCTTGAACCTAACCTAGCCTAAGCCATTTCAAAACCAAAAACCTTGCTGGTCCGTGCCAGGGCGCAACCATCCCGCGCCCGGGCGCACCATCGTGCGCCAGAGTCACTCCATCGCGCGACAGTGCGCCAGGGCGCACCATCGCGCGACAGACTCACTCCGTCGCGCGACGGTCCAACCTACAACCGACCTTTCTGATGGAGGACAGTTGGCCACCGATGCAGCCTCAGCCAGGCCTCGTGGACTGGCTGAAGGCCTCTGTTTCCAACCAGATTCCCCCCCTCTCCCTATATATATCCCCTTTGGCCTTCCATTAAAAGGGTTAACAAAATTTAAAGGTTTTAAAAGGGTTCCATTGTTTTTGAAAGGTTACAAAGTCCCTACTAAGAACATAGCTTGTTCTTCCCGCGTTCTCACACTCAACAATCCTCAAACAGCTCAAATCCTATTTTCAACCTCAAGGCTCAAATTCGTTTCAAACCCGAATCCAAAGGTATAGCTTACCTTTGTTGTTTTCTGTTCTGATCCCTGAGGGGGGCTGGCAGGGCCAAGGCTGGTAATCAATACCAGTCCTGGTCCTAAAGCTGGCAAGGTTTCAAAAACCGTCATGGTAGGAACCAACGCGCGATGGTCCCACTATCTCGCGCGACACTCCGGTGCTGCATGAGATGGGCCGCGTGGGGATTGGTGTCCTATTGTTTTCTATTTATGTATATATAGATCACCCTACAAGCATGATAATAATCAGTTTACTGCTTTACTTAGTATAAACTGCTAGTTTGTAGTTAGTTTGTGTTTCTGCTATTTCGGAGTACCCCTGGGATCATTCTGGACCTGTCCCAGAACCCAGAAATGTGTAAACCAAGCACTGGTCGGGTCCGCGCCAGGGCGCAACCATCCCGCGCCAGGGCGCACCATCGCGCGACAGACTCACTTCATCGCGCGACAGTGCGCCAGGGCGCACCATCGCGCACCAGAGTGACTCCATCGCGCGACAGTTTGCCTCTGACCAGTGAGTGGCCTTGCACGAGTAGCTTAGTTTTAGGCCATTATTTTGTCCCCACACTGTTTATGGGGTGTTTTATTAATTTGTAGGGCTTTTTCAGCCTTTAAACTGTATATTATGCTGCTATAAACTGCGTGGTTTGTCCTGGGTGTGCACTGGTCCTTCCAGAACCCAGAGGGTTTGAGAATAAGAGCTGTGGGTTTGAACTCACCGGTAAGCGCGTGTTTTAGAGTTGTGCACGCATGAGTAAACAACATGTAGTGGCTTGTTCAGTGCATGTTGGTTTCTTCCTGCGCACGTCACTCCACAACAAGGGTCTCCCAGTCTGTTTAAACTCCCACAGCAGTCTGTTCTCATCCTATACTAACTGTTCATCCATGCTATCTATCACATCTTGTAAGTTGTTACAGCTTTAATTCCCATTAAACTGTTTCCCCGCCCTAATTGGCTAAAAACTGATTAATCAAACAGAATCGCAAACAAACATCTTTCGCAAATGCCTAAGTAGAGACCGATCTCTGGATTGGGCGAGAGGGGTGCCATAAAACCCTTCCCCTCTCGTAACCTGGCTCCCGAACCCAGATATGGTTATGACGGACCGGTTCCTTAAACTTTTTCAAATCAAACAGCGCGGCAAGTGCTTCGAAATACGGTTCCTTGGGTGTCGGACCTTCAAACCCAAGTGGCGACTCTGTATTTTCGCGAGCGCTCATCGTCCAGCTGAAAGCGCTCCCGCGAACCAGCAGCATTTTCTCTTCTCGAGGAGGGGAACAGAATCCCTTCCCCGGAGGAGGGAAAGATCGGGGCAAATCGCATTGCCCACAGTGGCGACTCTGCTGGGGATCGAATTGATATTGGTTTATACTTTGAATTTAATACGCTTGAGAACGATCCCACAAAAGGCTGTCAAAACGGTGAGTTTCGCGCTGCCGAAGAAAGGATTGGTGATTTAACAGGACCTCGTGTCCGGCCATCCAATCTGGGGCTTTTCCGATTGTTCTCTCGCGTAGTTTCTTCTAAGTATTAATCAATAAAGAGATCCAAATTTGAAAAGGCATTTGTGAATTTGCGATTCTGTTTCACTAATCAAACTTTTTTAGCATTCTCATTTGCATCGATCTGGGATAAGCCTCGTTGGATCGTTTTGGCAATCCGGCACGGTTTACCGGAGCCCGGGGACCCCAAATGACCAACAACCTTCGACGATGATGAGTCATTCTACCGTTCGACTGTTGCTCTGCGATTACGCGAACAGCGGGAGGTATATCTTGGCTCTAGTCCGAGGAACCTGTTACAAGCCAAAACCAGCCTTTGCATATACAAAGCATTAAAATTGGACGGTAGATAGTCGCTGATTTGAAAGTGGACGGGAATGGATCGTCGCTGATTTGAAAATGTAAGGAACTAGGTCGTCGCTGATTTGAAAATTGGACGGATGGATCGTCGCTGATTCGAAATTGGGACGGTTAGATCGTCGCTGATTTGAAAGGGACGGTAGGACGTCGCTGATTCGAAAAATTGCGGACGGTCGGATCGTCGCTGATTAGAAAATGGACGGGTTGGATCGTCGCTGATTGAAAATTGGAATTGATTGGATCGTCGATGATTTGGAAATTGGACCGGTTAAGATCGTCGCTATAGGAAATTGCGGACGGATGGATGTCGCTGAATTGAAAATTGGACGGTTGGATGTTGTGATTTGGAAAAAATTGGAGGTACCGTCGCTGATTTGAAATTGGATGGTTGGATCGTCGGCTTGATATTTGAAATTTGGGATGGTTAGATCGTCGCTGTGATTGAATTGGATGGTTTTAGTCATCGGCTGATTTGAAAGTGGACAAGTAGGATCGTCGCTGATTGAAATTGGGAGGTTAGATGTCGCTGATTGAAAATGGAACGGATGGATCGTCGCTGATTTGAAATTGTTGCATGGGGCAGACCACTGCTGGGGATATAAAGGACATCTTGAGGGGATCCCAAAATCAATTGCAAGGCCCAAGTAAGACTCCTGGGCCATTATTAAAGTGAGACACAAGATCGGGCCGAGCCAGAGGTCGAATCTGGTCAAGGGCCCAGTTGAACCATCGCTCGAGGGTTTCCAGTTAGGGCTTGGATCTAAACGAGCCCAGACCCGGCCCACGCCTGCTTGCTTCCCTTTTCTTCCTGGGGATGTTACAGAAATAGTTGCAGTCGATTTCTAAAATTCAAAACTCCTCTCAACTCTCAACTCCCAAACTCACTCAAAAATCCATTGAAACCCTTGATTTCTTGCCAAAATCAAAGAACCCACACGCATACACTCACTCATGGTAGACCACGGTGATGGGGGCGGCGGAGGAGAGGTTGTTGATCGTCCGGAGGACGAGGGAGGACCAATGGAGGTCGAAACGGTGGATCAACAGTCGGCGGAAGTCGCTCCGGACACTGGTGCAGCGATAGTAGGCGGCGGCGATGGTGAAGGAGGCCATGCACTGGCGGTTGACGGCAATGGCGAGCATCGCGCGACGGAGCCAGATCGTTGCGCGATGGAGGGGGTCGGGGCAGTGCCTTCTGTCATCGAGCAACTGGACCCAAGCATGGCCGTGAGCGGTTCTATTGTAGTTGGTGGTAGTTCTGGCGGCACGGGCAGTGGAGGTGCTGATGGTGGTGAGGCCGAACCGAGTGAGGTTCTGCCAAGGGATCCGGCGAAAGGCAAAGACGTGGTGACCAAGGAGGAAGGTGCCACAGAGGTTCCGGAGGAGGAGGTACTGTTTCACCCGGCAGCGACATCGTCGGGCCATAGACCGATCACAAGACAAGATCTCGCGGAGTTTCTGAGCAAGGAGAGACTAGCCCGGCTCCTCGAGGAGGATCCCATGATAGGGGCTGCTGTTCTGGAGGCTCGAGAGGAGCAAGAGCGGGAGATAGCCACTTCAGAGGCCGCGGCGAGGGCCGAGAGGGAGCGAGCTGCTGAGGAGGAGATACTGAGGGATGCAGAGACCGAGGAGAGGGTCGGTGCTAGGGTGCACGGTCCTAGGGTGACAGCGGTGTCGGAGGCGGAGGGCTTGATTCGGGCTCCGTTTTCAGTAGAGGGGTACAGGCTGCCTGTTCCTCACTTGGTCGTGCCGTTGGGTCTTACGGCATACCGGCCATGGCAGGCGGAGTACGACTCCGAGCTCGTTTTGAGGGACCCCGACACTCATATCTCGAGCAGTTGGTCTGAGGTAGACTTCTGAAAATCCCTCATTTTCTTTGGCAAATATCATTTAAATACAATGTATGTGCTCAAATACCAAGAGATGTAGAGTAATCCTTTAAATTAGCCTTGAACAGCGATATCATAGTTCCACGTTGAATGTCATGCATGAGACATAATAACTTGAACCAACCATCTATTGCCAGGCTACATTGATTACCTAGAACTTGAAAATGAAACTTCGCATGTTGACATATTCTTTGTTGCTTGTGTCCGTGTCTGATGCAGGAGAGAGTGTGACAGAGGGACATTCGCGGCTTTGGGGGCGCGTGTAGTTCCTTGGCGCTGTACCAGAGTTTGCCCGAAAGAGTGAGGCAGTTAATGGATGAGGCAGTTAATGGATGAGGCAGGCTTTGGAGAGTTCATTCAGACTCTCACCCCGGCGAGGAATGATCATGCTGTCCTGGTTGCGCTTACAGAGAGGTGGAGGGATACCATGAATACCTTCCACCTACCACTCGGGGAGATGACGGTGATGCCTATTGACTTTGCGGCAATCACAGGCTTGAGAGTTGGGGGCGAGCCTATCCCATTTAACTCGGGCATTCAGGAGGACGAGGCAGCCCTGGAGTGGTTTTTGGGTGAGGTGCCCAAGATTGTGGAAGGGAAGGGGAGATACGGGCAGTTCGTCCAATACCTTAAGAAGGAGGTGACAACTGACCAGGAGGCGGAGCAAATGGCCCGAGCTTATCTGTTGTACCTCTTTGGGGCTACCCTGTATCCAAACAGGCATAGCAAGGTTCACCTGTCTTACTTGCCTACGCTGAGGGACTTGAGGACAGCCTCGCACTTTGATTGGGGCGGAGCAGCACTAGGCGTAGCCTATGGTTTCTTTGGGGATTCGTCGAGGATGGAGGTGAGCACTATTGGGTACTGGCGGATCTGGGAGGTATGATTAAAATAGAGTAATGCACACTTTTCAATTCATGCTTGTATCCACTTTAATTGCATAATCTGTTCAATAGTATCCTTGCATGTATTGATGGTTTGATCTATTGATAACCGTGCAGCTCTGGGCTTACGAGGTTTTGAACATGTGCCGCCCGGTGACAAAGAGCCTAGACTTGGGGGTCTTTCCACGTGCGCACATCGGGAGTAAGAAGAACATGGGAGAGAAGAGAGGCAGAGGTGACCTGAACGGCTTCAGGATATACTTGGACGAGCTTCAGCCTTCACAGGTATAACATGATACTTTGTAAAATGGAAATGTATATCCCTTTTTATTGCTTCAATGCCGTCGTTGACCGATACTTGCATTGTTTGCCTGTGCAGGTTGAGTGGAATCCCTGGAGGGTGGCAGAGCCTGAGCCTGAGTACTTGGCTCATAGCAGGGTTATCACAGCGAGCAGAGTACTGCTGGAGTCAGCTTTTGGTTGGCAGTGGTACTTGGGTGACCGAGTGACACGACAGTCACTTGGCTATGCCGGGTTTCAGGTGCCTGGACCGCTTCTACCACGGGCCTCACACACAGGGGAGTATACTTTGGCTGACTTGGAGGTCTTTACGCGGCCCGATACTGACCTGACATGCCACTTGCGTCCTGACATGGACTACGCGACCTATCAGAGGGAGCGCTTGGCGGGGCCACTGGGAGTACGAGAGTTCAGGGAGGTTCGGAGCCAGGCTCACGGAGCTGCCGAGGAGAGGAAAGCCGTCTCAGGGAGACCGGGCAGTGGTGAGAGTCGCGTGAGGCGAGGTCCGAGTGGACCAGTGAGAGGTGGGCCACCAGAGCTGACGTGGCAGATAGCAGTGGTAGACTCTCAGGGCAATCCAGCTGAGTTTCACCTTACCCCTGCAAGAGTCGAGCCAGCGCCCGTTATCGTGTCGGTAAGACGTTGTTGCTTTCATTACTGTACTTTGATAACGTTTGAAATGTCGTTCAACTGCTCATGTTCAAACCATCTTTGCAGGTGCCAAATGAGTGGGTGAATGAGGCTGTTCGGCGCATGCTTGCATTGGAGAACGTGATAAGGAGGGTGGCGAGCGGCCTACCATTGGACTTGCGCTATCCCTAGCCGGCGGCTCGGAGATCTCAGATATATCCTTCAGAAAATGATACATTCCTACTTTCAATACACTTTTGCATTCGATACGTTCTTGCATTCGATATGTTCTTGCATTCGATACATTCCTGTCTTCGATAATTGTTGACTGAGAATTGATAATCATACCTGTCTTAAAACATGTAATATTCAAACATATGCTAATGTATACAAAATTTACAATGCAGGCACAGGGACGAGCGGCTCCTAGGAGGAAAAGCGTTAGGGATCCCCCACAGAAGAAACTGGTTGCTAGAGTTCCTGCTCCTACGCCTGCTACCAGACCACAGACGCGAGGTTCACAGCCACCCGTCGCGAGCGAGGAGGCAGCCCGAGAGGCCGTGGCACGTGCTGAGGAGAGGTACCAGCTGAAGATGCGCCAGAGGCCCTCACAAGACGAGCCGGTCCGCAAGAAGCGGCTGATCCTGCCCGAGGTCTCCGAGGAGGAGGACGAAGAGGAGGAGGAAGAAGAAGAAGAAGGAGAGAGGGAGGATGCGTCCGAGAGCAGCGGTTCTCATGACTCAGCAGACGATCCGGGCTTTAGGGTGGATCCCAGAGAGGGAGACGATGATGATGACGATGGAGAGGGTGACTGGTTTGGAGAGGACTGAGGGCTATTGAGAAGCCTCATCTCACTTTTTGCATTTTGATTTTTGCTTTTGGGCCTGCGTGCCCGCGTAGATAGATAGAAGGCCAGAGCGCCTTAGCCTGCTACTTTGATAGATGTTTTTGAGGCCTGCATGCCCTTTTGATTTGACGGGCGAATGTGCCCGAGTTGACTTGATGACTTTTGATTGGCCGAAGCGCCGCACACATAGTAGTTTTTCTTCATTTTGACATGGATAGATCATGGTGTTTAGCTATAAAATTTGCATTTTCATCGCTTATTCACTCTTGTAATGGATTAAAGTAGATAAGCGTTTGACATGAAGTCTATGCTTGTATTGATAATGTACTGAGACTGCTCATAGACACATATATATGTACAGACGGGATTAGCTCAGAAAGAAAATGAGAATATACCTTAGGATACGGCTAGGATACGAAGAACATAATGAAATTTTGGACATTCATAAGCCAAAACTCAAAATATCCTAACTTGAATAAAACTGACGCAATGGTAAGGTCATGTATGTACAAAATGACCTACGAGAGTTGACGGATTTGAGAAATGCATTTTAAAACACAAACTAGACCCAAAAGTGTTAAAAAGGACACAAAATGGACACGAGATGGAAGAATAAGACTCTATTATGTCCCGGACTGAAACCGACACCTCCGTACAGTCCTACAAGGCTACCATGACCTGTACGGCATGAGAGAATGGGGTGTACCCCCCCGGAATGAGTTTCAAACTCCCGAAATGGCTATTTGAACTTGAAATGGGCCGCCGAGGGTCCAAATTCTTCGTTAAACATAATATTTTGAATCCGATGCTTGGACACGGTCATATATGCTCATAGTGACTTGTTGGAACCATAAAAGTTGCAAAATTGCCCTTAGAAACACAAGTGACCAAAGTTGGATAGTAGCTGGTGTAATTTGTCAAAATGCAGGCTGAACCATCACGCGAGGAAGTGAGTTCATCGCGCGATGGAATGGACGCTGAACACTCGCGCGATGGAGTGAGATCATCGCGCGATGGTTGATCTGTGCCAGGTCACCTTTATTTGACCATTTCAGACTTTTGGGACGATCCGGCCTTGTCATCACCTTTTAACTGTTCAGAGTACTTCAGGGGGCGGTGCAGAGATGCTTTCACTTTGGAGGAAAAGATGGCACGTAGTGTGGATATTTGCTCTGGGAAAGAAGGATGCCTCACGCATTCTGGTTATAAAGAGGTCGACGTTCTGCTAAGAGAAGGCATTCCTCCCACAGCCTGAGATTCCCACGAAAAACCAAAGTGGCAAGCAACCTTCCGGTCCTGATTAGCCCATGGCTCGCGGCTTTCGTTGCTGGAGATTGGCTGTCATTCCGGTTTCATGGGCTGGCTGCATTCCATTTTCTACGCAATGTGAGGTTTCGTCCTGAACTTCTGAGGGCGGCCCTGCAATTCTGGGATCTAGATGTTCATGTGTTTAGGTTTGGGGTTAACGAGCTGTGCCCGACTGTGGAGGAGTTCCAAGCATACCTCCAAGGCGTTGCTTCGAGCGTGATTGTCGTGCCACTTTACAGGAAAAATATACAAAAGCTCCTTCAATCAGGCCTTGATATTACGAGGGGAGCAGCCGAAAGTCTGTTAACTGGAGGGCAAATCAACGTCATGCGCCTAATGGAGTGGTACGGGCCGGAAGGGGATATAGAGGATATGGCCCTGCAGGCCAGGCGCCATTTTGCTCTAGTGATTAGCGTGCTGGCCATTTATTTATTGGTATCTCCGAATGGGTAAGTGAATCCCATGCTGGTGAGCGTTGCTGCTCAAATGGGTGCCCGAAGAAATGTGGTGCCACTTGTTCTGGCTGAAACACTCATGGGTTTGGATTTGGTTTCTTCCGGCCAAACAAACGTTTTTGGCGGTAGTCCGCTTCTACTACAGGTAAACTCTCACTCAGCTCACCTTTTTCTAGCTTTTGCACATTCTATTTTTACCTCGTCGCTCAGTTAAGGCTGTATCGAAGTTTCTCACTTGTTTTTTCGCTCAAGCTTTATATGACTTCTTACTTGTTTTTCCGCTCATGCAGCTCTGGCTGTCTGATAAATTGGGATTGCTTACTGCGCCGGAAGCAAATTGGCCCCATCTGCCCGGTCGAATGCATCAGCGGGGTATGATCTACCCAGAAATGACCGTGCATCAATGGTACACATTCATGAGAGAGATGCTACCGAACGAAATCACTTGGAGACACGAGGCCTTAAACATCCCAGACATGGCATTGAATTCTGCAGGCTTTGAGAGAATGGTGATAGCTGGACTGACCGCTTTCACATTCTATATTCCTGGTCGCATTCTCCGTCAGTTGGGAATAAGCCAAGGGCTTCATCGTGCTGGGGTTGAGAATTTCCAAGTCCCTGCTTTCACTAACAAGAACTTGAGAGGATATGAGCACAATTGGGGTCTGAGGCAACTCGGAAGAGCCGATCCAGATTTCAGCACGGAGCTTATGCATAGATATCAAGCATGGTTGAAAAGAGAGGTTGCAAGCAGGCAAAACAACGACTGACTCTTTGACAGACCTTGATGATCTAGAATAAACTGTGAGCCTGTTAAGGCCTCAAGCATTTTATTCTATTTTTATGCTTTAACTCTTTTTAAGACTGCTCAGCCTGTGTAATAGAAGTTATAATTTAAATAAAGATGAAAGTTTGAGAGTTCTCTCCTTTTGATCCAAGTGTTGAACACCGCGTTGTTTTGAACATTGAGCACACTCCTGGTCTGGGAACCATGGATCAAGTTGATTGATTGTGACCGAATTTCACAGAGAGATTGCCTACGTATCCCTTTTCAAGGAATCAGGTTAGCACGTAGTTCAGGCTAAGGTTCGCTCGAGTATTTTAACTCTCCTTTTGCGCTCTAACTTTTGCCTAGAACCGTCCATTCGGGTTTCGGTCTAGCGAGCTTTGATTGATGCCTATTTATTTTTGCCCAAACTGCCTTCTCAGGTTTTTAGTCTAGCAGGCTTGCTCTAATTTTTGCTTAGAACCGCCCACCTTTGTGGTTTTCGGTCCAACGAGCTTCTCTCAGGGATAGTAACGCTTGAGTTGATCCAGGTTAACCAGAGTGTTGAACTCGTTGCCATCGAGATCAATAAGCTGAGCCGCTCCCCCAAAAAGGATAGTCTTGATGATGTAAAGTCCAGAGCGCATACGTCGGAATTTGCAGCGGGGGTCAAATACTGGCGCTCGAATCTCCTTCGTGTCCATGTCCCTTTCAACCAAGTCTCTAGACTTCACTTTCTTGTTGAATGCCCGGGCAATTCTCCGTTGATACCCCTGAACATGATACAAGGCTCGGAGTCTTCGTTCATCAAAAAGCATGAGTTCAACGAATCTTCTGCTAAGCCACTCAGATTCTGAGAGTTCTGATTCTACCATGATCCTCAGAGATGGCACCTCGAGCTCTATAGGGAGAACTGCTTCCATCCCGTAGACTAAGGAATAGGGGGTTGCCCCTATTGACGTTCGGATCGATGTTCGATACCCCCAAAGAGCTAAAGGCAGTTGCTTGTGCCAGTCCCTGGCGGATTCCGCGGTCTTCTTGATGATTGTCTTGACGTTCTTGTTTGTCGCTTCGACTGCCCCGTTCGTCTGAGGGCAATAGACAGTTGAATGATGGATTTGGATCTTGAATTCTTCGAAGAGCTCCAGGACCCTGCCTTTGAAATGATTCCCATTGTCTGACCCAAATGCCTGAGGAACCCCATATCGGTAGATGATGTTCTTTCTGATGAAATGAGCGACTTGAACTGCGGTCAAGGTTTTGTACGACTCAGCTTCCACCCATTTAGTGAAGTAGTCGATTGCTACAAGGATGAACCTGTGACCGTTCGAAGCAGAAGGCTTGACCATGCCGATAACGTCGATACCCCATATAGAGAAAGGCCAAGGCGAAGCCATGCCAAATAGGTTAGAGGGTGGAACATGCATCAGATTAGCATGGATTTGGCACTTGTGACATCGCTGCACGTAATCCACACACTGAGATTCCATAGTAGACCAGAAGTAGCCTTGACGCAAGATCTTCCTAGCGAGCATGATGCCGCATGTGAGGACCACAGACCCCTTCGTGGATTTCTTCCATGATTCTGACAGCCTCGGTGCCATTGACGCAGAGTTTGTGCATTCCACAATGAGACCTCCTGTACAATTTCCCTCCACAGATGATATATTGAGCAGCAATTCTTCGAAATGCAGTTTGATCCTTTTTAGAGGCTTCGGCCGGATACAAGCCACTCTCGACGAAGTTCCATATGTCATGGTACCAGGGCAGGCCATCATTGACATCATCGATGGCGTTGACGCATTGATACGCGGGGCAGTCCCGTTGTTCAATCAAGATAGGGCGGAGTTTGACTCCCAAAGGCAATTCGATCATGGAAGCCAAGGTAGCAAGCGCATCGGCAAAGTGGTTCTTCAATCGGGGAATGTGAGTGAAGGTCACTTTGTTGAAATGAGGGATTAGCCCCTCCAAATCCTAGTGGTAAGGTTTCAACCTCTCTTCGCGTACCTTCCAGTCTCCATTGGCTTGAGACACAACAAGATTAGAATCCCCGATGACTTCGAGTTTCTCAACGCCGAGTGCGAGCGCAGCCTCCATACCCACAATACAGGACTCATATTCAGCTTGGTTGTTTGTAACATCGAAATTGAGCTTGAATGCAAGCGGGATATGAGATCCATCAGGGGTGATCAGCAAAACCCCGATTCCGAACCCTTTTTGATTGGATGCCCCATCGAAGTAAAGAGTCCAAATATCTTCGACAACTGTCAGTACTTCCTCATCTGGAAATGCGAAATCTGAATCCTCTGGTCCATCCACGGGGTGGTCGGCTAAAAATTCTGCAATGGCGCGCCCTTTTACGGATTTCCTTGTGACGTATTCGAGATCGAATTCTACTAAGAGAAGCAACCAACGCGCTAACTTACCAGTGAGTGCAGGCTTCTCAAATAGATACTTGAGAGGATCCATTCGAGAAATCAACTTCACTGGGTAAGCCAGCATGTAGTGTCTTAATTTCTTAGAGGCCCAGACAAGGGCCTAACACGTCTTTTCCAAAGCGGTATAGCATTCTTCGGATCCAACCATCTTTTTACTCAGGTAGTAAATGGCTTTCTCAACCCCTTTGTCCCCTTCTTGAGCTAGTAAGCATCCCATGGAGGTGGAACTCACCGATAAGTAGAGAATCAGAGGCTTCCCAGGCACTGGCGGCATGAGGACAGGCGGATTCTATAGGTAGTCTTGGATTGAAACGAAGGCTGCTTGGCATTTGTCCGACCACACAAATGGGGTATCCTTCT
Source organism: Rhododendron simsii (assembly GCA_014282245.1). Taxonomy (NCBI): domain Eukaryota; kingdom Viridiplantae; phylum Streptophyta; class Magnoliopsida; order Ericales; family Ericaceae; genus Rhododendron; species Rhododendron simsii. The sequence goes on from CM024954.1 coordinate 28,440,288, forward strand.
TGAGTAGACGAAACATCGGCTCGCAAGTTAAGGTTAACTTGGCGATGAATCTGCTGATGAACTGGACCTTCCCCAAAAAGCTTCGCACTCCCTTTTCAGACTTAGGTGGCTTCATCTTAAGTACCGCTTTGATTTTCGATGGATCAACCTCAATCCCACGAGAAGTGATCATAAAACCAAGCATCTTGCCTGCTGTGACTCCGAAGGTGCACTTCTGTGGATTAAGACGCATCCGGAACTTACGGAGTCTTTCGAAAAGTTTCCTTAGTACAGGAATATGTCCTTCCCGGGTTTTTGACTTGGCAATCATGTTGTCAACATAGACCTCAACTTCCTTGTGCATCATGTCATGCAAGATGGTCGTAGCAGCTCTCTGGTAGGTAGGACCGGCGTTCTTTAAATCAAACGGCATGACTAAATAGCAGTAAGTCCCCCATTCAGTGATGAAAGTCGTTTTCTCGTGGTCCTTGGGTGCCATAAGAATCTGATTGTAGCCCGAGAAGCCATCCATGAATGAAAGCAAAGCATGCCCCGCAGTATTATCCACAAGTACATCGATATGTGGCAAAGGGAAATCGTCTTTGGGGCTTGCTTTGTTTAAGTCCCGGAAGTCAACACAGACGCGAATCTGGCCATTCTTTTTGGGAACAGGAACGATGTTGGCCACCCAAGTGGGATACTGAGAGACCGCGAGAAATCCAGCGTCGATTTGCTTGGTGACCTCTTCCTTGATTTTCTGTACCCAGTCTGGCCGCATCCGTCTGAGCTTCTGTTTCACTGGCTTAGCATCCGGCAACAAAGGGATTCGATGCTCCGCTATCTCAGGATCGATACCGGGCATGTCTTGGTGAGACCATGCGAAAACATCGCTGAATTCGGTGAGGAGCTCTTTGAAACCACAATGCTCCTCCGGGTTTAACGTGGAGCCCACTTGAACCATCCGGGGATCACTCTCATCTTTCAAATTTATGAAAACTACTTCATCTTTTAGTGGCTGAGCATGCCTTTCATCTTCCCTTTTGATGAAGGCACGAATTTCCTTGGGAATGTCCCCATCAAAATCTATCCCTTCATTGTCGGGGTCGATACAGTTTATGTAAAGATCATTAGAGTAGTCAGAAGAGGAGTTTTTCATTTCATAAGACCCTGCAGGGTCACCAAGTACAAGGGAGTCGAACTCGAAGTAAAAGTTATGACGTGGAGGGCCGAGAGGCACAAACTCCGACTCAGAGCTAGACTTAGACTCAGAAGACTTAACAGACTCAGTGTCAGACTCAGATACATCATCAATGTAAGTAAGGCGTGGCTTGAAAATGCAATTTTTAAGGCTACCCTTAGCTTCCACGATGAGAGAGGTAGGGTCCTCGAGGGCGTCGGGCCCGAGCATGAACACTTCGGCCTCTTCAGCTTCCTTGACCAAACCCACTTGGGAGAATTCATAGAACAGCTGCTCCAAGCCCCCTTGATCAAAAGATCCCAGCTAGTCAGTCTTCAGCTTGGGTCGGTTAAGCTTCTTTTTGAATTCTGCCTTTGCCGGCTTTTCGTCACTAGAAGACCAGGTTTCGTGTCACGCCCTCGATTTTCAAGTAAATAAATAAACCATTTCGATAAAGACCTCGCATAAGATATATAATACCCAAAGGGAGTTCCCACCTGTTTAATTTACAAACGAAGTCCTCAAGTTCCGAGAAATACATCCTTGGCATCACGGCCCAAATTAATTTAAGTAAAAGTACGAACAAGTCATTAAATCACAAATGGTTTAGTCAAAAGAAATCAAAATGAATCAGTTACAAGTTCATCTTTAATCAAAGTAGGTGATTTACAAAGACGATTAAATAGCTAGACTTCGTTAGCTTCCAAAATGTCTTCCACACTGAGCATACGATGTAATAATGCAAGCCACTGTCTGGCATTAAAACCTGAAAAGAAGGATTTTGTTGATCTACACTAGCCCAGTAGGAAATTCTATACTCAAGCTATATGTAAATGCGAAGAAACCTGCAATAAGATAGAATAAGTTTCATTAAAAGGACATGAGATACAAGAGGATTTACCAAGATGAACAGACGATTTAACTCTGGGATTTTGGATGTCTTAAGGATAACCCTACCGTTAACACGTCGACTAGAAGTAGTGTAACGACCCTAATTTTTAGTCGGTAAAAATTTCGTTAAATATTTGAATTTTTATTTAAAAATTCCTTTTAATTCCTATAGTTCATCGTAATTACGTTTTTGCCCTTCAAGTTTCGTTTCTTGCACTGTAGCCCTATCTGACAAATCTAGTTAGCTTCTAACCATCCGGTTGGAGGAACTAAGCTAGGAAAACACTTGGTTATTTTTCCCTAACCGCAATTGGACCATTTTGCCCCTCTTGGACCTTTTGAACATTTTTAACCCTAGACTAAGAGTTGATTATTCATTTTCTTTTTGATTTTATCCTTTGTCCATTGGACAATAAATGTTAGGGAAACTATTATCCATTGGATAATAGAAACCTCAATTCTTTATATTAAAAAGATTCAATGGAAGATTTGAACAAAGTAATATTATCTATTGAAAAATGGACTTTTATAAATACTTTAAAGGACTTTTTGGATTATTTTATTATATAAGTTACCTAATAATTATTGTCCATTGGATAATAGAAGTTAGGGGATTTATTACCCAATGGGTAAAAGGCTTAGTCTTTCACCTAGTACATGGGTTGATTAATTTAACCTTTTTTCTTAAACCCATGTGAGGAAGTACATGTTATTTTATTAAGAAGGTACTTAGTACTAAGATTCTTAAAGTACCCTTTACGTATTTTGTATTGGGGTTTTGAACTACCTAAGGTACAAGGTACCCATGGTTTTATTATTTTAGTTCATGAAAGACTAGATTAAAGACCTAAGTACACATGTGCTTATTAGTTGGTTTAAAAAGTTAAACCTTAGTCTTTAAGTTTCTTGACTCTACACTACTACAATAATAGATAAATACCACACTAGGGAGATTCACAAAGATCACAGTTTTCTGTGAAAACGTGATAAAAAATGATAGGCTAACTTTTTAATCTCAGTTTAAATCAAAAGCTGAGATAAAAAGTGGTGCTTGGCCACAAAAAAGAGCAAGATAATAGATCTCACTATTGAGACGAGATAAAAGAAAAAAGAGCTCACCCTTACAGTGTGATAGAAGACTTATAAAGACCTCGCTCGTGGGGTGAGATAAAAAAAAAAGACCTCACCCTTATGGCGTGATAAAAAACACTGGCACAAAAAAAGGTGAGATAAAAGATCTCACTTTTATGGCGAGATAAAAGACTATGATAAAAACCAGCGGGAACTTCAGAATTTTTGCATGTGCTCCGCTTCTGATTAAGGCGCGCGTGGTAAAGTAATTGAGATGTTATGTGCTCAAAACGACGTCGTTTCACTTTAGCCCAAACTAAGCCCTAATTACACTATCCACTCACACGAAGCTCGCTCATCCTCCTGGCCTTGCCCTTGGCCTTCTCCAGTACAGTTTTCATCTTCAACGATCCCAATCGTCAGCCGCCGCCGCCTCTTCTCCCCCATCCTCACACGCTGCCGCCGCCTCATCTCTCTCCACCACCACCGTGAAGCACTCTCCACTCACACGAATCTCACTCATCCTTCTGGCCTCTCCAGTACAAGTTTCATCTTCATCCCCATCCTCACACACCGCCGCCTCTTCCCCCCATCCTCACACGCTGCCACCGCCTCATCTCTCTCCACCAACACCGTGAAGCAAGAAACGGCACGCTCCCCCTCTATGATTTCTTGTATTCCTTCATTATCCTTCTCCAAAATGTCTTCTGATTCAATCATCGGTATGTAAAATCGCATGGGAGTTGAAGATTTTCGTATATTTTTATTGCATTAATGTAGTCAACCTTTCGTTTTGACACATTCTGTAGACTCGCATGTTCTGATTTAATCATCGGTAGTTTTTAGTCAACCTTTTGTTGTCACTGTTGTTTGGTACGACGATTTTGATGGGTTTTCTTTCCAAAAATGTTTCAGGTACGTGAAAGAAGATCTTCCCCCACATTTGGATTCTACTTCTGAACCGCCTCCCCTCTTTGATGGAACTACTCGGTATAACCTCTCTCCCTTTCTCTTTGATTTAGATATGTACGAATTTATATAGGCAATCCCATTTTATGGGCATAATAAAGTTTGGTTTGATGTGATGTGAGTACGTAAACAGATTTCACAGAACAAAATTTATTTGCTATTTGTGAGATCTTTCTTTTTTTTTGGGCTGACTACCCTTTGCATGTGCCAATCAAATCATTTTCTCCCGTGTTTTTCATTACTGATGCTTATAGCTTTTTCTTTTACTTGCTCTTAATTTTCTATCAAGCCGCATACAGTTGGTGCTATATTTGTAGGTGCAGGTGTCTCATGATTGTAGTTGTGAACTGTAGAGCTACTTGTCATAATTTTTTTAAGCATTCTTATTTGTTGTCATGCACGAATTCAGAAGGCTTGGTCTCAAAGTTGTGGTTGCTGGAATCCATAAAACAATTGATAAAGACATCCTGGTACTTCTTATGGCAGCCATAAACATGATGGATTATGCTACAGAATATCAAATCCATTGCCAATTTGTTTGCTTAACTTTTGTTTGCTTACTACAGGTAATTGACAAGGCCTTTGGCTTTGATATTGCTGTTGAGGAGGCTCAATGTGCCATAAATGCAGCACACGTTGAATCTGATAGTATTGAAAATGGAATTGGCCTTGTGAAGTTAATGGGTCACTACAGTGGTAAGTTTACAGTAAAGTCCTTTTCTCCAAGTAGGCTGATTCTTGAATTTTTACTCTCTGCGCCTTAGTCCTAAGATCCCTGAATTGATAGTTGGCTTTGAATGCTACGTCGTGGGAATCAAAGATTGCTTCATGACTGGATGAAATGGTGGTGTTGCGTGTGATATCATGTATTTCTGCATTTTTCCCTTCTATTCTTGGTCTTTGGATTGAAGAGGGAATCATTGCTGACCTGTTCTGCTAATTCATAACAATTATCTTGGTTCAACTATCTATATTTGACTTTGGCATGACAAGGTATATTGCAATGTATGGTACTCTAGCCAGCCGAGATGTTGACTGTTGCTTGATTCCGGAGTTGCCCTTTTATCTCAAAGGACCAGGCGGACTTTTTAACTACATAGAGAAAAGACTTAAGGAAAACAGACACATGGTTATTGTCATAGCCGAAGGTGCAAGACAACAAATTAAGGGAGTTGGAGGCGTAGAGTATGCATAATTTTTGACTAATTGGTAGTCTTACATTTTGCTGAAACATCAACTCAAGTGTATCAATTTGAGGTATCATTCCCTTCTGTCCCCAATCTTTGCAAGTTTATCAATTTTTGTTTACAATGTTCCTTGCATTATTTATATACATATATTCTTTATGGTAACTTGGCTGCTATAATTATGAACAGTTAGCTTCTTCAAGGTTCTTATGGTTTTTGTTAAGTGTCGACAGTCACTCAAGACAATAATACCGCCCCAAAAATGGCTGCAAAGGCCTAAAACGTCTATGGTGATTTTGGCAATATCTTATTATTTGGTACTTCAGGGCTTGAAGAGTTGAAGTAGCTCTAAATTAGAGATCCAAATCTTAAAAAGGCCAAGTTACGACTCCAAAAAGGGATGCTTTTTGCCCTACAATTATTATTTTAGTGCACACTCAGTTTGTTTCAAATGGGATAGTTCATTATCCATGTGTTTGTTCAACATGAGGTTGGTTTTATAAGCATTTGGTGTATGCAAGATTTGTATGTTTAAGCCTTCAAAAAGAAGACAACTAGAGAGTCAAGTGTAGCTGTATGAAAATTCCATATTGGAACTAGAGAGTCAAGTATGCTCTGGTAGGGCATACTTCTCTGCATCAGTTACATTTTGGTTCCCTCTTATTTCTTCAGATGCCTCAGATCCATCGTCTTCACTCTCCATTCCCTTCTTGAAGCCTCATAACAGTCTCACTCAGGCTTCATCAGATGACAAATGTTCACACCAAGTTCATACATGAACTTTTTATGGGTAGTAAAAGGAAAGTCCATGTACAAACTTGCCCATGTACCTCTAATCCACCTGGTGTATTCGTATTAAAGCTGAGTTATTGGTTGGTAGTGCCTTTTTGCTGATGAGTGAATGTTGAATTTGGCGTGAAAGCTTTACTATAATGAATACCTCTGGAGTCTGGATATGTATCTGATAATTTGCGGTGCATCTCGATATAATGTTCTTTGTTGGATTTTGAGTAACTTTGTATCCAATTGGGTAAGTATTTGTGTGTGCGCACACCCTTTAGTGATGTAACATTCAAGGAATGCTATCCAAGTTAGATAGTTGGCTCCATTCTGCCTTGTGTTTTCAATTGCAAACTCTTACTTGTAGAAAAGTGAAAAGAAAAAAAGAAAGTAATGTTTGTACAGGCGAAATTAAAATATATGCTTTTTTGTAATCTTATTTCCGCTGCTTGTAGGATCTCGTGGTGAAGATGGTATTCTGAGGAACAGTGAAGGTGAGCGATCACTTATAAAAAAAAAGGTGAGCGATTTATGGAAAAGAATTCACCTACTGCCAAGCATCTTGCTTCAAGAGATGCTGTTTCAAGATTTATGACTATGGAAATCCGAGAAGGACGTGGTGTAGGTATGATCTTATCCCTACTGTCATAGAATTACAAATATGGTGAAGGGCTGTTTGTAGTAGGTGAATCTGGGAATTTGCCACACTACAGTGATAGGCTTAAAGTAAACATGATCTACTGGTCTGATTCAGTTGATAGCCTTTAGTGGTGAAGTTTTTTGCCTAAAATGTAGGAGAATTATTCCATTTTGGTGCTTAACTATAGATTTCTCTTTCTGCAGAATTTGTATTCTTTTACTTGCTTAATTATGCTGACACCTCTTTGACTGATTTGCTAGCCACTGATCTGTTTCTTATTATTTCCACTATACAAAAGTCGAAATTGAAAAAAAACTTATACAAAAGTCGAAATTGATGAAGTGCGAGCCGAGTGGATAAAGTCCGTCATGAACGAAGTATAATCAGCTTATATGTGTAAGTTAGCTCTTCCTTTATTTGAGTTTACTGTGTGCTTGCTCTGCTGTCCAGTTCTGAATTGTGATTGCTTGTGATGGCTATTGTTCCTATCTGCTGTTTTTCTATGAATTCTGTTCTGCTACTGCTTCGGTTGTGGCACTAGTATTGCTTAACCTTAAGCGACTGTTGCTGTTGTTGTCATAGCTTTTGTTGCTGTCTGCTGAATAATGGCTCCCCATAGCTGCTGCTGCTGTTTTAGTTGCATGCAATCTGTTGTGTGGCTTCTGATATGTGCTAGAATACTTTATGAGTTCTACATCTGTTTTGTTGCTGATCAGTACTGAAATGTTCCGTTTTGGTTCATTGCTACTGTTCATCATGCTTCCAAGATCATTCCAATGTACTAGATTTGGATAGTTGTCATTGCATTCTATACTTTGTGTTGCCCATGTGGTTTATGTATGCGTACATAACGATATATGATGAACAAGTTTTACTTTCATATATATGATAGTTTCTCCCATTCGATGATGTATCCCCCATATCCAAATCTTTAGATCAGGTTTGCATCTTACAATTTTGAGTGTGATGTGCCTGATTCTAGATGCAAGCACATACAAGACACCCACCCCACTACTCAAGTCCATGTAACAGCTTTGGACTTATGGTGGGCCCTCAGTCATGGGATGTGTGAGTAACCCTTAAACCCATACTGGATTACCCAAGGCCTTGTTGATTTGTAACAATGACAGGCTGAATAGGGTGTCATTATAAACATCCATACAGTGCAAGGACTGAGGTAGTGAACATAGTTTTGCTTGAAATTTCCTGCTAAACTTTGATAAAAGAGTTCTGGACTTCTGGGTTTTGATGTTCTTTGGTAGGGAGCACCCTTGTTTTATAATCTTGTGTACGACTTGTCAATGTACACAATTGAACTGTTTTATTTAATGCACACAACCCTGAAGTCTCCTGTGTGAATCAATTTTCATAGGATGGTGTTCAACTTATATTTGAGTTTACTGTTGGTTGAAGCCAACTGTCATTCTCTTTTCTAATCAGATTGCCAGAAATTGAAAATTTACATAAGGAGTTTGAGTCTTTTGAAGATAGGCCTATTTTTGTTTGATTTTCCATGGTTTATATGGCCTGTTTCTTATATGTCTTTCTGCACAAAGGGTGTTGCTGGAGTTGGCTCATAGTTCGCCAATGTGTGGTGTTTTCCAAGCACCGAGTTTAGGTCCATGGAAAAACTGAAGCTGTTCAACTTTCTTTGGAACAAGCTAACCCCCTCTGTCACCAAGAAGTTTTTCTTCTCAGCGTTTAGTACTAGGACAATAGAGACTAGTCTGTGGAGTGTTTTAGCCATGCATGAATGTCTCCCTCAATCTATCTAGTTGAGGTTTCATGCCAAAGGCACTACTGAAGCTCATAGAGCAATTTAGGGTTCAAGGTAGCATAAGATGTCTGGTATGCTAAAGTTCAGACCAGCATGCGTGGTTTGCGACTCCAACTATGCAATTGCCGTAGATGGGAAAAATTATTGTCTGTGTGATGCAAGATGTGTTGCTTCTTTCTGTGTCTTGATATTAGCATCTTCTTCATCCTCATTCTCCACCTGTTTTGACAATTTGTTTCTAATTTTCGTTGTCTGATATTCCTTAACCGGCTAATAGGGTTCAACTGCATTTTCATCATTTACCGGCTTTATAAGGTCTTCTTCTACACCATACAGGGTAGGTTTACATGAACCCTTGCTGTTATCATTCTGGTTACATGGTTTACTACATGAGTAGGCTGTCTTGTTCTTTTGGGAAAACCTTCACACAGGAAATGTCGGATGCTCGAGTTGTTTGAACTTTGTACTCCAGATTGAAGCTCTATTTGCATGCTGCTATTTCTACTTCTCTTGATGCTGTACTTTTTGCTTGGAGTTCTTGATCTTATATATGCCTAAATTTGGTTCTAAAGATATATTTTCTGCTGGATTAATTTAGGCATGCTCTGAGAATGACGAAGTGCTTGAAATTGGCTTCAAAGAATGATGAAGTGCTTGAAATTGGCTTAAGAGAATGACGAAGTGCTATTCATTGTAGCTTAGGACATAACTCCATGCTTGTGGTTCAAGTTTTCTTTGTCATTTTTCTTGTTGAAGCTTTTGTTCTCTATTTTCAGAAATTTGATTGATCGTATATTGAAAGTAGGTTTTCTGGCACGATGTTTCTATCTATGATATGTTTTGGGCAAGATGCAGTATCATTTATGCATATTTCGTATGACAATGTCTTTTGTTTTGGAGAAGATAGCTACAGGCTGAATACATATTTTACGTGTATTTATTATTGGTTAGAGATTCGGGTATTTTTTAAATGCAAAAAAAAAAAAAAAAAGATGCATCTTTCAATCACATTTCTAGACTGTGATGATAAAAGCATTTAATCACGGCTTTAGACGAAAACCGTGATCTAAAAACCATAAAAGATCACGCCTAACTATTTTCCATCTCATTTTTTAGACATAAAAGATCACAGTGTTTGGTGGTGATTGTTATCTACATATAATCACGGTTTTTCAAGAAAAGTGTGATAAAAAACCTAGGATGGAACACGCCCAGTGACTTTCCATCACAGTTTTGGGTAGAAATGATCACGCTTTTTGGGTGTGATTGTTTCTATCTTTCAAACACGGCTTATAATAGTGATAAAAAAGAGTGACTTACAATCACACTCAAATCTATCACGGTAGTGCGAGTGTGATGGAAAACTAACAATCACTGCCAATAGCTGTGATTGTTATGCTTTATTGTAGTAGTGCTAGTACAAAAGTACCTAGTATTTTATTGTTCTTGTACATTGTAGTTTATATATATATGTACTTGAGAGAGGAGAGGAGGAGAGAGGAGAGAGAGATTGCAGAGAGGGGAGAGAGAGGGAGAGAATTTCGGCCAAGGAGAGGGGGAGAGAGAGAGAGAGGAAGGAAGGAGGAAGAAAGAAGGAGAGTTGGTTGTACTTCCATGATCTCCCATTATTCTTCCAAATCCTTGGTGTGAACTCTTCCTAGCCAAGAATCTAGTCCTTTATTGTCCTTCCATGATTTGTTTAAACCTTAGAGTTCTTGTTCACTCCTCTTTTCTTCCAAGAAGGACCAACTAGCCATGCAAGCCCAGGGTTAGGTCATTGATCTTCCAAGATTACATGACAAGTGTCAAAATTTGAGGAAGAGAGAGAGAGAGGGGGGGCCGGCCTTGAGAGAGGAGAGAGGGCCAAGGTTTGCCTATAAATAGGAAGCCATTCCAAGCTTCAAAGCTCACACCATCAAGCTTTGCTCTTCCTTCTCTCTAGAAACCATTTCTGGGCAGCTTACTGTCCCTTTGGAAATCCCCCGTTTTCTCTTGCTTAGAGTAGTTTTTAGAACCAACTTCCTTCGGGAAAGTTGTAGAGAACTTCGAAACCTTCAAGTTAGACCCAAGAACCACCCCAATCGGTAAAGAGATGGCAAAGATATTGTCATCCGAAGTTCAGTGAAATTCTCGGATTTCCATTTCCAGACAGCTTACTGTCACTTCCTTTTTCACCATTTTTCTCCTACTTAGAGTGGTTTCTAGGATCAACTTTCTTCACGAAAGTTGTAGAGAATTTCTTCAGCTTTGATTTGGACCCAAGAAAAAGCATATTCGGCCAAAGATTGACCGAGTTACTGCTGTCCAAAGTCCGGTCCAGATTCGCGAGTTTCACCGCCCGTAGAATTTTCCAACTTGCTTATTCAGCCCCGACTAGTTTCGGATCAAGGTAGATTAATCTCTACTCACTTATCCTATGTATAAGTAGGTTATCTTCAATTACTTTTTGTCTCAAGTATTTGTATTTTGATCTTTACGATGAATATAAGCATGCATATATGAATTGCTTGTATTGCTTGTGGTATAGAATAGAGTTGGATGATCTTGTTGGATGCTTGTTTAGAAGTCCTACCACGGAGTCTTGCATGAAAACGAGACACGAGAACCGAGAAAGTAAAAACATGACACCTAGGGTGTGGTTAAATGGGAAAAGTGTTTCGAGGACGGAAATATTTTTGAAATGACATAATGACCGTTTTTGGTGGCATTATGTGTGTGTGTGTTCCAATGAGACTCCGGAATAACGAATCCATTGTGAGGTTGTGTGCGTTCCCATGGGAAACCGGAGCAGCGGAACCATGGTGAGGTATAGCTTGGTCATCCGCGGAGAGGAGCCAATGCAAATGTGTGCCAATGGGAACTCGGCGCGGTGGAACCATTGTGAGGATACTCGGGAGACCGGCGCGGCGGAACCGAGGTTGGGTGTGTGGCTTGGTTATCCGTGGTACGAAGCCAATGTCAAATGATTTTGAAAGGATGGGTGTGTAGATTGGTTATCCGCGGTACAGAGCCAATGCAAATGATTTTGAAAGATTGTTTTGTAAGTGAAAATGATTGACATGGTCTACGATGAGTTGCGTAGGAGAAACTCGGTAAACCATAGACACCAACGTGTTGTATAACGAATGTGGATATGTTATTGTCATTTTCTTTTGTAACTATTTATATACGTATCATGTGGAAATCGATGCTTTACTATGATCTTGATTCATAGATTAAGGGTTAGTGGGTAGGGTTACTCTATTGAGCTTTCGTAGTTCATGGTGTTACTTTTGGTGACCCTGGCATATTATATGGGTGGTGACGCCGGTATAATGTGTCAGATCTCATAAACGAATAGGGCGAGATCTTCACCTTGGAGGCCTTTGGAGCTGAAGGGCTGGCTAGGATGGAGGAGCAGGCAGGGCTGTAGTTAGGATCCCTAGTTTCCCTTCCTTTTGTAAAGAAGTACTCGTGTGAGAGTTATGTTGTAATAAGGAGCTCGACTCTATTTTGAAGTTTCAATAAAATTGTCCTTTTAACGGTCCCAAAATTTGGGGCATTACAAGTAGCAACAATACTCACATCAACCAAATAAATAACAACAATAGTCCAATCATCTCATAACTTTCCGAATGAATGCCATAAACCACTTCCTCATATCATACCATTCACCGTAAACTTTATTTCATAAAACTTTCCTTTCTTTAATAAAACCTTGGTAGAATTTACCATTTTATTCTCTTTTTCAAGAGCCACGATCCCAAACAACAAACAATCCAAACTTCAACATAAACTTCTAAAAACAATCAAACTTCTCTTCATCCGGGGGAGACATTCAACTGTGTTACCACCCCATGCGTGACAGTGAATTCTCTTCACCCGGGAGAGACATTCAACTGTGTTACCACCCCATGCGTGACAGTGAATTCTCTTCACCTAGGTTTCCATATTACCACACCTTGCGTTGCAGGCCCTCTAGAGTCCTCGCATTACCACACCTCGCATTGCGGGCCCTTTATTCAAATTCTCAATTCAAGCATACACACACATAAGCCATCGTTCAATGTACAAGCAAGCAATATTTTCTGAAATCACATTGCAATACAAACTCGTAAACATGTCCATCGTACATTGATAATTACCTTATGTTCATGTTATTTCTCTAAGTGTATCACAACGTCCTTCTCTACATATCGAAACCACAATCGACTTCTCGACACATCACCCGCTGGGTTCTAAACGAGAATCTTATAGAATGAGTGTCAAAAGAACCTATGGAGCTCAACAAGATGAGACACGAGGATACGAGTCACAATACTACCCATCGGATCACTAGATAAGCTCATGTCTACTCATAACTCTCTCCACTTTATCCCTTATAGCCCAAAGTACTCCTATCGCCCTTACGGTACTTTTCCCTAACCAACGCCGTTGATATTATGCTTTAAAGAGTGCTAAAAGACAAGATCAAATAATGATTCATTAGGGTATAAGAAATTATGCTCAAGAGTGACTTGAACATATCCTAATCATATAAGGAATCATAACGTGGGTCAAGAACAACCTTAGGAATAGCCATAGACATTGGCAAGCTGACACACCTCTACTCAAATGATCATAACTTTTTGTATACTGATCAGTTTAAGGTAATTTTGGTGGCAAATGAAAGCTGACTTCAAGACCTTCGAATCGATATAAAGTTTACATGAATCGGACCTCGATATAAAGTTGGGCTGAAACCCAGAAAGCAAGCAGCATGTTCTAGAGAGGGGAGGGATCGATCCCTCCTCTCTTGGGGATCGATCCCCAATGCAAAAACTCGGGTTTTGTCCAGATTTGAATGAGGGATCGATCCCTCATGCTTGGGGATCGATCCCTAGGCGATTTTGGGTGATTTTTTTTGCAGATTTTGACAGCTTTTCGAAGAGACAAAGGTTGACGATCTAGACTCGATTAAAGCATGAAATCAACTCATAAACACATAGAATGAGTAAGAAATCCCTACCTCGAAGCGTATATGCGAAGATCCAACCCAAACAAGCAAGCCCTAGCTTTCAAAGCTTCCGAAATCTTCCAAGATCTTCCCTCCAAGCCTTACCCAACACGATACGAGCTCGAGGTTGCGTTCTAGAGATGAAATAGAGATGGTTCCTTGAGGTTTTTGTGAGATGGAGTGGATTTTTGAATGAGGAAGCAAGAGAGAGAGAGAGAGGGTCGGAGGAGAGAGGGAGAGACCGGATGAGAGAGAGAGAAATGAGAGAAAAAAAGATCTCCTACACACCACACACACCCTTTTTTATACCCCCACATCTTTTTATCACACTCACACTCCCTCAAGTCTCAATTCTATCATTTGAGCCCCAAATCAAATAAACTCACAAATTTTCTCTTTTATTCGATATTCTAGCATTTATAAAATCTTTAAATCATTTTTCGAAAACTGCGGGTCTCTACATATTGTCAGCGAAAACCTCAAAACCAGGCAGTAGCTCCCCAGTAACCGCATCAATGAAAGGCTCAGCCTGCCCAATGTAGATGTCATTTCCCACTTCACGAACGAAGTAGCTGTCGGGCTCACCATAGAGGGATCGAGGTTTTCCCGTGCATTTCCTTCTTTTGGCATCTTTGGCAGAGGAAGAGTACCCCAAACCAAAGCGGCCCTCGCAGGAAGGAAAGGTAGGGAAATCCGGGATCCCCTGTTGGTGAATCCCTAAGCCAAGACCAGGCAGATAGGACATCCTCCTCATAATGTCCAGAGCGACAAAGCTTATGATGAAGTCCCCATCTACGTTGATGGCCGAAACCGAGCTAGAAGTGTCGAAAGAGAAGTCCGTGAGGTCGACATCTTCATTATCATGCGCGATGCCCAGTACAGGCGTGCCGTCCTCTTTAAGCGGGCGAATGCCCGAATCCCCGCAGATAGTCAAAGTCCCAGTAGGAAGCCCCAGCATGACCTTCTGAGGAAGAGTAGATGGCACGGCCATGATGTCAGATCTGTGAAGCCACGGCCTCCCTAGCAAGAGATTGAAGGAGGCTGGGATGTCAACCACATGGAATTCAACATCCATTTTGAATCCTTCTGCATCGAGGTTGAGCACAAGCGTGCCTTCGACCACGCGACGAGTGCTGTCATATGCCTTAACAGCCATGCTGGAAGGTGCGAAGTCCTTTCTAGTTAATCCCAATCGATAAGCCACCCTTAAAGGACAAACATTAATTGCTGAACCGTTATCGATGAGAACGGTCGGAACCTAGAGTCCACGGCTTTTGACAGTGATATACAAGGGGCGGTTGTGGTCAACTCCTTCAATTGGTAGATCCTTGTCAGTGAATACCACGGTGTGCTTAGAAGTAGGTGGGACGATGAGAGATATCATTGCCTCGGGCGTGATGTCCGGTTGAATCTCAAGACGAGAGAGAGTGTGGCAAAATTTTTGACGATGCTCATGAGAGGAACAGATTAGTCCCCATAGTGATATGGCAGTGGGAATCCACTCCAGTTGTCTTTGGATTACGTCACCATCCGGGGCGCTAACAGGTACCTCGAATGGTGTAGACCTAGAGAAAATGGGAGATTCGTTCTTTCGGTTAGAAGAATTGGACGAACTCCCAGCTTGCAGATTAGCAGGTTGAAAGACTCGTCCACTCCTTGTAACGTTAAGAACATTCTCTAAAGAAGGCACCACCTGAGGGTCTTGACTATCATCCCAAAGATCAGCAGGGACTTCCCCCAATTTGCGCTTCCCTTTGTCAGAGGTCGGAGGAGCTATAGGCACTTCCATGTCCAAACCCAAATCTTCGGCCAGATCTTTCAACAACAGTGATTCCCAGAAATCTGGATTCCCAACGGCTACAGCCTCTCGGACAGGCTCCGTATTAGCAACAAAAAGGACATCCCAAAGTCCTCCATCAGCGAAGGAGCGATTGACAGTCCAAACCTCAGATCCAACTTGCATGTTAACTACATCATCGACGTCCCAAAGATCGGCTGGTGGTACCAGGTCTGTAGCCATGATATTGCAATCCTCTTCAGGTGGGAAAGGCACTACAGGGTGTGGGAGGTTTTCGTCGACGATATAAAACATGGGATCATGTTCGGCATCAGCCACCGAATTAACCAGCCTGTCAAGAGTAGAAGGGAAGAAGCATTCTCCTAAGACACGAGTCTCATCTTGGATAAGACCATCCTCTAGATATTGGATTTCATGGTTGGGCAGAGCATAACCTTGGAGAGGATTAGGGTCGAATCCCATCGGAAATTGCTAGGCAGGGCTCAGGGTCCCAATAGTATTCCTCTTCGGGCAGAATAGGCTGAGGCTGTTGAAATAGCATGTCCAACGAGAAGCCATCCAAAGGATCGATCATGGCTGCTTCATAATTGGCCATCCAAGCATCATACCAAGCATGGTCAAAAGGGACATATTCGGGATTCTGCGGGAAAACCATCCAACTCCAATTCCGTCCATTCATTGATTATAGGGGTGGCATAGTCGTCATTATCAGCTATGGCCCAACCCACGGCTTGCATGTCAAGTTGATGCTCTGGTTGAGGGGGAATGGCAGATCTGAAACGACTCGCCAGACTTAGAGAGGGGTTTGGATCCGTCACGTTGAAATACGGGTGGTCCAAGGTAGAGGCAGAGTTGAGCTGCACAGACGGGATGGACTGGTGGAACAGATCGCTGATGGAAGCGTTGAACACAAATGCTCCGTTTTGCAAACGCGCGGAAGGCGCATTGGAATCGGACGACTGTCCTTCCTCGGAGCAGATATAGGAAATCTCGGCTTCGGGTTGAGAGGGTATAGGCACGATCGGCCTAGGTTGATCCGTCGAGGCTATATGGTAAGTAGGGTTCAATATAGTGGAGCTGAGGGATATATCAGTGGAGCTGAGGGATATGTGGTTGATGCGTGGAGCAGTGTTGTGCTTTGGCATGGAATTGGAAAGGATGTTTAGCTTTTGAGCCGATGGAGGTGGGGCGTGAAGGGTTCCTTCATCTATGAGATCCTGAATCGCATGTCGGTGACGAAAGCAGGAATCTGTAAGATGACCGGCCCCTTGGTGGTAGGCGCAATAGAGATTGGCCTTGAAGTTGGGTGAAGGGTTCTTAGGTAGAGGAGTTGGGTCGAGAGGCTTCAAATGTCCTGATTGAATCAACTTCTCCATGACTAAGGATAATGGAGCCTCGAATGCAAAGAAGCTACGGAGTTGGTTGAGAGGGCGGTTATTCTGCGGGGTCTGCACTTGATGGATCTCGGCAATGTGGTTGGCAGCATTTGAGGAAGAGGCATTGGTACCACTGATCGCAGTATTGGAGTAAGTCCCTCCCCCAACAACGCATCGGTGTTTCCAGTATATGCCCGAGGCTTCGACTTTGGCGGGTTAGAAGATTCCCCTTTTGACAGAATCCCACTCTGCAGCGCATCCTCGATGGCCAGGCCAAATTCGAAGAAGGTGTCAAAGTTGGAGGAGGCTTGAACAAGGACCAAGTGTCTAGCATAGTCAGGCTGGAGGTTGCGAGAGATGATACAAAGCTGATCTCTTTCGCTCGGGCATTCGGTCATTTGGGTAGCCTTGGCCCTCCACCTTTTGATGAAATCTGCGAAGGACTCCTTAGCTTCCATCTTGGTGGACTCCAACTCACGAGTAGTCATTTTGAGCTGGGAATTATAGCTATACTGTGAAATAAACGCAGCCCCGATGTCCTTCCAAGTCCTTCGCTTGGCTATGTCGAGTGACAAAAACCAGTGGAAAGCAGGGCCCAAGAGGGTTTGAGGAAACAACTGAGACATGGCCTCAGGCTCTACTGACAAGAGCTTCATGGCAGCATGGTAACCATAGAGATGGGTTTTAGGATCGCCACTGTCATCAAACTTGGCCATGTCAGGCATTTAAGCTTAGCATTAGGATAGAGGTAGAGACGATCCAAATCGATCCCTCCAGCACTGATCTTTTCGGATTTTGAAATGGATTCTTCCAGCTTAGCCATCTTGGCGACAAGAGCAGTCATTTTCGGGTTCTGAGCAGCCCTAACAACAATAGCACCTGGATTCTGAGCGGGAATTCGAGTTCTCCTAGGGTTGACCAAAGCTACCAAACGCCCTAGATGATCTGGATCTTCGACCATGATGGGTTGCTCATGCATGTCCTCTTCGGCCTCGCCCTCCTCTTGAACAGCTGGAGGAAGACGAGTGTTAAAGAGGTCATTCAGGCGGGTCATGTTGGCATCTGTCTGAGCGGCCCTTTGCTGTATAGCGGTAATGCTAGTCTGGATGTTCATGAGGATGGTTTCCAAAGTAAGTGGTTGCGGTTGATCTGCCATGATTGGTGGTCCTGAGGTGCTTGATGTAGAGGAGGGAGTAGGTGATCCCGGAGATTCTGTTTCCTCAAGGACAGGAGACGAGGCCGACTGTAGAGTAGCGAGCAGAGAACGCGGAGAGTCTTCCGTGGTGACTGACTGGGCTTGAGATTTGACTAACCTCTGAACCGGATTCCGATGCAGACGTTCCCAAGTGGGTTTGGCTTTCTGCCTCGATACTTTCCTTGGCGGTGCAATGATTCAGAACCTTTGCTTGTAGAAAGTGAGAAAAGGCTCAATAAGGGCCCTGCAGTAACTTCAATCTAAATAAAAGACTAAAGCGAAAACACAGTCACCGTCATCAGTGTCGCCCTTAGACTTTAAGACTAGAAGACAAGTCTGTCTTATGATTTTCGGACGCTGCCAATGATCCTCAGAAATCTTTTCGGGGATGTATCCTTACTTGAATCAACTAACACTAAGAGAGATGTCAAAACAGTCTAAGGTTTTGGCTATTCCGTTTCGGAAATTCCAACTTTGAACTTTAGAACAATTCGGTGTGGACGACGCGATGCTATAACCGGGGTGGCGTAGGCAGCACAGTGCCATAGCCTATATGGTGTACATGCTTCGCATGATAACCAAGGTGGTGTAAGCATCGCAGCATTTTCTCTGCTTGTTCCTTGCTTTTTGTTTGAAACCTCGGTTGGGCAATTTAGCCAAAGTCTCAGAAAATCTTGATTTCCCAAAGTCTAATTGATCTTAGAATTTAAAAAAAATGATAATGTGCACCATCGAGGTGCACGACTCCTCATTGGGCCAAGGCAACGTCCTAATAAACATAAGACAGACTCGAAAGAGAGACAACCTAGGAGCCGCCCTAATCATGCTTCTACGCAAAACGGTATGTATGTACAGTGCATGCGATAAGGAAAGCAGTAACACGTAGACAGCATATGGGGTTAGATGCAAGTAGATCCTACCCTGCAGGTATCTGTCCTAGTTTGGAGAGTGCTAGTGCTTTGTATATGCAAAAGGCTGGTTTTGGCTTGTAATAGGTTCCTCGGACTAGAGCCAAGATATACCTCCCGCTGCCTGCGTAATCGCAAAGCAGCAGTCGAACGGTAGAATGACTCATCATCGTCGAAGGTTGTTGGTCATTCGGGGTCCCCGGGCTCCGGTAAACCGTGCCAGCTTGCCAAAACGATCAAACGCGGCTTATCCCACATCGATGCAAATGAGAATGCTAAAAAAGTTGATTAATGGAATAGAATCGCAAATTCGCAAATGCCGTTTCAAATTTGGCTCACTTTATTTGGTCCATTTTTAGAGGAAACAACATGATTTGAACAAATGGAAAAGTCCCAGATTAGATTGGCCGGACACGGGGTCCTGTTAAATCACCATCCTAACCTTCGGCAGCGCGAAGCTCACCGTTTTGACAGACTTTTAAGGATTTGTTCAAAGATGTTTTAAACTCTAAGTATGGATTAATATTGGTTCGATCCCCAGCAGAGTCGCCACTGTGGGCATGCGGATGCCCGATTTTCTCTCTCCTCGGTGAATGGATTTCATTCCCCCCCCCCCCCGTTTGAGAAGAGAGAAATGCTGCCGGTTCGCGGGAGTGCCTTTTAAAGCTGGTCGACAAGCGCTCGCGAAAAATACAGAGTCGCCACTTGGGTTTGAAGGTCCGACACCCAAGGAACAGTATTTCGAAGCACTTGCCGCGCTGTTTGATTTGAAAAAGTTAGGAACTAGTCTGTCATAACCATATCTGGGTTCGGGAGCCAGGTTATGAGAGGGGAAGGGTTTTATGGCACCCATCTCGCCCAATCCGGAGATCGGTCTCTACTTAAGCATTTGCGAAAAATGTTTGTTTTGCGATTCTGTTTAATTAATCAATTTTTAGCCAATTAGGGCGGGGAAACAGTTAATCGGGGATTAAAACTGTAACATATTTGCAAGATGTGGTAGATGATAGCAAGGATGGCACAACATGTTAGAAAATAAACAAGATAAAACCTAAGACTGAGATTGGGTATCAAAGCAGTGCATTTGGAATGAGTTTAACACAAATAATGGCCAACTTGCATGCATGGATCTGCCAGCATGCAAGTCCACCATCGAGCGTCAAACCCATTCCAT
Source organism: Rhododendron simsii (assembly GCA_014282245.1). Lineage (NCBI taxonomy): Eukaryota > Viridiplantae > Streptophyta > Magnoliopsida > Ericales > Ericaceae > Rhododendron > Rhododendron simsii. The sequence continues at coordinate 28,460,185 of CM024954.1, forward strand.
CGCGCGAGGGTTGATATCCTCTCAACAGATTAAGTTTTATCTCCTTCTAGGCTCTGGAAGGACCAGTGCATACCCAGGATCAAACCAAGCAGTTTATACGTACTGAAAGTAAATAATTATTACAATCAGGAATTAATAAGCATAAGGTGCAACCCTTAAACAGTGAGGGTATTAAAACAGAGGCCAAAAGCCTAGCTGCCCATGCAAGGGCAATTACTGGAAATGGACAAACCATCGTGCGATGGAGTCACATAATCGCGCGAGTGTTCTGACTGGACTTTCTGGAATTGCTTTGCATGCCTGGGCTCTGAGATATATTTAGAAGCAACCAGGGACATTCCAAAATAAGCAAGTAAGTAAACTAAGCTACCCTACATATTTTTGATATGCGACACAGTGGAATATACTAAATATTGTTTGACCGGAAAACATCAAATCATATAAATGGATACAGACAAAGATCCCATCCCCACGAGAACCTTATTACGCAAAGGAGAACCATCGCCCGATGGAGTGGGTATCTCGCGCGTGGGAGAGCTTGTCCGTAGTAACTTGTAACTTTACTGGCTTTTAGGACCAGAACTGGTATTGATTACCAGCCTTGGCCCTGTCAGCCCCGCTCAGGGATCAAAACAGTGAATAACAAGAGTTATACATTTGCTTAAGTGTCTTGAATATGGCTTGAATGAGGTGGTATGGCTTGGTAAATGAGTGTGTGTGAGTGATTTGAGTTGAGAGAAGTGATCAAGCTTGTTGTTCTTGCTTCTCTTTTTGAAAAACTTTGTAACCCTTTGTAAGAAGAACCATGGGGGCTTTTATAGAATGAGTGGGGGTTTGTTGGTGGCTAAGCAAGGTAATGCAGCAAGCCAACAAGGCTGGCTACACTTACTTGGTGGAGAAGTGGGGTGTGAAGGTTGATGGGAGAGTGGAAGAGTAGGTGGTGCAAGGGTGGCCCTATAAAACGCTGTTCAGTCGACGCAACGGGGTTACACAGGCCTGTAGACTACTGATCATCACAAAATCCAGCTGGAAAAGGGTGGATATGACAGGTGTTGACCATCGCGCGAGTGTTCTAGCTTCTCCACGGTGGTCAAACAGTCAAAAGTTTGACTTTGACCACCACCTGTCAAGTAGAGCATCGCGTGAGAGACCCAGTTGGTCGCGCGATAGTCAAACCTTCAGTCAAGGTTTGGGTTTAAGGGTTTTGGGGTTAAGGATGGGTTCCACACACACCAAGCTCAAGCCATTTCATTCTCTCAAGACTGTTTTCGACCTGATTCATCATCGGGGAAACAAGAAACTGAAGAAATGAAGTAAAACGATTGGGAAATCAGATTGGGGTGTCTACAGAGTGATGAAATTCCCTCAAAATTTCCTCCCGACACGAAATGGGTACGAATAATTTTCCTTGGTATCGTAAACTTTGATCGGCATGAATCATCCACCCCTCTCAAGCTTTCCCGCTAAGAAACTCAGTACGAAACTCTCCCGCTTCTTCATCTTGCCATTGAGCCTCAATTACTCGATTTGACAAAGTCAATTGAACGGTCAAGTTGCACAAAGTGACTCCATCACGGACCTCTTCAAAATGTAGCGCATACGAACCTAAGTCGTTCATCGTTTTCCATTCATGGATAGCTAAACTCGCAAGTTGCGTCGATTTTCTACTCAATGCGTCCGCTATCACGTTTGCCTTACCTGGATGATACTGTAACTCAAAGTCGTAGTCTTCTAAATGCTCCATCCAACGACGTTGTCGCAAGTTGAGCTCCTTTTGAGAGAACAAGTACTTTAGACTCTTGTGATCGGAAAAGACTTCGAACCTCTCACCGTAAAGATAATGACACCAACTCTTCAAAGCAAAGACGACAGCCGCAAGTTCTAAGTCATGGGTAGGATAGTTTCGCTCATGAGTTTTTAGTTGCCGCTATCCATATGCTACCACTCGCCCCAATTGCATCAACACGCACCCCAATCCCTCTTTCGAAGCGTCACAATACACGGAATAACCGACTCCTCGTTCGGGCACAACCAAAACCGGCGCACTAGTCAATCTTCTCTTCAATTCCTGAAAGGCCATCTCACATGCATCACTCCAAACAAAACAAGTCCCCTTCCGAGTCAACTTAGTCAACGGAACCGCTAGGCAAGAGAAATCAAGTACAAAACGACGATAATACCCAGCCAAGCCCAAGAAACTACGAATCTCAAACACATTTTCGGTCGCTGCCAACTCATCACAGAATCTATCTTTTCCGGATCAACGAATACCCCATCCTTCGATACAACGTGACCCAAAAACTTGACCTCGGACAACTAAAATTCACAGTTACTAATGTAACGCCCCGAATTTTGGGTACGTTAAAGGGATAATTTATTACAGAAATCAAATAGAGTCACTGCTCATTATTACAACATAACTCTCATAAGAGCATTTCAACATAAAATAGGGAACTAGGGTTCCTAACTACAGCTCTTCTTGCTTCTCCATCCTAGCCAGCTCCTCGGCTCCGAACGCCTGCAAGGTGTACAACTTACCCTGTTCATCTACAAAGTCTGACACATTATACCAGCGTCGCCACCAATATAATATGTCAGGGTCCAAAGGTAACACCATGAGCTACAAAAGCTCAGCAGAGCAATCCCATACCCACCTATCTTAACTTACAAACAATAGGTTATAATAAAACATCGATTTCCACATGATACGTGTATACACAGCTATGAAAGACAATAACAATAACACCTCCTGTAACGACCCTAATTTTTGGTCGTTAAAAATTTCGTTAAATATTTGAATTTTATTTTAATTGCCTTAATTTCCTTGTGGTTTATCATAATTACGTGTAATGACCTTCTATTTATAGGCAAAGCTTCCCCTCCCTCCTCTCCTGGCCGCCCCCCCCCCCCCCCCCCCCCCCCTCTCTCTCTCTACAACTTATTTTTTTTATTCCATAAAATCATGTTCACATGGAAGATTAATGGCTAAAAGCTAGGCTTGCATGGCTAGGGTTGTAACGTGGATTTGATTCTTGGAAGATTTGTGGAAGAAAGGCTAGGTTGTACAAGATTCTTGTGTTAAACAAATAAAGAAAGGACAATGGAGGTAGTTTCTTGGCTAGGAAGAAGATATCTCCAAGGATTTGAAAGGACAAGGAAGATCAAGCATGGTACAATCCCATCTCCTTCTTCCTTCCTTCCTCTCTCTCTCTCTCCATCTCTCTCAAGTACACTATAAATATACATATATACATACAATGTACAAGATAAGAAATAAACTAATAAGTACTTGGTACTTGAGTCAAAGAGACTTAAAGACTAAGATTTCTACTTAAAAATAAATAGGCACATGTGGGAGTAAACTAATAAACTAGTGTACTAATGTACTCCAGGTAGTTCAACTCCCCATTAAACTAATCCATTTGGGTACAAAATCCCTAATAGAAAATAATATTAGGGTACCAAAGGAATCCTAGAGCTTTTAAACCAAAAGTACATACACAATAAAATATAGGTACTTCAACAATGACTTGATTAATAAAACCCTAGTACTTGGTTGAAAGAACAACCTATTACCCAATGGATAATAAATCCCCTAACTTTTATTGTCCAATGGACAATAGTAACTAGGGAACTTTTATTTTAAAATAATCAAAGTTGTCCTTTAAAGCATGTGAACAAAAGCCCTATATTTAAATATAGGTGTGGTACCAAATACCCCAATTAAATAAAAGGCTACGATTCTCCCCAATAAAAATAACAAGTACAAGTACTAGTTTAACCAAATAGGTACTTTGGAAATCTAGGGTTTAGATATACTCCAATATTCAAATGCTTTTAAGAGTACATGGGAAATCCTTTCTTAATTTTTAAATAAATTCTTGTACCATGTTAGAAGAGTAGGAGCTATTACCCAATGGGTAATAGTTTCCCTAGCGGTTAATAACCAATGATTAATGGGAGGGTGGGAGAATACCCAATAAACAAGAATAAAAGTACAATGCACATGTGCTTAAAAACATATATAATACTATATTCAAGTACAAACCAACATAGTTTAATAGGAGGCATATTATCCAATGGACAAAGATTACTCTAACTTCTATTGACCAATGGATAAAGAATAAAACCAAAATAATAAAAGAAAATAAATAAACCATTCCTTAGTCTAGGGTTGAAAAGGTTCACAAGGTTCAAGGATGGCAAAAAGGTCCATCTATGGCTAGGGAAAGGTAACTAGGTGGCTTCCTAGTTCGATTACTCCAACAAGCCGGTTAGAACCTAACTAGGCTTGCTAAGTAGGGCTTAAAGTCAAGAAATGAATTTTAAGGGGCTAAAATGTAATTACGATGAACTATAGGAATTAAAAGGAATTTTAAAAGCAATCTAAGTAATTAAAATAAAATTCAAATATTTAATGAAATTTTTACTGACAAAAAATCAGGGCTGTTACAACTAAGTTTGGCATACAAGCGGTGCTCTCTCAAGAGTTCAAGAACGATAGAAAGGTGAGATTGGTGCTCTTCCTCTGAAGGCGAATAAATGAGGATATCGTCCACAAACACGACCACGAACCGACCAAGATAGGCACGAAAAATGCGATTCATTAAGCCCATGAATGTTGCCGGTGCTTTCATCAATCCAAAAGGCATAAGAATGAATTCGTAATGGCCATAACGAGTACGAAAAGCAGTTTTTGGATTGTCTTCCCTCCGAACCCTCAACTGATGGTAACCGGACCTCAAATCGATCTTAGAGATTCAAGTGGCGCCTAGAAGTTGGTCAAACAAGTCGTCGATTCTAGGCATAGGGTATTTATTCTTAAAAGTGAAGCGATTCAATTTACGATAGTCGATACATAGGCGAAGCGACCCATCCTTCTTTTGAGCAAACAAAGCCGGTGCTCCCCACGGTGACATACTCGGACGGATAAACCCCAAATCCTCTAGCTCTTGCAACTGAATCTTCAACTCTCTCAATTTCGCGGGCGCGAAGCCATAAGGAGGTATGGAGATTGGAGCGGTACCAGGAAGCAAATCAATAGTGAATTCAATCTCTCTCTCGGGTGGTAAACCGGGCAACTCCTTCGGAAACACGTCCGAAAAATCACAAACGACAAGGGGTAACTCCCCACGCGCGGATACGTCCTCACCTAAGGCCAAACTTGCTAACAAAGCATACACTGGCTCATGCTCCCGAGACTCACACAGATACGGTTCTATCGGTTCCCGACGCTCCTCGAAAAATTCGAAACAAAAACCCCTAGGCGGACAAATACGGACCCGACGTTTGAAGCAATCTATAGTAGCATGAAACGTTGATAGCCAATACATTCCCAAAATAAGGTCAAATCCCGACATATTCAGCACGATAAAGTCAAAGGTAAAATGACAAATTCGAATAATAAGCTCACAATCCCGGCAGATGTGGTCTAATGGCGACCTACCTCCTATAGGTGTGTCAACAAATAATGGAGGACTGATAGTCTCAATTTCCAATCCCAAAGCACAAGCAACAGATGCGGCAATAAATGAATGCGATGCTCCAGAATCAAATAACACTTTACCAAAGGAGTTAAACAAGAGAAATGTACCCCTCACAACCGAAGTTTCTGGGGCCTGAGAAGTAATAGGAGGTGGTGGAGGCGGAATAGCCGAAGTGATAGCAAAAGCCCTACCCTGAGTCATCTGACCCTAAACCGAAATGGTCTGACGGAAGTGAGACTGCTGCTGCCTCTGATTACCCCAAAAAGATTGCCGATTTGAACTCTGTCCACCCCTCGTTTGTTGCACTAATCTCGACTCACTACGAGCCCCTTCTCCACGCGGACAATTTCTAGCAAAGTGACCGGGCTTCCCACAAGTAAAGCACGTGTTCAAAAGTCGCGAGCATTGGGTGCGAATGTGCCCCATCTGACCACACTCGTGGCATATGATCGAAGGTCTATTGGAGACTCCCCGAGTCTCGAACGAAGATGATGGTGGGGGCCTAAAGTTTGATGGACCCTGCGAAGTTGACATTTGATCTCGTTGTCTCTTTCTCCCTTGACTACCGAAACTCCCCGAAGAAGAGCTCATACCTCCCACTGGTTGTCTTGGTTCTCAAACCTTACTATTTTTGGGTGCCTCCTTAGGTGTCTCAATGTTCCGTGCACTCTCAACAACTTCGGAAAATCTCCCTTTGCGTTGTGCCATAACAAACTTTTTCTCTTTTTCGTGCAAGCCTCTTTTGAACCGCCTACATTTCCTCTCTTCAGTAGCCACTAACTCCGGCGCGAAATGGGACAAGGAATGAAACTTTAAGGCATATTCCGACACAGTCATATCCCCTTGCTCTAGCCTTTCGGACTCATCTCTCAAATTCGGCCCAAGTTAGGTTCTCCAAATCTGGCTCATTTGCTTGAGCACTCTAAAACGGACTCCCACCACTCATTCGCTTCTCTGGTGAGTTGAACTGCCACAATGTTGACTCGAAAATCACCCTCCATGATTTGAAGAGCCCTGAAGAGTTTTCGAATTCTGGCTAGCCAATGATTGGCTACAAGAGGGTCACTACTCGACCCGTCGAACGTAGGTGGATTTCTTTGACTGAACTCTCTCATTGCTATCATAGCACGACTATCTGCGCTTTCCATAGGAGCAGGATTTAAAAGGTTTGTAGCAGCAAAAGCAGCAACAAAAACCCTAGCGAAAGGATTTTGAACGATTGGTACCTCCTCTCCTTGACCGTGTCCGGTCCCATCCCCCGGATTCCCACTCGGATTTTCTCCATGGTGGCTTCCCTCATCCTCAACCTGTACTTCTCGGCCACGACCACAGCCACGACCGCGACCATGGCCACGACCACACCTACTTTCGACCTCACCTACTCTAGCACGCGTTCTTGGAGGCATCTAGCTACAAGTTATATGAAAAGAAAGGTTGATCAATAGCAACATTGTCAAATGAGGTCAAAACCTCCAACTATCCCAACACAGGTTAGAGTGACTCTACACCACTTTACTGTATTGAAACATAATGCCACATAGATCATGTCATGTCAATGCACACAAGAAGGCATATGTTATAAAAATGGCGTGACATTTTGAACCCATGAGACTAGAAGTCTCCCCATGGTCTCAAAGCATTCAAACCTAGACGCTCTGATTCCAATTTGTCACGACCTCGATTTTCGACATAAATAAATAATACATTTCATTACAAGAACCTCGCGTATCGTACGTATTAACCAAAAGAGTTCCCCACCTGTTTAATTTGCAAACAAGTCCCCATGTTTAAAGAAATACAACATTGGCACCACGGCCCAAGTCAACTTAATTACAAGTACATATCTGTTTAGAATGTTACAAACTTTAGTCAAAAAGTAATTCAAGAACAAGTTAGTTACAAAGCCATCTTTGGCCAAAAGTATGTCTATTACAAAGATGAACAAGTAACCAAATAAAATTAGCTTCCAAAAGAATAATCTTCATGCACGTCCGGGCACACTATCGCATGCAGTTTATTGCACAACATTCGAACCTGAAAAGAAGGATTTTGTTGAGCTACACTAGCCCAGTAGGAAAATCTTTACCAATCTTATATGTAGATATGATGATAAGTGCAAACAAGAGAGGATAAGGAAGTACAGCTCGGTAGACGATAATCAATCAATTTATACATGAGCCCTTATCGAAATTGAATGCATAAGCTATAGGACACTAACCCCTCAGATAAACCCAACTCGACTCGCTAACCCAAAACTCCACTATCGGTATTTCCACCACTTGCGTTACCGCTTAACACCATAAGGATTACCGTGTTACCACCACTTGCGTCACGGTGATCCCTAATGACTCAGGTTACCGTATTACCACCACTTGCGTTACAAAACCCTCTAAGTCTCCATATTACCACCACTTGCGTTACGGGACTTCCTAAATCAACTTCCGGCCCAAATATAAACTATTTTCTTACTCGATATGCAAACTAGGATGTTCTCATAACCACATTCATGCAAGGATCGTCATACTATATGCCACTAATACTACCAAGTAACCAATCAATCAACAAGTTATATTTTAACACAGTTTTAATCAAATGAATTTCTATTCATTTCTTGCAAGCGGAGTGCCAACGGACCAAGGATAACTTCAATGGATCGAAGGAAGTCAATTAGACATACTTGGAATAGGTTTGGAAGTGTCCAAAAAGGTTTAGAAGTAATCGGGAGTCAAAACCGTCGATCGGAGTAACATGGGCAAAACTGCCTAGAAAGCCATGGAGTATTGATACCAAAATAACCGTATCGATACTCCAGAGTTTGGAGTATCGATACTCCAATAACTATATCGATACAGAAACACTACGACAGATTTCTGAAGCTACTGGATTGTAGATCCTTTCAGCGTATCGATACACAAGAAATCGTATGGATATGGGGACGTTACGAACGGCGATTTTGTGCTGAAATCTCAAAAGCAAATATAACAAAACACCCAACGATTCAATGTACGATTTCTACACTTAATCAATGTATAAACACATAAAAGAGGTAAAGAAATCCCTACCTCTAGTCAAGGAGCGAAACCCAAGCGATTCGTACGAGCCCTAGCCCCGAACTCTTTGAAATCAACCGAAATACTCTCCTCCGAGCTTGACCCACGAAATTTTGAGCTAAATAATGAGATTGAAGGTCTTGGGGGAAGTTGATTCTTGAAGTTTTGTAAGGGTTTTGAGTGAGAGAAGAGGGGAGAGAGAGAGAGTGTGAGCCGAGAGAGAGAGTGGAGGGATCGGTTGAAGAGAGAGAGAAAGAGAGAGAGAGAGAGAGAGAGAGAGAGATGGGAGATGAAAAATGATCCTCTACTTCACACACACCCACTATATATACTCACTTATTTATAAATCACACATTCACCCCTCTACTAACAATTGCATCATTTTAAACCACAATTCAAATATTCACCATGAAATCCATATTTTCTCATTTAGGCATTTAATAATCTTTTCAAAATTTTAAAAAATAAATAAATAAACAAATAAAATTTCGGATCTACAATCTACCCTTCTTAATGAAATTTCGTCCCGAAATTTTCAACGCATGCCAACTAAGGTTATGCATCAGTAATTATGCTCATGTAACAACACGTATCACCAAACAATAAGCTAACAATCATAAGGTTGAAGTTTCGAGACTCACATTGACTAACTCGGAAATAAATGTGGGTACTTCTCTCTTACTTCATCTTCCCTTTCCCACGTTGACTCCTCTTTCCCGAGATGACTCCATAAGACTCGCACTAACGGAATGGACTTACCCCTCAAAACTTGCTCACGCGAATCTAGGATACTTATCGGCTCCTCCCCGTATGATGCATCGGCTTCCAACTCTAGTTCGGACCACTCTAGAACATGTGATGGGTCCGGCTCATACTTTCGTAACATCGACACGTGGAACACATCGTGAACGTTCGATAACCTAGGTGGTAATGCCAATCGATATGCTACTTACCCGATCCTGTAACGACCCTGATTTTTGGTCAATAAAAATTTTGTTAAATATTGGAATTTTAAATTCCTGTAGTTTGTCATAATTGCACTTTAGTCCTTCAACTTTCATTTCTTGCGCTTTAGTCCTATTTAGCAGGCCTAGTTAGATTCTAACCATCCGGTTCGAGAAACTAAACTAGGAAGCCATCTAGTCGTCATGAATGGACTGTTTTGCCCCTCGTGAACCTTTTGAATCTTTTTAACCCTAGACTAAGAATTGAATATTCTTTTTCTTTTAATCATTTTTGTTTTATTCTTTGTCCATTGGACAATAAATGTTAGGGAAAATATTATCCATTAGATAATAGAACCCCAATTGTTTATTTTAAAAGTATACTTGGTCAATGTACTAAGAATATTAAGGAAAAATACTTTTTAATTACTTTAAAGTACTTTTGGGATTATTTTAGTACATAAGTTGCCTAATAACTATTGTCCATTAGATAATAGATGTTAGGGGAATTTTTAACCATTGGATAAAAGAGTTAGTCTTTCAAAGTACCATGGGGTTTAATTAGTTTAATACTTTCTTTTAAACCACATGTGAAAGCACACATTATTTAATAGGAAGGTACTAAGTACCAAGATTCCTAAGGTACCCTTAAACTATTTTCTAATGGGGTTTTGATCTTCCAATTGTACAAGGGTACCATAGTATATATTATTCTAGTACATAGAAGACTAAAGAAATACCCTAAGTACACATGTGCCCAATTGATTAGTTTTAAAGAGAATCTTAGCCTTTTAAGACTATTTTGATCCATGGTACAAAAGCACTTAGTTTTTTTTTATTTGTTTACTTTCATTTTATGTACATGTGTATATATATAGTGTACTTTTGAAAGCAAGAGAGGAGAGAGGGAGAGAGAGAGCCGATTGGGGAGAGAGAGAGAGGGGGGCTAGTTGGGAGAGAGAGGAGGAGGGAGATTTGGTGGTACACTTGGCCTTTGACCTTTCCATGTACTATGAGATTCTTGGGTAGTTTGCTTTCAAGCAAAACTTAACTTCCAATGTCCTTCTTTTGTACATTTTAGCTTTTGTTTAAGTCTAAGAATCTTGTACTAATCTCATCTCCACCATTAAATTGTTCAAGATCAAATCCTTGGTACACCATAGCCATGCAAACCTAGGATTTTAGCCTTATTCTTCCATGTGAACACTACTTTTTGGATTAAAAAAATTGGGAAAGGAGAGAGGGGGAGGGGGGGGGGGGCGGCCATATGAGGAGAGGGAGGGAGCCTTTGCCTATAAATAGAGAGCCATTCTATGCTTGAACTCACACCTCAAAGCAATAGCTCTTCCTTCTCTCTAAAAATTCAAGTGTTCTTAGTTCAAAGTTCAAGAACTTCCTTTGTTCTTGAGTGTTCTTGAGCAATACCACCAAACCACTTTCAAATACCACCCTTAGATCTTTAACGTAGGTAGTGAAGTTGTTTCTAGGAAAAGAAGTACAACTCTCTTCCTTTCGAAGCAAACCGGACGCCGTTACTCCGCCGATTTCAAAACCGACCAACTTACCGTAGCCGACCACCGCCAAGAAGAACGGTAGTTCAATCTTACTTTATTCTTTTCTAAAGTAGTTAAAAATCTTACTACTTTCAAACTCTACTTACTTTTTCTAAGTATGTGAAGTTTAACCTTGTACTTAAATTTTATGTATCGCATGAATCTTATGATGTTACTTTGATCATCGATAATGTTATCTTTCGTTAAATGATGAATATGCATGATGTTCGTTATGATGATTCAAGCATGCTAGGCAATATAGAATTGGACGATCTTGTTGAAATTATGAAATGCTTGTTTGTAAGAAAAGTTCTACACCGCGAAGTCTTGCATGATAACGAGACATGAAAACCGAGGAAATAGAAACATGATGCCTAGGTTAATGGTGTAACAAGGGAAAGGTGTTTTCCGAAAAATAAGATATCTTAGAAATTACATAATGACCGTCTCGAGGGTATTATGTAAGTTGTGTGAATGTGTGTGTGTGCCTATGGGAACCCGGCGCGGCGGAACTGTAGACACCCCAATCTGGGCTTCCAGATTAGTTTACTTACGGTTTTTGATTCCCCGATGATGAAATGGATCAAGAACGCCTTGGGAATGATAGCGTGTTTGAGCTTTGAGTGTTTGCAAAACCCTTGAACCTAACCTAGCCTAAGCTACTTCAAAAACCAAAAACCCTACTGGTCCGCGCCAGGGCGCAACCATCTCGCGCCAGAGCGCAACCATCCCGCGCCGGGGCGCACCATCGTGCGACGATCTGGCTCCATCGCGCGACAGTGCGCCAGGGCGCACCATCGCGCGACAGACTCACACCCTCGCGCGATGGTCCAACCTACAACCGACCTTTCTGATGGAGGACAGTTGGCCACCGATGCAGCCTCAGCCAGGCCTCGTGGACTGGCTGAAGGCCTCTGTTTCCAACCAGATTTGCCCCCTCTCCCTATATATACCCCCTTTGGCCTTCCATTAAAAGGGTTAACAAAACTCAAAGGTTTTAAAAGGGTTCCATTGTTTTTGAAAGGTTACAAAGTCCCTACTAAGAACATAGCTTGTTCTTCCCACTTTCTCACACTCAACAATCCTCAAACACCTCAAATCATATTTTCAACCTCAAGGCTCAAATTCGTTTCAAACCCGAAGCCGAAGGTATAGCTTACCTTTGTTATTTTCTGTTCTGATCCCTGAGGGGGGCTGGCAGGGCCAAGGCTGGTAATCAATACCAGTCTTGGTCCTAAAGCTGGCGAGGTTTCAAAAACCGTCATGGTAGGAACCAGCGCGCGATGGTCCCACTCTCTCGCGCGACACTCCGGTGCTGCGTGCAATGGACCGCGTGGGGATTGGTGTCCTATTGTTTTGTGTTTATTTACATATAGATCATTCTGCAAGCATGTTAAAAACCAATTTACGGCTTTCCTTTGTTAGATTTGTTAGCTATAGTTCAATATTCATTTTTGCTGATTGTGGAGTACCCCTGGGATAATCCTGGACCTGTCCCAGAACCCAGGAAGATGTGAACCAAGCACTGGTCTGGTCCGTGCCAGGGCGCAACCATCCTGCGCCAGGGCGCACCATCGCGCGAGGGTTTCACTCCATCGCGCGACAGTGTGCCAGGGCGCACCATCGCGCGCCAGGGCGCATTCTCGCGCGACAGAGTGATTCCATCGCGCGACAGTTTGCCTCCGACCAGTGAGTGGCCTTGCACGGGTAGCTTAGTTTTAGGCCATTATTTTGTCCCCACACTGTTTATGGGGTGTTTTATTAATTTGTAGGGCTTTTTCAGCCTTTAAACTGTATATTATGCTGCTATAAACTGCGTGGTTTGTCCTGGGTGTGCACTGGTCCTTCCAGAGCCCAGAGGGTTTGAGAATAAGAGCTGTGGGTTTGAACTCACCGGTAAGCGCGTGTTTTAGAGTTGTGCGTGCATGAGTAAACAACATGTAGTGGCTTGTTCAGTGCATGTTGGTTTCTTCCTGCGCACGTCACTCCAAAACAGGGGGTCTCCCAGTCTGTTTAAACTCCCACAGCAGTCTGTTCTCATCCTATACTAACTGTTCATCCATGTTATCATCTATCACATCCTGCAAACTGTTACAGTTTTAATCCCCGATTAACTGTTCCCCCGCCCTAATTGGCTAAAAATTGATTAATCAAACAGAATCGCAAACAAACAACGTTTTCGCAAATGCCTAAGTAGAGACCGATCTCCGGATCGGGCGAGAGGGGTGCCATAAAACCCTTCCCCTCTCGTAACCTGGCTCCCGAACCCAGATATGGTTATGACGGACTGGTTCCTTAACTTTTTCAAATCAAACAAGCGCGGCAAGTGCTTCAAAATACAGTTCCTTGGGTGTCGGACCTTCAAATCCAAGTGGCGACTCTGTTTTTTCGCGAGCGCTTGTCGTCCAGCTTCCAAAGCGCTCCCGCGAACCGGCAGCATTTTTCTCTTCTCGAGGAGGGGAACGGAATCCCTTCGCCGAGGAAAGAAAAATCGGGCATTCGCATGCCCACAGTGGCGACTCTGCTGGGGATCGAACCAATATTGGTCTATACTTAGATTTTAATACGCTTGAGAACAATCCCACAAAAGTCTGTCAAAATAGTGAGCTTCGCGCTGCTAAAGAAAGGATTGGTGATTTAACAGGACCTCGTGTCCGGCCATTCGATCTGGGGCATTTTCGATTGTTCTCTCGTGTAGTTTCCTTTAAGTATTGATCAATAAAGAGAGCCAAATTTGAAACGGCATTTGCGAATTTGCGATTCTGTTCCATTAATCAAACTTTTAGCATTCTCATTTGCATCGCTGTGGGATAAGCCTCGTTGGATCGTTTTGGCAAGCCGGCACGGTTTACCGGAGCCCGGGGACCCCGAATGACCGACAACCTTCGACGATGATGAGTCATTCTACCGTTCGACTGTTGCTCTGCGATTACGCGGGCAGTGGGAGGTATATCTTGGCTCTAGTCCGAGGAACCTGTTGCAAGCCAAAACCAGCCTTTGCATATACAAAGCATTAGAACTCTCCAAACTAGGACAGGTACCTACAGGGTAAGATTATTTGCATCTAACCCCCATATACTATCTATGTGTTATTGCATTCCCTATCGCATGCACTGTACATACATTATTTTGCATAGGAGCATCCTTAGAGTGGTTCTTTCTTTCGAGTTTGTCTTGCGCAATCTAAGACGTTGTTAGACCCGATGAGGAGTCGTTCATTCTGTCGAATGTTCGTTATCAATCGCAAAGTCCTTAGTTCAATGAGACTTTGAGAAATCAAAATTTACTACATCTTTGGCTCATGCCCGGTTAAGAATTCAACCGAAAATATGGAACAACAAAAGTAGTGATGCCTTGTCACTGGCGCCACCCAGGTTGAAGTGCGAAGTCACTATACACCGTCGTGTTCAAGGTTAAGGTGCCATGTCATCACCACCAAGTTGTTCCAAATTCAAAGTTGAACCTTCAAATGGGACTAGCCAAAGATTTAGTCTATTTTGACATCTTTTAGGATCTGACGACCTACTCAGGGACACATGGCCGAAAAGAATTCTGAGGATTCTGGCAACGTCTGAAATTCGTGAGGCAAACTCGTCTCTGTTTTTGTACATACATACTGTTTTGCGTAGAAGCATGTTTAGGGCGGCTTCTAGGTTGTCTCTCTTTCGAGTCTGTCTTATGCCTATTAGGACGCTGCTAGGCCCGATGAAGAGTCGTGCATCTCGATGGTGCACGTTATCAATTTTCAAAGTCCTTAGATCAGCGAGACTTTGGGAAATCAAACCTTTTTAAGTCCTTGGCTCATGCCTGATTGAAGTTTCAAACCGAAAATAAGGAACCACAAAGTATGGATGGTGTGTCACTGGCACTACCCAGGTTGAAGTGCGAAGTCACTATACACCGCGGCGTTCAAAGTTAAGGTGTCATGTCATCAATATCGAGTTGTTCTGAATTCAAAGTTGAAACTTCAAGATTGGAATAGTCAAAGGCTTAGTCTATTTTGACATCTCTTAGTATTAGTTGATCTATTCAAAGGATACATCCTCGAAAAGAATTCCGAGGATTTTGGCAGCGTCCGAACATCATGAGACAGGCTCGTTTGTAGTTGTAGAGTCTAGGAGGACACCGACGATGACGTGTACATTGCTTTATTCTTGTACATAGCATGTTGCAGGAACGTCACTGAGCTTTCAATTACTTTACTGTCTAGTTTGGAACCATTGCACCAAACAAGAGAGTACCGAAAGGAAGAGCCAAACCTACTTGGGAACGTCTTCTGCATCCTAATCAAAAGGTTTGTCAGGCTAGGACCCTAGCCAGTTACAACGGAGGCTTCTCCAGGTTCACTGTTGGCCGCCCTACAGTCGGGTTCGCCATCGATATTGCAACAAGCCACGCCGCCGGCTTCCCCATCTTCAGCTTTTTCATCAAGCTCCATTGAAAAACCAGTCATGGCAGATCAACCGCAACCGCTCACTCTGGAAACCATGCTCATGAACCTCCAGAACAGTATCACTGCTATGCAACGGAGGGCCACTCAGACTGATGCCTCCATCACCCGTTTGAATGACCTTATCAACACTCGTCTTCCATCAGCAGCCGAAGAGGAAAGCGAGGACGATGAGGATGTTCATGCAGAACCTATCTTTGTCAAGGATCCAAACCATGCAGGGCGTCTCATTGTTCAGCCCAACCCTAGAGAGGCTCGTGTGCCTGCTCCAAATCCAAACCCCGCTGTAGTTAGGCCTGTTCAAAACCATGACATAGCTATTCTTATGGCCAAGATGGCTAAGCTGGAAGAAGCTATTTCAAAATCCGAGAAGATCAATGCAGGGGGAATCGACCTGGATCGCCTCTGTTTGTACCCTAATGCCAGGCTCCCTGACAGATTCAAAATGCCTGACTTGGTTAAATTCGACGGGAATGGTGATCCCAAGACTCATCTCTTTGGCTACCATGCTGCAATGAAGTTGCTTGGTGTGGAAAGTGAGGCCATGTCTC
This sequence comes from Rhododendron simsii, assembly GCA_014282245.1. Lineage (NCBI taxonomy): Eukaryota > Viridiplantae > Streptophyta > Magnoliopsida > Ericales > Ericaceae > Rhododendron > Rhododendron simsii. The sequence goes on from CM024954.1 coordinate 28,476,219, forward strand.
AGCTTTTCCCTCAAACTCTCTCTGGGCCTGCCTTCCATTGGTTCATGTCGCTCGACATCTCCAAAAGAAGAACTTGGGAAGACATAGGGGTTGCCTTTGTCTCGCAGTACAATTATAACTCTCAGCTCAAGATGACTACTCGTGAGTTGGAGTCCATCAGAATGAAAGCAAATGAGTCCTTTGCGAATTTTGTTAAGAGGTGGAGAGCCAAAGCCGCATTGATGACTGATCGCCCGAGCGAGAGGGATCAACTTCGCATCATCTCCCGCAATCTCCAGCCAGATTATGCCAAGCACCTGGTTCTTGTTCAAGCGTCTGCTAACTTTGAAACCTTTTTCGACTCCAGCCTGGCCATTGAGGATGCACTACAGAGCGGAATTTTGCCTAGGGGAGAGTCTTCCTCACAAAAAGCTAAGCCAAGGGCTTACTCTGGAAACAGTAGCACACTGTTTGGTGGCAACAATTATGCCAATTCAACTACAAATGGGGACAACGCTGCTGCTTCCCCCAACCATACTGCCGATGTCAATCAGGTTCAAAATGCCCAAAGCTACCGGGCCCGAACCCAGCCTCGGAATTTCTCTATCTTTGAGGCATCTCTGTCCGCAGTGATGGAAAAACTTGTCAAGTCTGGGCATCTCAAACCCTTTACCCCAACTTCCCCGCCAAAAGTCCTACCTTCTGGTTACAAACCTCACCTCTTCTGTGCCTTCCACCAAATGCCTGGCCATCCCACTGATGCATGCTATCGTCTTTGACATGAGATTCAAGATCTCATTGACAATGGCACGGTTCATGTTCCACCAAAACCTAACGTCATTTCCAACTCCTTGCCTCAACACAACTCTGACCCTCTGGTAGGTCAGATATCTATCATCTCCACTCAAATCAACCCTAGCTCCACTATATTCAACCCTAGCCACTATATCGTCCCAAAAAGCCAACCCAAACCAGTCGTATCCATCCCGTTTGAACCGGAGATTAACATGATGGCTATAGGTGCAATTGAGGTCTTCACTGCCGACACCTGGATTGACAGTTATGAGAAGCTTGCAAAGGGGAAGACTGACCGGCTAAGGTCCATTGATCAAAGGAGCACCAAGTAGGTTTGGTCAAAGAAGCTAAGGAAGCCGAGGTGCTGTTGCTTGGGCCTGACACCCGCTGGATCCTACCTCTTTTTGTGGAAGCTATGGGTAGCTTTTTAAATATTGCATTTTCAAACTGCGTCTAGTTTGCATTGGCGTTTTGTCTGAGTCTGACACAGAGTCTTTTGCATTGGTCTAAGTCTAGCTCTGCGTCGGAGGTTGTGCCTCTTGGCCCTCCATGTCGTTGCTTCTGTTCGAGTCTTTTGCTGTACTTGGTAACCCCGAAGGGCTTTCTTTATGATATGCATTATCTTGCTTCTAAGTACTTTGCTAACTTTTGAATAAACTGTGTCGACCCTGACGACGAAGGGGTAGATTTCGATGGGAACATCCCCAAGGAAATGTGTTCCCTCGCCGAAAGGGAAAATAAAAGGCATGCTCAGCCTATTAATTGAAATAGTAGTTTTCAAATAAACTTGAAAGACAAGGATAACCTCCCAATGGTTCAAATTTGGTTCAAAGCTGTCCCCAGAGGAGCATTGTGCCCAGTCAGACAGGCTCAAAAAGTTCATCAAACGTCTTGGCATGGTCTCACAAAGACACGCCCGACGTTGATCCCGAGATAAAGGAATATCAAATCCCCCTGCTACCAGATGCCAAACCATGTAAAGCAAAGCTCAGAAGGTCCAGCGCCTCATACCATCCTCAAATTTGCAGGAACAGCGTTCCGCCAAACACAAGTTAGAAAGTTCAAAAGTGGCCTGGAGCAAAGCATGTCAACTGAAGCACTTTGGACCTTGCATCCATTTCATCTGGGGGTGCAGCCATTTCATTGACCTCGACAGCAATAAATTCAAATACCTTGGTCAACATGGATCAATTCAAAAGCCTTTTCCATGAGAGAAGCTCGTTGGGCTGAAAACCCCAAGGGTGGGCAGTTCCAAGCAAAAGTTAGAGCAGCCTGCTAGACCAAGAACCTATGAAGGAAGTCTAGGCAAAAGTAAAGGCAATATTTGAAAGCTCGCTAGACCAAAAACCCGAATGGACGGTTCTAGGCAAAAGTTAGAGCGTAAAAGGTGAGGTAAAACACACGAGTGAACCTTAGCCTGAACTACGTTTTGACTTGATTCCCTAGCTTGGGATACGTAGGCAGTCTCTCTTTGAGACTCGGTCACAATCTATCAAATGGATCCATGGTTGACGTTTGGTACACATCGAAGGTCGAAGAAGATCGAAGATCAAGCTGTATGGGAGGATTCTGAAAGGGGAAACCTTTTGTCTTTCAATTTTATTTTCAACTACTACTTCAATTTAAAAGCTGAGCAAAAACCTTAAAAGATGTTAACCATAAAAAACAGAACGAAATGCTTGCGAGGCCTAACGGCTCACAGTTTATTCTAAGTTCAGCGAAGTCTGGTGAAAGCAGCTGCAACAGATTTGCAGTCACGCGTGCTAGTTTGAGGTTCACGTGCACTTGTTCATAGTTATACGTGTTGGTCTCAAACCTGCGCGCGCTTCTTTGATTCGCGCAGCAGCTCAACAGTAGTCAGCTACTGCCTTCGAGTCTTGTTCAAAGGGCTTTTGCCAAGTTTTGTAATACCGTGTAGACTTAATGTGACTGCACGGGGGTGTCGGTTTCAGTCCGGGCCTATATGTGTCGTCATTTGCGTCTTATGTCCGTCTTTGTGGCATTTTTCTAGATTTCAATCCATTGTCATGTCGAGATACTTTTCTCAGTTCTATTTGTTCATCCAGGTCATTGTATAGCTATTTTGACCTCGCAAGTGTCAGTTTCGCCTGTCTAAAGGACTATTGTAAGTTTTGGCACGTTAATACCCAAAATTTCATTATTTTCAGTGTGTCTAAGGATCCGCATTGTATCCTTGGGATTTTTCTCCCTTTTCGTTCGAGCTCGGCGAGTTTGTGCATGTGTGCATATCTCTGTGTCGATTCAGGCCACTCATCAATGCAAATTAGATATTAGCGGTTAGTTTTTGTCCATAAACTGGAAAATGCAATTTTTACATTGCTACCCTTACCTCTGTAATCCGCAAGCTGTGGAAATCTCATCAACGACAAGGGCACGCCAGCCCAAGGCCAAGCAAAGCGTATCTTTGGGGCTTATCCGCCCAAGCATCGAGGAAAGGGCATGCAGGCCCAATGCCACTGCTATATGTCAACTGGGCAAGCCGGCCCGCTCAACATCTCTCTATCTAGATTCGCATCTCAGAAGCAGAAGACAGTAAAGTACTGGGGCTCAGTGGTAGTCCTTAGGCATCGTTGTCCTCCTAAGAGCCGCCCTTAGCTTGCATCTACATTTTCAATTTGTGCATTTTGTTTGTATACATCTTTGCATATTGTGTATGTCAACTGTTGAAAACAGGAAGGTGGTCAGAATGGTTACCATCAAGTCTTTGTTTGCCAAAGGATGCGATGCAATCTCCTGCGGTATTGTTCTGTTTGTTAGTGGAGGCGATGGAAATCTCCCTAACTCTCGATTGGTTGGCCGAAGGATGCGATGCAATCTCCTGCGGTTTTGTTCTGTTTGTTTAGCGGAGGCTATGGAAATCTCCCTAACTCTCGGTTTGTGTGCCGAAAGATGCGATTGAAAATCTCTTGTGGTTTTGTTATTGTTGGTCAGTGGATGCGAAGAAAATCTCCCTGAATCAACGATTTGTTTACCGACGGATGCGATCGAAAATCTCTTGCGCCATTGTTCACACGGCAGGATGCGATAAAATCTTCTGCAGAACAAATCAACGACAGCCGGTCCTGTCCAAATCTCAACGGCTCGATCATTTTGTATGGTGATCCACCCTTTCAAATCATCGACAGCCGGTCCTGTCCAATTCAACGGCACGATCATCCTGAAGCATGATCCGCCCGATCCAAATCAACGACAGCCGGTCCTGTCCAAACTCAACGGCTTGATCATTCTGCACACTGATCTGCCCCTCTCAAATCAACGACAGCCGGTTCTGTCTATTTTTCAACGGCTCGATCATTCTGCACACTGATCCGCCCATCTCAAATCAACGACAGCCAGTCCTGTCCAAATTTCAACGGCACAATCATCTTGAAGCACGATCCGCCTGATCCAAATCGACGACAGTCGATCCAGTCCAAAATTCAACGGTTCGATCATTTATATGATGATCCTCCCATCCAGACTTCAGCGACTCGATCATTTATACTGATGATCCTCCCATCCAGACTTCAATGGCTCGATCATTTATACTGATGATCCTCTCAGCTTGTCAACTTTCTCAACAGTTTGATCACTTAGCACATTGATCTCTCCGTCCTATTCAACGACGGTCAGCCATATCGTCCTATCGTACTCAATCATCCCGATGGTCAGCCATATCATCAACGACAACCACATCGCCTCTCTCTGCCCATTCAGCGATGACAACTAGCCACGTCGCATGTCTCTGCCCATTCAATGATGACAATCAGCCATCGCCTGTCTTCGTCCATTCAACGATGACAACCAGCCACGTCGCCTGTCTCTGCCCATTCAACGATGACAACCAGCCATATCGTCCGTGTTCGCCCCAATCAACAAATGATCAGGATATCGTACGATGGTCCATCCTTCTGCAACTAGTTGTTCCCCAGGAGAGTCCGCCTCAGCCTACCTTGAACGACTACATCTACTTCAGTCTAGCTTCACGCGCGTCTTCCAACAGGCTTATTGCTCTGTTTCGGATGGTCTTTGATAAGGAGATTGGCCTTGATTCCCAACAGATGGAATTCAACCTGCCTGACACGACCTACCTGTGTTTATTGGAATGCTTCGTGCCGAGGATAGCTTGATCCCCAGCAGCGACGGCCTGTCCCGTCCACATCTGCAACGACAGCCTGTCCTGTCCAACTTCGATCAACAAGCGGCGATTCGCTCATCCACTTCTACTTCCATCCTCTGCAATGGACCGCCCGTCCATTCCACTAATCAGGTTCCTTAAGTTTACTTGTCTACTTTGCTGGTATACTTCGCTCTGGATTGCCTTGAGGGATGTCTAGAAATCTTTGACGTTACTTGTACCAAGTCGATGGTGCTTCAAGTGCCGTCAAAGAGGGGCTACTGTAGACACCCCAATCTGGGCTTCCAGATTAGTTTACTTACGGTTTTTGATTCCCCGATGATGAAATGGATCAAGAACGCCTTGGGAATGATAGCGTGTTTGAGCTTTGAGTGTTTGCAAAACCCTTGAACCTAACCTAGCCTAAGCTACTTCAAAAACCAAAAACCCTACTGGTCCGCGCCAGGGCGCAATCATCTCGCGCCAGGGCGCAACCATCCCGCGCCGGGGCGCACCATCGCACGACGATCTGGCTCCATCGCGCGACAGTGCGCCAGGGCGCACCATCGCGCGACAGACTCACACCATCGCGCGATAGTCCAACCTACAACCGACCTTTCTGATGGAGGACAGTTGGCCACCGATGCAGCCTCAGCCAGGCCTCGTGGACTAGCTGAAGGCCTCTGTTTCCAACCAGATTTGCCCCCTCTCCCTATATATACCCCCTTTGGCCTTCCATTAAAAGGTTAACAAAACTCAAAGGTTTTAAAAGGGTTCCATTGTTTTTGAAAGGTTACAAAGTCCCTACTAAGAACATAGCTTGTTCTTCCCACCTTCTCACACTCAACAATCCTCAAACACCTCAAATCATATTTTCAACCTCAAGGCTCAAATTCGTTTCAAACCCGAAGCCGAAGGTATAGCTTAACTTTGTTATTTTCTGTTCTGATCCCTGAGGGGGGCTGGCAGGGCCAAGGCTGGTAATCAATACCAGTCTTGGTCCTAAAGCTGGCGAGGTTTCAAAAACCGTCATGGTAGGAACCAGCGCGCGATGGTCCCACTCTCTCGCGCGACACTCTGGTGCTGCGTGCAATGGACCGCGTGGGGATTGGTGTCCTATTGTTTTGTGTTTATTTACATATAGATCATTCTGCAAGCATGTTAAAAACCAATTTACGACTTTCCTTTGTTAGATTTGTTAGCTATAGTTCAATATTCATTTCTGCTGATTGTGAAGTACCCCTGGGATAATCCTGGACCTGTCCCAGAACCCAGGAAGATGTGAACCAAGCACTGGTCTGGTCCGCGCCAGGGCGCAACCATCCTGCGCCAGGGCACACCATCGCACGAGGGTTTCACTCCATCGCGCGACAGTGCACCAGGGCGCACCATCGCGCGCCAGGGCGCATCCTCGCGCGACAAAGTGATTCCATCGCGTGACAGTTTGCCTCCGACCAGTGAGTGGCCTTGCACGGGTAGCTTAGTTTTAGGCCATTATTTTGTCCCCACACTGTTTATGGGGTGTTTTATTAATTTGTAGGGCTTTTGCAGCCTTTAAACTATATATTATGCTGCTATAAACTGCGTGGTTTGTCCTGGGTGTGCACTGGTCCTTCTAGAGCCCAGAGGGTTTGAGAATAAGAGCTGTGGGTTTGAACTCACCGGTAAGCGCGTGTTTTAGAGTTGTGCGTGCATGAGTAAACAACATTTAGTGGCTTGTTCAGTGCATGTTGGTTTCTTCCTGCGCACGTCACTCCAAAACAGGGGTCTCCCAGTCTGTTTAAACTCCCACAGCAGTCTGTTCTCATCCTATACTAACTGTTCATCCATGCTATCATCTATCACATCCTACAAACTGTTACAGTTTTAATCCCTGATTAACTGTTCCCCCGCCCTAATTGGCTAAAAATTGATTAATCAAACAGAATCGCAAACAAACAACGTTTTCGCAAATGCCTAAGTAGAGACCGATCTCCGGATCGGGCGAGAGGGGTGCCATAAAACCCTTCCCCTCTCGTAACCTGGCTCCCGAACCCAGATATGGTTATGACGGACTGGTTCCTTAACTTTTTCAAATCAAACAAGCGCGGCAAGTGCTTCAAAATACGGTTCCTTGGGTGTCGGACCTTCAAACCCAAGTGGCGACTCTGTATTTTCGCGAGCGCTTGTCGTCCAGCTTCCAAAGCGCTCCAGCGAACCGGCAGCATTTTTCTCTTCTCGAGGAGGGGAACGGAATCCCTTCGCCGAGGAAAGAAAAATCGGGCATTCGCATGCCCACAGGAACCATAGTGAGGATACTTGGGAAACCGGCGCGGCGGAACCAAGGTTGGGTGAGTAACATGGTTATCCGTGGAGAGGAGCCAAAGTAAATGTGTGCCAATGGGAACCCAGCGTGGCGGAACCATTGTGAGGATACTCGGGAACCCGGCGCGGCGGAACCGAGGTTGGGTGAGTGAAAAGGGAGTCTTTGGAAAATAAAGGTAGTAAAACACGAGACACGGTTAACGATGAGTCAACACCAATACTAGTTGTAAGGCGATTATGGATGTATGTTATTGTCTTTGTAACAGCTTACTTCATATCATTTGGAAATCGATGTTATAATACTCATAAGTTATGGGTTAGTAAATAGGATTTTACTATTGAGCCTCCGTAGCTCATGGTGTTACCCTGTGGTGACCCTGGCATATTATATGGGTGGCGATGCCAATATAATATGTAAGATTTGATAGATGAACAAGGCGATCTCTTCACTCTGGAGGCGTATGGAGCCGAGGAACTCGCTAGGTTGGAAGAACAAGAGGAGCAGTAGTTAGGAACCCTAGCTCCCTATTTGTTCCCATTTTGTACTTAAAATACTCCTACGGGGGTTATGTTGTAATAATGAGCAGTGACTCTATTTAATTTCTGTAATAAATTACTCCTTTAACGAACATAAAATTAGGGGCGTTACAACTTGGTATCAAAGCTTTAGGTTCAAAACCTCGGCCATGGGTAGAATGGGTAGACCATGTAGAACCGTGAGATAAGTTTGACCGTTACACAAACGTGACTTCGATTTTCAAGTTAACATCCAAAATTGGGTGGAATTTTGTGAAAACAATCTTCGGATTGAAGCAAGGCGCGGAAATTGGCAGTACCGCCGAGCTGGGAATTCCCGAACAATTGGATGATGACTTAAATCAAGGATCGAATGTGGAACTTAGAACTCGAAATCATTTTTGGTGTTAGTAACCTTTGCCTAAAAACGTTGCTAAATGAGCAAAATTTATTTACTAGTTCGTGGAGGAGCCGTTCTTGTATAAATATTTTAAATTGGGGTTCGAGAGTGGGAGCCTAGCACCGAAAGAGTACCTGGCATAGCCCCATTAGGCCGGCAAACCACACTCCCCCCTAAACTTCAATTTTCAATTTTTAAACTTCAAACCTTTTCCCTCCTCCACCCACCTTTTCGGCCCCTATATATACCCCACCACCACTTCCATTTCTTCACCTCTCTCATCATCTTAAAACTCCTCCAAACCGATACCCCCTTGTACCGAGCCATGGCAAACCGACGACGAGGATTCCCGGAAGACGCCTTGTTCCGAGACATCGAGCGAGCCGAACTAACCATAACCATCCAAAGCCTATGGTTGCAACTCATCGCCTTCATCATATTCTGTGCGGTACTCACCCTAGCCATGCCACGGTGGTTCGCCGTGAATAACTGTGCCAATACCTTTTGGTACTGGGCTCTCGTCGTGGCCGCCGCACTCGCGGCGATCATAAAGGAGTACGAACGTCGGTTGCGCCAAGCTTTCAATGAAAGATGGTAGAGGAGGGCGAGAACTGAAGCCGAGGACACCAATTTGACATATCTTAGGCCGGTTGTAGTCCTTTGGAGTGTAGGATATTGAAGATTAGAATCGTTTTCAACTTGTATTAGGAAAAGTCTTGTGTCTCTACTTGCTTTTTGTAGTAAAACTCTATGCTTTATGATTGTATCTCTCTTTGATCTATGAAAAACATGCTTTATTTTTTAAAAGAGTACCGTTGCATATTATTTGTTAAATTACTTTTGGTCCTTAGAAGGAAGCGCCTTTTACAAAAATCGATTCGGTAGACTAAACCGCCCCTTTTTGACTTTCACTCATAGATGGCGAATCGACGCAGTGGATTAGGACACGATAATGGAGGACCATCTAACGCGAACCCCGACCTAACCCAAGTCATGCAAGCGCTCGTGACCGCCCTGAACGCTAACCGCCAAAACCAAAACCATGATGACGGACCTATGACCCGGACCCGAGCAATGAATGAGTTCTGCAAGCGTCGACCCCCAACCTTCAACGACGATACCAACCCCACTATAGCTGAAGTGTGGTTGAAGGAAATCAAGGTAATCATGGACACCTTGGAGATCACCCGCGATGGCGACCGTGTGGCCTTAGCCACGTACCAGCTGAAGGGAGAAGCCCGCTACTGGTGGGATCTAATAGAAGCAACCCATGTCGTAGCCACCAGGACCTTCGCTCAGTTCGAGACCCTGTTTCTCGACAAATACTTTCCCACGCCCCTTCGCCTACCCAAGGAGCAAGAATTCATGAACCTGAAGCAAGGAACCATGACCGTCACCCAGTATGCGGCTAAGTTTGAAGAGCTGTCCCGCTATGCTCAGGAAGCTATTTCCACCAAGGATAAGAAGGCAAGGAGGTTTGAGTGGGGGCTGACTATAGCTAGAAAAGTTGTGGTAGCTCAGGCTTTCCCCACCTATACTGGTGTGGTGAAATGTGCCCTTCGTCTGGAGAGCGAAGAAAACGACTTCAAGACCCGCTGGAGGAAGGTGACAGGCAAAGCTGGCGGACCTGTCCGAACCCAACCATCCAATGGTAACCGTGGACCCTATTTCACCAAATCCTCTGCTTCGGGTCAGAACGACCAAACCTGGAAGACTACTACCACCAAACACGGTGAAACGCCAAGAGGCAATCGGGACCTGGCGACAATTAGATGCTACAATTGTCAGGCCATGGGCCACATTAGGCGCAACTGCCCGCAGCCTCAGAGGAGGAGGGATGGAACCCTTGGGAATCAGGAAGCTCAACAACCCGAGCAAGTCGATTTTGTGGAGCAAAACTTCAGCGGCCCATCGTAGCAGCAAAATGGGTAAAATAAGGGAAAGTAGCCCATGGGGAACCAGCAAAGCACTGGAGGGCGTATTTTCGCGCTGCGGACTGAGGAATAAGAGGAACCGTAGAATAGGAACCTGAGTTTCCTTTTGTTACCTAATTCGAATGCTCTTACGAGAGCTATGATGTAATATTGAGCAATGACTCACTTTATTTCTGTGATCTAAGGTATGCCACTATAGTACCTGCGTGCAAGCTCTAACATTGAATTCCTTTATATCGCATGCCTGCTTAACTGCTCTAGCACTAGAAACAGAACCCCTAAGTACGAGTATGAAGATAACATCACCGTTTGGGGGGAGCATAACTGTTAGTCTAGTGTATAAAGGGTGCGAACTAGAAGTGGCCAAGCTGCGCCTAAATTGCGATCTTAGAGTGATCGACATGGCAGATTTTGACGTAATCCTGGGGATGGACTGGCTATTGACTCGTTAAGCAGTCGTAGACTGTCATCAGAAGATGGTGATAGTTTATACCCCCGAAGGGACTCGTTTCCAATTTAAGGGGGATAGTCGATGATACCAAGATCGGTCTTGCGACCTAGTCTAAATCTGTAGTCGCGTGCCAATTTCGGGGACGAAATTGTTTTAAAGGGGATAGATTGTAACGACCCTGATTTTCGGTCAATAAAAATTTCGTTAAATATTTGAATTTTAAATTTCTGTAGTTTGTCATAATTGCACTTTAGTCCTTCAACTTTCATTTCTTGCGCTTTAGTCCTATTTAGCCGGCCTAGTTAGCTTCTAACCATCAGGTTGGAGAAACTAAACTAGGAAGCCATCTAGTCGTCATGAATGGACTGTTTTGCCCCTCGTGAACCTTTTGAACCTTTTTAACCCTAGACTAAGAATTGAATATTCTTTTTCTTTTAATTATTTTGGTTTTATTCTTTGTCCATTGGACAATAGATGTTAGGGAAACTATTATCCATTAGATAATAGAACCCCAATTGTTTATTTTAAAAAAGTATACTTGGTCAAAGTACTAAGAATATTAAGGAAAAATACTTTTTAATTACTTTAAAGTACTTTTGGGATTATTTTAGTACATAAGTTGCCTAATAACTATTATCCATTGGATAATAGATGTTAGGGGAATTTTTAACCATTGGATAAAAGAGTTAGTCTTTCAAAGTACCATGGGGTTTAATTAGTTTAATACTTTCTTTTAAACCACATGTGAAAGCACACATTATTTAATGGGAAGGTACTAAGTACCAAGATTCCTAAGGTACCCTTAAACTATTTTCTAATGGGGTTTTGATCTTCCAATTGTACAAGGGTACTATAGTATATATTATTCTAGTACATAGAAGACTAAAGAAATACCCTAAGTATACATGTGCCCAATTGATTAGTTTTAAAGAGAATCTTAGCCTTTTAAGACTATTTTGATCCATGGTACAAAAGTACTTAGTTTTTTTTTATTTGTTTACTTTCATTTTATGTACATGTGTATATATATAGTGTACTTTTGAAAGCAAGAGAGGAGAGAGCGAGAGAGAGAGCCGATTGGGGAGAGAGAGAGAGAGAGGGGGGCCGGTTGGGAGAGAGAGGAGGAGGGAGATTTGGTGGTACACTTGGCCTTTGATCTTTCCATGTACCATGAGATTCTTGGGTAGTTTGCTTTCAAGCAAAACTTAACTTCCAATGTCCTTCTTTTGTACATTTTAGCATTTGTTTAAGTCTAAGAATCTTGTACTAATCTCATTTCCACCATTAAATTGTTCAAGATCAAATCCTTGGTACACCATAGCCATGCAAACCTAGGATTTTAGCCTTATTCTTCCATGTGAACACTACTTTTTGGATTAAAAAATTGGGAAAGGAGAGAGGGGGGGGGGGGGGGGGGGGGCCATATGAGGAGAGGGAGGGAGCCTTTGCCTATAAATAGAGAGCCATTGTATGCTTGAACTCACACCTCAAAGCAATAGCTCTTCCTTCTCTCTAAAAATTCAAGTGTTCTTAGTTCAAAGTTCTAGAAATTCCTTTGTTCTTGAGTGTTCTTGAGCAATACCACCCTTAGATCTTTAACGTAGGTAGTGAAGTTGTTTCTAGGAAAAGAAGTACAACTCTCTTCCTTTCGAAGCAAACCGGATGCCGTTACTCCGCCGATTTCAAAACCGACCAACTTACCATAGCCGACCACCGTCAAGAAGAACGGTAGTTCAATCTTACTTTATTCTTTTCTAAAGTAGTTAAAAATCTTACTACTTTCAAACTCTACTTACTTTTTCTAAGTATGTGAAGTTTAACCTTGTACTTAAATTTTATGTATCGCATGAATCTTATGATGTTACTTTGATCATCGATAATGTTATCTTTCGTTAAATGATGAATATGCATGATGTTCGTTATGATGATTCAAGCATGCTAGGCAATATAGAATTGGACGATCTTGTTGAAATTATGAAATGCTTGTTTGTAAGAAAAGTTCTACACCGCGAAGTCTTGCATGATAACGAGACACGAAAACCGAGGAAATAGAAACATGACGCCTAGGTTCATGGTGTAACAAGGGAAAGGTGTTTTCCGAAAAATAAGATATCTTAGAAACTACATAATGACTGTCTCGAGGGTATTATGTAAGTTGTGTGAATGTGTGTGTGTGCCTATGGGAACCCGGCGCGACGGAACCATAGTGAGGATACTTGGGAAATCGGCGCGGCAGAACCAAGGTTGGGTGAGTAACATGGTTATCCGTGGAGAGGAACCAAAGTAAATGTGTGCCAATGGGAACCCGGCGTGGCGGAACCATTGTGAGGATACTCGGGAACCCGGTGCGGCAGAACCGAGGTTGGGTGAGTTAAAAGGGAGTCTTTGGAAAATAAAGGTAGTAAAACACGAGACACGGTTAACGATGAGTCAACACCAATGCTAGTTGTAAGGCGATTGTGGATGTATGTTATTGTCTTTGTAACAGCTTACTTCATATCATGTGGAAATCGATGTTATAATACTCATAAGTTATGGGTTAGTAAATAGGATTTTACTATTGAGCCTCCATAGCTCATGGTGTTACCCTGTGGTGACCCTGGCATATTATATGGGTGGCGATGTCAATATAATATGTTAGATTTGATAGATGAACAAGGCGATCTCTTCACTCTGGAGGCGTATGGAGCCGAGGAACTCGCTAGGTTGGAAGAACAAGAGGAGCAGTAGTTAGGAACCCTAGTTCCCTATTTGTTCCCATTTTGTACTTAAAATACTCCTACGGGGGTTATGTTGTAATAATGAGCAGTGACTCTATTTAATTTCTGTCATAAATTACTCCTTTAACGAACCTAAAATTAGGGGCGTTACAGATCCTCTCGATAATATCAAATGGTCCGATAAAACGTGGTGAAAGCTTCCCCTTTTGCCCAAAACGAGATAGTCCCCGACGTGGCGATACCTTAAGGAACATGTGATCTCCCACTTCAAACGATAACGGTCGGCGACGATGATCGGCGTAACTCTTTTGCCTACTCTGCACGGTTAGCTTTCATTGGCGAGTCAATTTAACTTGTTCGGTAGTCTTCTTTTGCGCTTGAAGAAGACATTGACGAATCACTTTCATGCTTTCGGAAGTTTCTTGGCTTAATTCCGGCCCGACCAACGTAGCCTCGCCCAACTCGGTCCAACAAATGGGTGATGGACATGGTCTCCCATACAAAGCTTCATATGGCACCATCTCGATGCTAGATTGGTAACTATTGTTGTACACGAATTCGACTAACGGTAGGTGATCCTCCCAATTACCCCGAAAGTCCATAACACAAGCCCGAAGCATATCTTCTTAAATCTGAATCGTTCTCTTGGATTGCCCATCCGTTTGAGGGTGATAGGCGGTGCTAAATAGAAGATTTGTGCCAAGAGCGGCTTGCAGATTTTGCCAAAAACGTGCGGTAAACCTTGGATCTCGATTCGACACGATAGAAACGGGTATCCCATGAAGACGGATAATCTCACGGATGTACAAATGACTAAGCGTATCAATCGAATCGGTAAGAAATGCGCTAACTTAGTCAATCAATCAACTATCACCCAAATGGCATCGTGCCCCCTCAGCGATCTCGGTAAACCGGTAATGAAATCCATTGTCACATTCTCCCACTTCCACTCGACCACTGGTAATGGTTGCAACTCCCCCGTGGGTCGTTGGTGCTCGGCTTTGACTTGTTGGCACGTGAGACATTTAGACACGAAGACGACAACATCTCTTTTCATTCCCGGCCACCAAAACTGTCTACGCAAGTCATGGTGCATTTTCGTTCCTCCCGGATGCACGGCTAACAGTGAGTGATGAAATTCCCTCAAAATTTCCTCCCGACACGAAATGGGTACGAATAATTTTCCTTGGTATCATAAACTTTGATCGGCATGAATCATCCACCCTCTCAAGCTTTCCCGCTAAGAAACTTAGTACAAAACTCTCCCGCTTCTTCATCTTGCCATTGAGCCTCAATTACTCGATTTGACAAAGTCAATTGAATGGTCAAGTTGCAAAAAGTGACTCCGTCACGGACCTCTTCAAAATGTAGCGCATACAAACCTAAGTCGTTCATCGTTTTCCATTCATGGATAGCTAAACTTGCAAGTTGCGTCGATTTTCTACTCAATGCATCCGCTACCACGTTTGCCTTACCTGGAAGATACTGTAACTCAAAGTCGTAGTCTTCTAAATGCTCCATCCAACGGCGTTATCGCAAGTTGAGCTCCTTTTGAGAGAACAAGTACTTTAGACTCTTGTGATCGGAAAAGACTTCGAACCTCTCACCGTAAAGATAATGACTCCAACTCTTCAAAGCAAAGACGACGGCCGCAAGTTCAAAGTCATAGGTAGGATAGTTTCACTCATGAGTTTTTAGTTGCCGTGATCCATATGCTACCACTCACCCTAATTGCATCAACACGCACCCCAATCCCTCTTTCGAAGCGTCACAATACACGGAATAACCAACTCCTCGTTCAGGCACAACCAAAACCGGCGCACTAGTCAATCTTCTCTTCAATTCCTGAAAGGCCATCTCACACGCATCACTCCAAATGAAACGAGTCCCCTTACGAGTCAACTTAGTCAACGAAACCGCTAGGCGAGAGAAATCAAGTACAAAACGACGATAATACCCAGCTAAGCCTAAGAAACTACGAATCTCAAACACATTCTTCGGTCGCTGCCAACTCATCACAGACTCTATCGTTCCCGGATCAACGGACACCCCATCCTTCGATACAACGTGACCCAAAAACTTGACTTCGGACAACCAAAATTCACAGTTACTAAGTTTGGCATACAAGAGGTGCTCTCTCAAGAGTTCAAGAGCGATAGAAAGGTGAGATTGGTGCTCTTCCTCCGAAGGCGAATAAATGAGGATATCGTCCACAAAGATGACCACGAATCGATCAAGATAGGCACAAAAAATGCGATTCATTAAGTCCATGAATGTTGTTGGTGCATTCATCAATCCGAAAGGCATAAGAATGAATTCATAATGGCCATAACGAGTACGAAAAGCAATTTTTGGAATGTCTTCCCTCCGAACCCTCAACTGATGGTAACCGGACCTCAAATCGATCTTAGAGATTCAAGTGGCGCCTAGAAGTTGGTCAAACAAGTCGTCGATTCTAGGCATAGGTTACTTATTCTTAATGGTGAAGCGATTCAATTTACAATAGTAGATACATAGGCGAAGCGACCCATCCTTCTTTTGAACAAACAAAGCCGGTGCTCCCCACGGTGACATACTCGGGCGGATAAACCCAAATCCTCTAGTTCTTGCAACTGAATCTTCAACTCTCTCAATTTGCGGGCGCGAAGCCATAAGGAGTATGGAGATTGGAGCGGTACCAGGAAGCAAATCAATAGTGAAATCAATCTCTCTCTCGGGTGGTAAACTGGGCAACTCCTTCAGAAACACGTCCGAAAAATTACAAACGACAAGAGGTAACTCCCCATGCACGGATACGTCCTCATCTAAGGCCAAACTTGCTAACAAAGCATACACCGACTCATGCTCTCGAGACTCACACAGATACGGTTCTATAGGTTCCCGACGCTCCTTGAAAAACTCGAAACAAGAACCCCCAGGCGGAGAAATACGGACCCGACGTTTAAAGCAATCTATGGTAGCAGGAAACGTCGACAACCAATCCATTCCCAAAATAAGGTCAAATCCCGACATATTCAGCACTATAAAGTCAAAGGTAAAACGACGAATTCGAATAATAAGCTCACAATCCCCGCAGACGTGGTCTAATGGCAACCTACCTTCTATAGGTGTGTCAACAAACAACGAAGGACTGATACTATCAATTTCCAATCCCAAAGCACAAGCAAAAGATGCAGCAATAAATGAATGCGATGCTCCAGAATCAAATAACACTTTACCAAAGGAGTTAAACAAGAGGAATGTACCCCTCACAACCGAAGTTTTTGGGGCCTGAGAAGTAATAGGAGGTGGTGGAGGCGGAATAGCCGAAGTGATAGCAAAAGCCCTACCTTGAGTCATCTAACTCTGAACGTGTCCACCCCAATGACTGGAGCCCTGAGTAGGCGTGGACGAACTAGCTCCTCTATCAGCCTGAGATCCCTGAACCGAAGTGGTCTGACGGAAGTGAGACTGCTGCTGCCTCTGATTACCCGGAAAAGATTGCCGATTTGAACTCTGTCCACCCTTCCTCTGTTGCACTGATCTCGACTCACTACGAGCCCCTTCTCCACGCGGACAATTTCAAGCAAAGTGACCGGGCTTCCCACAAGTAAAGCACGTCTTCAAAAGTTGCGGGCATTAAGTGCGAATGTGCCTCGTCTGACCACACTCGTGGCATATGATCGAAGGTCTATTGGAGACTCCCCGAGTCCCGAGCGAAGATGATGGTAGAGGCCTAAAGTTTGACGGACCCTGCGAAGTCGACATTTGATCTCGTTGTCTCTTTCTCCCTTGACTACCGAAACTCCCCGAAGAAGGGCTCATACCTCCCACTGGTTGTCTTGGTTCTCAAACCTTACTATTTTTGGGTGCCTCCTTAGGTGTCTCAATGCTCCGTGCACACTCAACAACTTCGAAAAATCTCCCTTTGCATTGTGCCATAACAAACTTTTTCTCGGTTTCGTGCAAGCCTCTTTCGAACCGCCTACATTTCCTCTCTTCAGTAGCCACTGACTCCGGGGCGAAACGGGACAAGGATTGAAACTTTAAGGCATATTCTGACACAGTTATATCCCTTGCTCTAGCCTTTTGAACTCATCTCTCAAGTGGTCACGACTTGTTTCCGGAAAGTATTGCTCCTCGAAGAGCACCTCAAATTTGGCCCAAGTTAGGTTCCCCACATCAAGCTCATTTGCTTGAGCAAATGAATTCCTATTCATTTCTTGCTAGCGGAGTGCCAACGGACCAAGGATAACTTCAATGGATTGAAGGAAGTCAATTAGACATGCTTGGAATAGGTTTGGAGGTGTCCAAAAAGGTTTAAAAGTAATCGGGAGGCAAAACGGTCAATCGGAGTAACATGGGCAAAACTGCCCAGAAAGCCATGGAGTATCGATACCAAAATAACCGTATCGATACTCCAGAGTTTGGAGTATTAATACTCCCATAACTATATCGATACGGAAACACTACGACAGATTTCTGAAGCTACTGGAATGTAGATCCTTTCAGTGTATCAATACACAAGAAATTGTATCGATATGGGGACGTTACGAACGGCGATTTTGTGCAGAAAACTCAAAAGCAAATACAACGAAACACCCAATGATTCAATGTACGATTTCTACACTTAATCAACGTATAAACACATAAAAGAGGTAAAGAAATCCCTACCTCGAGTCAAGGAGCGAAACCCAAGCGATTCGTACGAGCCCTAGCCCTGAACTCTTTGAAATCAACCGAAATACTATCCTCCGAGCTTGACCCACAAAATTTTGAGCTCAATAGTAAGATTGAAGGTCTTGAGGGAAGTTGATTCTTGAAGTTTTGTAAGGGTTTTGAGTGAGAGAAGAGGAGAGAGAAAGAGTGAGCCGAGAGAGAGAGTGGAGGGATCGGCTGAAGAGAGAGAGAGAGATGGGAGATGAAAAATGATCCCCTACTTCACACACACCCACTATATATACTCACTTATTTACAAATCACACATTCACCCTCTACTAACAATTGCATCATTTTAAACCACAATTCAAATATTCACCATGAAATCCATATTTTCCCATTTAGGTATTTAATAATCTTTTCAGAATTTAAAAAAATAAATAAATAAACAAATAAAATTTCGGATCTCTACATTTAGCATCTCACTTGCACCGATGTTTGATAGCCGCGTTGGAGCGTTTTGGCAAGCCGGCACAATTTACCGGAGCCCGGGGACCCCGAATGCTCAACAACCTTCAACGATGATAAGTCATTCTACCGTTCAACTATTGCTCTACGGTTACACAAGCAGTGGTAGAACCCGTTAAGAACCAAAACCGGCCTTTGCATATACAAAGTACTAGAACTCTCCAAACTAGGACAAGTACCCACAGGTTAAGATCTACTTGCATCTAAGCCCCATATACTGTGTTACCGCCTTCCCTATCGCATGCACTGTACATACATACCGTTTTGCGTAGGAGCATGTTTAGGGCGGCTTTTAGGTTGTCTCTCTTTTGAGTCTGTCTTATACTTATTAGGACGCTGTTATGACCCGATGAAGAGTCGTGCGTCTCAATGGTGCACGTTGTCAATTTTCATAGTCCTTGGATCAATGGGACTTCGAGAAATCAAACCCTTTTAAGTCCTTGGCTCATGCCTGATTGAGGATTCAACCGAAAATAAGGAATCACAAAGTATTGATGTTGTGACACTGATATCATTCAGGTTACAAGTGTGAAGTCACTTACAGCCGCCCCGGCTAAAGCGCGAAGTCACTGACGCCACCCCGGTTAAGGTGCCGCGCCATCAATACCGAATTGTTCCAAGTTCAAAGTTGAAACTTCGAGAATAAAATAGTCAAAGGCTTAGACTATTTTGATATCGCTTAGTGTTAGTCGATTCAAATAAGGATACACCCTCAAAAAGAAATCCGAGGATTCTAGCCGTGTCCAAACATCATGAGACAGACTCGTTTTTTGTAGAGTCTAGGAGGCCACCGACGACGATGACGTGTACATTGCATTATTCTTGCAAATAATTGCTGCAGGAACATCATTGAGCCTTCAATTGCTTTACTATCTAGTTTGGAACCATTGCACCGAACAAGAGAGTGCCGAAAAGAAGAGCCAAACCTAGTTGGGAACGACTTCAGAATCCGGTTCAAAGACTTGTCAGGCTACATTCCCTGTCAGTCGCAACGGAGGCTTCTCCAGGTTCACTGTTGGCCGTCCTACAATCGGGTTTGCCATCGATATTGCAAAAAGCCACAACGCCGGCTTCCCCATCTTTAGCTTCTTCATCAAGCTCCATTGAAAGACCTGCAATGACAGATCAACCATTCAATGTTGAAACCGTGCTCACAAATCTGCAGAATAGTGTCACTGTTATACAGCAAAGGGCTAGCCTGACTGATGCTTCATTGCCCGCCTGAATTTATCTGATCACTACTCGACTTTCACTAGCTCCCGAAGAGGAAAATGTGGACTCGGAAGATGAGGACATCCATGTGGAGCTTATCTTGGTTCCGGATCCAAACCGCGAAGGGCACCTCATTGTTCAACACTTACCAAGAGAGGCTTGTGTGCCTATCCCAAACCTAAATCTTGTGGGTGGTGGACCTGTTCAGAACCCTAAAATGGCTACTCTGATGGCCAAGATGGACAAGCTCGAGGAGACTGTCTCCAAATCTAAAAAACTAGGGGCTGGCGATTTGGACATGGACTGGCTCTACCTCTATCTTAATGCGAGGCTCCCGAAAGGTTCTGTAACGCCCCTAATTTTTGGGTACGTTAAATAGATATTTTTATTGAAAATCTAAATAGAGTCTGACTCATTATTACATTATAATTCTCACAAAAATACTTTTATTACACAAGGGAGGGATACTAGGGTTCCTAACTACAGCTCCGCCTGCTCTTCCATCCGAGCTAGCTCTTCAGCTTCAAAGGCCTCCAAGGTGTACGGCTCACCTCGATCATCTACAAAGTCCGACACATTATACCATCGTTGCCACCGATATAATATGTCAGGGTCACCAAAGGTAACACCATGAGCTACAAGAGCTCAGCAGAATAATTCCATACCCATTAACCCTTAACTTACAAACAATAGATCGTAAAATTAACAATTCCCATGCATATTTAACAAAACAGCTGACAATGACACATCCACATTCACTATTCAAACTAGCGTTTGTGTCCATGATTTTCTATGTTTCTCCTACGCAACTCATCGTAGACTGTGTCATCATTTTCACTTTTCTTTTTTTCAAATCAACATTTCCAAAATCATTTTTAACACACCCAACCTCGGTTCCACCGTTCCGAGTTCCCGAGTATCCTCACAATGGTTCCGCCGCACCGGGTTCCTATTGGCATACAAAAATTGCATTGGCTCCTCTCCGCGGATAACCAAGCCATATTACCAATGAGGCTACCATGTCCGGTCCCATCGGCAATCTTCACAATGGGCTACCAAGTCCGGCCACATTGCAGTTTTCACAATCCACGCAATGGGCTACCAAGTCCGGCCACATTGCGAGTTTTCATTCACACAACGGCTACCAAGTCCGGCCACGTTGCGGTTTTCACAATCCACACAATGGGCTACCAAGTCCAGCCACATCGCGGTTTTCCATACACACAATGGGCTACCAAGTCCAGCCACATTATGGTTTCAAAACATGTCTTGTCATTAACCACACCCTAGGTGTCATGTTTCTAACTTTCTCGATTCTTGTCGTTTTCATGCATAGACTCCGCGGTAGGACTTTTTCTACTTAAGCAATTATAAATCATTCATTGTCATCTTGAAACTAAACTAGCAAGATCATCCAACTCTATATTATCTATCATGCTCAAATTTATCACTTAAAGCATAACGCCACATGTACGGACGCACGCCCTTGGAGTGGAGACCACTTATGTTTTATCACATAACCACAAGTAATACAAGTAATCACATATGCAATTTCATAACCATCCTAAAGATCAAAATACAAATACTTACAATCAAGGGATAAACGATTATCTTTTAAAACTCGTTCTTTCATTTGTGGGAAGTTCTAAACAACATATGTTTATTTGATTAAAAGTTGATTAATTCAACATGGTCATACTTCCATTAGCGAAAATAAGTTTGTTAACTATCATGCATTCCAAACCTTATAGGCAACAGATAACCTTATATACTTTAAGAAAATAGTTGAGATATTATACTTATAGTTCTTCTTGGCGGTAGGGCGGCTACAAAAATATGTCGGCTATCGGACGGAGTAACTTCCTACGGTGATCTTCCAGTAGTTTCAAAAGATAAAGTTTCTCTCGAAACTTGTTATTGACTAAACTACCTAACTTTTTGAATCGAAAGGGTGGTCGAGTGGCGGTTCGGTGGCGGCCTAGGATGAGTTTCTTGAAGAACTTCAAGAAAAACTCAAGAACACTAAGAACAAGAAAGAACAAAGTAAGAATACAAGACTTTCTAGAGAGAGAAGTTGAAGAATGGAAGGTGTGAGTTAAATGGCAAGGATGGGGTGCTATTTATAGCAAAAGTCTTGGCTATTACCCAATGAATAAAATTTTCCCTAGCAATTGTTGTCCAATGGACAAAGGAATATTGGTGATAATTTGAAATGACTAGTCATGGGAATCTATTGTCCAAGGGATAATATTTTCCCTAACATTTATTGTCCAATGGACAAAAGAATATTGCTGATAATTTGAAATGACTAGTCATGGGAATCTATTGTCCAAGGGATAATATTTTCCTTAACATTTATTGTCCAATGGTTAAAAGGGCAATTATGATAGGTATGGTCTTGTCTTGTCATAGAAGGGGTTGCTTGGAAGAAAGATCAAAATCATGGACTAGGTTTATGATTAAAGAAGCCTAGAAATGAGTTGTCAAGCTTGAGTGTGAAGTTGGCTAAAAGATGTTGCTTAATGGAGTATACAAAAACACATGCACACACTATTACCCGTAGGATAAAAATTTCCCTAACATTTGTTATCCAATGGGTAAAGGGGTGAGTAAAGTTGATAAGAAAAGTTGGTGTGACTAAGCTTTCTTCTTTTAGAAGCAACCTAATGGCACAAGATTCCTTATGACTTGTCCTGTCAACTACAATTATAAATGGTAAGTCTAGTTGATATTATCCAAAGGTTACAAGTTTCCCTAGCATTTATTAACGAATGGTTAAAGGGATAATGGTAGTAAGAAAGGTTGATGTGACTAGGTTTACTTCTTTTGGAAGCAATCTGATGGCTTCTTTTGGTCCAAGATTCTTATATGACTTGTCTCATCAAGTCAAGGCTTTTATGGGCAAGACTAACCTTTGTTATCCAAGGGGTAAATTTCTCCCTAGTAGTTATTGCCCAATGGGTAAAAGGAGAAAATACGTTAGGTATGGCTTTAATAAGTCAAATCATGAAGTACAAAGGTATGGCTTTGATAAGTCAAATCATATATACATAATGGCAATTCTAGTTCTATTAACCAAGGGATAAAACTTTTCCTAACATTTATTATCCAATGGGTAAAGGTGATGGTGATGTTAAGATTATTCTAGACAAGACAACACACAAATTTGTAAAAGTATATTGTCCTCTAAGTTGGAGAAAATACACTGGCACATGGATTGGGATAAATACAATGATACATATATTTCTAATCACCTTATGAACTAATCGGTAATAATTTCCCTACTCTCTATTACCCAATGGACAAGCAATCATGTCATACTGTTCCTGACATGACAAGTTAAAGGTACTATGATGACATGGCTTTAACCAATGGTCACTTACTTTCCTAAGTTTTATTATCCACTGGATATGTAATCATGTCACACTATTCATGACATGAAAAGTCTAAAGTACAATGATGAGTAGTCAAGTCATGCTATTATCCAATGGACAATAGTTTTCCTAGTTTCTATTACCCAATGGATATATACATGGGTTCAAAAGGTTTAACTAGATTTCTAGGAAGGTTCATAAGGCTCAAAGATGGTCAAAAAGGTCCATCTAAGGTTAGGAGAATGTAACGAGGTGAAATGGTAATTAGGTTTCTCTAACTAATTGGTTGGAAGCTAATTCTACTTGCCAAGTAGGATTTCTAGCCAAAAAATATAATTTAAGAATTTATTTACTCACTAAAAAAATATACAAGTGCTTCTACAAGCATACTTGTCTTTAGAAAATGACTAGTTTGTTCGGTGTGAAAAAGATATAATTTTATAAATCTCAAATCTAATTATGACGGATTATTAGGAATTAAAAAGGAATTTTAAAAGAAATCAAAGCAAATTAAAAAAATCAAATATTTAACAAAATTTTTATTTACCAAAAATCAGGGTCGTTACAGGTTCAAAATGCCGGACTTCTCCAAGTTTGATGGGACTGGTGACCTGAAATCTCATCTGTTGGGTTATCATGCTGGTATGAAGCTGCTTGGCATCGAGGATGATGCAATGGCCCAGATGTTTCCTCAAACACTCTTTGGCCCGGCCTTCCAATGGTTTCTGTCTCTCGACATCTCCAAAAGAAGAACTTGGGAAGACATTGGGGCTGCCTTTGTCTCGCAGTATAACTACAACTCTCAGCTAAAGATGACTACCCGAGAGTTGGAGTCTACAAAAATGGAAGCAAATGAATCCTTTGCTGATTTCACTAGGTGATGGAAGGGCAAGGCTGCCCTAATGACTTATCGCCCGAGCGAGAGGGATCAAAATCGTGTCATTTCCCAAAACCTACAGCCCGACTATGCCGAGAACCTTGTGTTGGTTCAAGCATCTTCAAACTTTAAGACTTTCTTTGATTTTGGGTTGTCCATTGAAAATGCACTATAGAATGGAATTTTACGCAGGGGAGATGTAACATTCCGAAATTTTTTTTTTGAATAAATATAAAATTTTGAAATGTTAATTTCTAATTCAATAATTAATTAGGTTCACTAATCTAAATTCATGATTAGGCATATGATAATATTAATCATAAGAGTAGATAAAACAAAACAGGGCTGAATCCCGTGCATATATATTATCCTTATACCTTAGATATATACCTATATGTATAGTAGTTATCCTTACTTAATTTCCCCTTTACTATGCGTTCATGGCCATATACATTATGGGATTCAAAGTGATCAGTAAACGAAAATTCTAGGCCTTGTTCTTTTTACTCCTGGATCATCGGCACCCCACTCCCTCATCTCTTCCTTATCTCTCCTGGATTTCTCTTCCCCTCACTTCCCTTCTACATTCCACCACCTTTCACACTTATCCTCTCACACTCCCATCTCTTCCAAACTTGTACTCTTTCTCTCTCACCTTTTTTATATAAATACGTCTCCTTTAGACTCCGAAAATTGGTTACCCATATCATTCCTTTAGCGGCGAAAACAGTAGAGAGAAAAGAAAAGCGAGAAAGCTTCCATAGAGTTTTAGAGAGAGAAATAACAAGTGGGTTTCAGTTGTGCACTCACCCAAACACAAAATCCAGTTCAAACATCATACCCCACGTTCTCAAGCATAATAGAAACATCCACCACTCAACCGAAGTCAGTTCCGCGGTCCCTTGCAGCCGCCGTCCTCTTCGTTTTATCGAAACTGTCCGGAATTTATTTTTCGCTTTTCGACCGAATTTAAGGTAGACAAATCTCTCCTCTACTCTCTCCTAAGTATATTTAGTTTATGTATGACTATTTAGATGAGTTTAAATGGAGAAAATCGTGTCCAAGTATCGGAAGTTAAGGGAAAATTGAAATGCTCTGTTTTCTGGAAAATGGGAAATGCCCACTGTACATGCCTGTTGCTTTTTAACAAAATGATGTATTGGAATTACTGTTATCTCCTGTATTTACATTAGTTTCAGATCCAATCCTAAACTTTGTGTTAACTCATTCATTTTTTTTACTGTATAAATTATTAGGATGATAGATGTGTGTTTCGATTTACCTATTTCTCGATAATGTGAAAATAGTTGTACTGTGTATAGGTTGATATGAACTAAACTTTTCTATAATTAATATTGTACAAGTTAGAATAAATAACTGTTAATATACTCCATTAACAAAATAAAGACTTATTAAGTTATATCTCTAGTGTTTAATAAAAATAATAATTACAGGAACTAAACTATACAAGGATCATCACTTTATTTAACTAGGTACTTGGATTTATAGAGAATAATTACTATGTAAGTTAGTTTTACTTAGAAGGTAAATGTATAACTTATTAGTGAAGAACATACCCACATTAGATTAGAAATAGAGAAAAATAAATAAATAAATAAAAAGAAGAAGAAGATAATTTTTTTTTTTTTGAAACTGACTATTGTACTTGTTAGTAAAATGATACGTAGAGTTAATAATATCATTTTAAGAACTAATAAATTGCGTTAAGAAAATTTAGGAATCCTAATTAGTGTGTTCTTATTATACAGGAATAGAATCTCTCTAGTTAAAACCCAACTGTACATCTAAAGCCAAATATTTCTTTAGTTCAATTTTTTTTTTTATCGACGAATGTCCAATTAACTTACTTGTTAATAAAATTTAAATAATTAAAAGGCACCGGCCCAATCCAAAACCCTTATGTATTTAATTACTTGCACGTGTCATTTGTTATATTTTGTTATGTTATTGTAATGTATCATTTGCATGCGTTATCTTGTTATTGATAAATTATGTTGTACGTGCTAGATTGGACTTATGTTCACTGGGTGGTTACGAGTAGGGATTCATGTAGACGATGTTAAGTAAATGGAAATTGGTTAAGTGTTGGAAGTGTGATTGTGTGGATTGTGATTTGAGCCATGGTGATGGCAAGGGAAACCTATGGGGCCCTGTGTTGAAATGGGTTACCTGCGGGGCCCAGTGTTGAGAAATGTTGTGACGCTAACGTATGATACGTCATGGGAAGTTTCTCTTCGAGGAAGAAAATGGGTCCCATGAGACGGTTATAGTTAGTGAGACGTTAATGTATGATACGTCATGGAAAGTTTCTCTTGGGAAAGAGAATGGGTCCCATGCGATGGTTATAGTTAGCGTGGGGTAGTGGATGTCCGACCCTAACGTATGATACGTCATGGGATGACTCGATCCCCCTGTTATGGTCTTAAGTGAGAACATACTCGGTACATAACTTAGATGCGCTCACCTAGGACCCTGGTCCAGGATAAGCAAGAGGAAGGTGGACCCATGATACGGTTGTAGTTAGTGGATGTGGGAGGAAAGGATCTCGTGGAGACGACCCTTAGATTTCATGTAAGATGATGGACAGTAAAGAAAAAGACGATGTGTTATTATTCTGTATTTTCTGTGTATAATGAGTTATTATATTGTTGCTCTGCGAATTGTAAGGTAAGGGGTTAGTAGGGTTGAGATTATCTACTGAGTTTCAAAACTCATTAAGTGCCGTTGGGCTGGCGTTTCATGCCATGAAATCAAGAGATCGAAGAGCAGAATCTGGTGCAAGATGATTCATATCAGGGTGAGGACCTCCCAGCTGAGGAAGGGGAGTTTGTTGAGCCTTAGAGGCCATACCCTTAGAAGCTCTGTCATTTCAACGTACCTTTAACTAAATTGTCATAAGTGTTATCACATTTGTCAAACTCTATTTCATTTTGTTGGTATGTAAAACAATTAAGTAGGTTTGAATTTGGTTTTTGAGGTTTCCTTGCTAAACTCTGTTTAATAAAATTTTATTTCTTATATATCAATTTTATGAATTGTTAAATCAGTTGAAAATAATTTAATTAACGTGTCCGAAAATCGGGGCATTACAACTTGGTATCAGAGCTTTAGGTTCAAAACCTCGGCCTTGGGTAGATTGGGTAGCACTAGGTTTCATGAGTATATGTATTTGATCGTATTGTAAATATATGGCTCTCTCATGCGCCAAATTGTTATTGTCATATATATAAATATATTTATGAAGATTATATCCCTTAAATATTAAATTTTAAAATGTAGGATGTCGAGCTCTTCTTCGCCGGAACCATATGGTACGAGTTTCGATACTTATGGCCGCTATACTCAACGAGGATGTCATATCAAACCCTGGGATGAACGTGAACACCAAGGGAGACTGACATGGCAAGCCGAAAAAAGTATCAAATACGACATGAAGAAGGTGATCGAGGATTCCGCGGTTGTCGATGAAGAGAAACAGAAGCAATTGGTGTTCCACCGCATAAGGAACCATATCTTGAAGTACCAGAAAGCATATCAGATTTTGCAAGATGATACAGAATACAACAAATTGAGGGGAGAGGTTTTGGCTCAGCCATATGTTTCCTACCGTCAAGCTTCAACCAAGTGCGTGACATCTCATTACTCTAAACCCTCGGCACCACCACCGGTCTACATCGACATATCTTCGGATTCGGACGACGAAGATCCAGAGGAACCGCCATTCGATGAATAGAATAGGGTTGTCTTAGAGCCAGAAATTAGGACTGGAACTAGAAAGGAATAAGTAGTCTAGCACTATTGTGTAACATGACATAATAGTTTGCTATTGTTATTTATTATTAGAATCATTTTTTTTATGGTACTTGTTTGTTTTGTTAGGACCCAATGTGTTTTGTTTCATTGTTATCAATAAAAATGACTTTCGTCACATCAGTATTATTGCATTTGTCACTATATTACACTCTTTAGATGGTGGGAACACGAAATGGAGCCCAATCAAACAATGATCAGAATAGCGGACCACAACACAATGGACAAGGAGCACAACCAAACTTAGTTCAACTGATGCAAGCATTTGTTGCTGCTGCTGCCGCCAACCCTCAACAACAACAACAACGACAACGTGGACCACTAACCAGGAGTAGAGATCAACTTCTAGATGCATTCTGCAAACGTCGCCCTCCGATCTTTTATGGGGAAGCAAACCCTAGCGCTGCAAAAGCATGGATCAAACAAATCTCCAAGTACTTGGAAGTACTTAATGTGACCAATGCGGGCGATCGCATTGCCTTAGCAACATTCCAAATGCAAGGGGAAGTAGATCATTGGTGGGATTTGATTAAGACTACTCATAATTTGACGACTATGACGTGGCAGATGTTCGAAAACCTTTTCCTAGAAAAATACTTTCCAGCACCTGTGAAACAAGCCATGGCTCAAGAATTTATGGACTTGAAGCAGCGTTCCTTAACAGTAACCCATTATGCTGCCCGTTTTGAAGAACTGGCACGTCATGCCGCTACCATAGTACCCACTGATGACGCAAAAGCTAGGAAGTTTGAATGGGGTCTGTCCCGCTCTATTCGTACTAGTGTGGTCTCTCATGAGTACCCCACCTATGCATAGGTAGTGAGATGTGCACTCATGATGGAGCGCGAGAACTCTGACTTAAGGTCAACGTGGGAGGCGCAAAAGAAGAATGGCCCCTCGTCTGGAGGACCAATCCGAACAAACAACAATAGGACTTCCATTGCTCAAACACCCTATTACCAGAGCAACCCTCGCCCTCTGCAGCAAACCACTCAGACCTGGAAAAACTCCAACCCTAACCCAAAGCAGAACCAAATTTCACTTCAGGCAGGAAATCAATACCAGAACTAGAACCGCAGGTGTTTCAACTGCAACCAAGAAGGCCATTTCAGGAACAACTGCCCAAAGCTTACTGGATTCGGAAATTTTGGACAAGGGGGACAACAGCAATTTCAGGCTAGGCCGTCCGGGTTTGGGAACCAGAATCTGGTTAATCCAAACCAACAAAAGATCGGATGGAATCAACAACAATCTCGTCCTTTTCAGAACAATGCAGGCGGATAGAACAAGCCAACAGGAGGCAGAGTCTTTGCTCTGCAAGGCACGGAGCAAGATACTGAGGAGGAGTATGACCCGTCAGTGATACAAGGTATTCTTATTCTATATAGTACTTGTGTTCAAGCATTATTCGATTCAGGAGCCTCGCACTCTGTCATATCTTTTACATGTGTCTCTGCTCTTGGACTAGAAACAGAACCTTTAGGGACGACAATGCATGTAACCTCACCATTAGGAGGTAAAATTTCTGTGGAATTAATCTGTAAAGGATGTGAATTAGAAGTATTTAACCTGAGATTAACTATCGACCTACGAGTGATCGATATGACGGACTTTGATATCATCCTTGGAATGGACTGGCTATTTGCGCATTGCGCTGTTGTAGATTGCCATCGGAAGATGGTGACAGCATATTCTTTGGACGGTACGTGTTTCAAATTTAAGGGGGATAGACAGGACCCCTCTGCAACAACCTCACATCGATCGAGGTGGCATGATAAGCTTTCAGGTTGGCTTGCAAAGCCTCAAGCTAGAAGAGACAGATCGTATGGAACTCGGTCTTCCTCACATTGTGTGCGAGTACGAAGACGTGTTTCCTGAGGAGTTACCTGGACTACCGCCACATCGGGACTTAGATTTCACGGTCGAGTTGCAACCAGGTACGGCACCAATATCCATGGCACCATGCAGAATGGCACCAGCAGAACTACGAGAGTTGAAGACTCAGTTACAAGAACTGATGGACAAGGGTTTTATCCGACCCAGTACAGCACCGTGGGGAGCCCCTGCTTTATTCGTCAAAAAGAAAGAGGGAACACTCAGACTCTGCATCGACTACTGCCAACTCAATAGGGTCACAATCAAGAACCGTTATCCGTTACCTAGAATCGATGACTTGTTTGATCAACTGAGAGCGTCAACCTGCTTCTCAAAGATCGATTTACGGTCTGGATACCATCAGCTACGAGTTAGAGACAGTGACATACCCAAGACGGCTTTTCGAACCCATTATGGCCACTATGAATTTGTAGTGATGCCATTTGGATTAACCAATGCTCCTGCCGTTTTCATGTGTCTGATGAACAAAATTTTCACGCCATATTTGGACAAATTTGTGGTAGTGTTCATTGACGACATTCTTGTGTATTCGCCAATAGAGAAGGAACACGAGGAGCATTTGAGAATTGTACTGCAAGTACTTCGGGATAATCAATTGTACGCAAAAGCCACCAAATGCGAATTTTGGATGAAGGAAGTCAAATTCTTAGGACATGTTGTGTCAGAGAAGGAATCTTTGTGGATAATAGCAAAGTAGAAGCTGTCATGGACTGGAAACGACCCTCAATAGTGTTTGAGATTAGAAGTTTCTTGGGACTAGCTGGCTACCACAGAAGGTTCATTCAAGATTTCTCAATTTTGGGAAAACCAATGACACGACTGACCCAGAAAGGGGTTAAGTTTGAATGGAACGAAGCATGTGAGAAATCATTCCAAGAACTTAAGAAGAGATTGACCAGCGCCCCCATACTAATCATTCCCGAGCGGAACGTGGGATATGCAGTGTACTGTGACGCCTCCAAAGATGGATTGGGAGCTATGCTCATGCAAAATGGAAAGGTCATCGCTTATGGATCCCGACAACTAAGGCCACATGAGAAGAATTATCCAACTCACGATTTGGAACTGGCAGCAGTAGTATTTGCCCTTAAGTCCTGGTGTTACTATCTGTACGGAGAACAGTTCGAGGTGTTCACTGATCACAAAAGTTTGAAGTATCTATTCACTCAGAAGGAGCTGAATATGAGGCAAAGAAGGTGGATGGAATACATAGAGGACTATAGTTTCACGTTGTCTTATCACCCTGGGAAGGCCAATGTAGTTGCTGACGCACTTAGTCGCAAAACTCGAGGACAGGTGGCTAGTATGGCTATCAAGGAATGGAAAATGATGGAAGCCATTAATGAGTTTAGACTTCAACCTACCGTAAGTGCAGAAGGAGCTTGCCTTTTTGCTTTGTTTGACACCCCCGCTTTACATCGAGAAATTCTGTTGGCCCAAACCTTTGAACAGGAGTGCGATTTCATCAGATACCAACTGTCAACTGGAAAAGCATCAGCCGGATGGGCAATTCACCCCGACAAGAGTCTCTGTTTCCAAGAACGAACTTTTGTACCTGACATTGGTACACTTCGAGAAGCCGTACTAAAGGAGTTTCACCATTCCAACTTTGCCGTACATCCAGGAAGTACAAAGATGTACCAAGATCTTCGTCGTCAGTATTGGTGGAGCGGAATCAAGAAGGATGTAGCAGCATATGTGTCCACATGTCTCACTTGTCAGTAAGTTAAAGCTGAACACCAGAAACCTGGAGGAACACTTCAATCATTACCGATACCTGGATGGAAGTGGGAGCACATCACTATGGACTTCGTCACAGGACTACCTCGATCACCAAAATCCAACACTGCCATCTGGGTAATTGTTGATCGATTGACTAAGTCAGCACACTTCCTCCCTGTGCGCATGACGGATACCATGGAATCATTCAGCAGACTCTATATTCAAGAGATTGTACGACTGCATGGGGTACCAATATCAATTGTATCCGATCGCGACCCACGCTTCACATCAAATTTCTGGCAGAGTCTACAAAAAGCGTTGGGAACAGATCTTCGTTTGAGTACAGCCTTTCACCCACAAACAGACGGACAAACCGAAAGGACGATTCAAACCTTAAAGGATATGCTTCGTGCCTGTACCTTGGACTTTCAGGGAAATTGGAACGTCACTTGCCGTTAGTTGAATTTGCCTATAACAACAGTTATCAAGCAAGCATTGAGATGGCTCCGTACGAAGCCCTATATGGACGACCCTGCCGATCCCCTGTCTGTTGGACCGAGCTGGGAGAGTCAAGCCTATTGGGACCAGAACTTGTTAGAGAGACAACAGAAAAAGTCAAAGTCATTCGCCAACGACTTTTGACCGCTCAGAGTCGACAGAAAAGCTATGCTGATAAAAGGACCAGACCACTGTCCTTTCAAGCTGGAGAGCATGTATTCGTTAAAATCAAGCCGCGACGAGGAGTTATCCGATTTGGAAAGAAGGGAAAACTATCGCCCCGGTATATCGGACCATTTGAGATTTTGGAGAAGATTGGAGAGGTTGCCTACCGCCTAGCCCTGCCACCTCAAATTGACAGAGTTCACAACGTTTTCCATGTGTCTATGCTTCGCAAGTATATGTCACACCCCTCTCACATACTCAACTGGGAAGAGGTCACACTTAACGAAGACACAACTTTCGACGAACAACCTGTCGAGATACAAGATTATAGTGAAAAGAGTATCAGGGGTAAGACAATCAAACTCGTCAGGATCTTAAGGCGACATCGAGGTATGGAGGAGTCAACTTGGGAGAGAGCCGATACTATGCGCACCAACTACCCATATCTGTTTCCACCAGAAGGAATACTTTAATTTCGAGGATGAAATTTTTTTTTAAGGGGGATAGGTTGTAACATTCCGAAATTTTTTTTTGAATAAATATAAAATTTTGAAATGTTAATTTCTAATTCAATAATTAATTAGGTTCACTAATCTAAATTCATGATTAGGCATATGATAATATTAATCATAAGAGTAGATAAAACAAAACAGTGCTGAATCCCGTGCATATATATTATCCTTATACCTTAAATATATACCTATATGTATAGTAGTTATCCTTACTTAATTTCCCCTTTACTATGCGTTCATGGCCATATACATTATGGGATTCAAAGTGATCAGTAAACGAAAATTCTAGGCCTTGTTCTTTTTACTCCTGCATCATAGGCACCCCACTCCCTCATCTCTTCCTTATCTCTCCTGGATTTCTCTTCCCCTCACTTCCCTTCTACATTCCACCACCTTTCACACTTATCCTCTCATACTCCCATCTCTTCCAAACTTGTACTCTTTCTCTCTCACCTTTTTTATATAAATACGTCTCCTTTAGACTCCGAAAATTGGTTACCCATATCATTCCTTTAGCGGCGAAAACAGTAGAGAGAAAAGAAAAGCGAGAAAGCTTCCATAGAGTTTTAGAGAGAGAAATAACAAGTGGGTTTCAGTTGTGCACTCACCCAAACACAAAATCCGGTTCAAACATCATACCCCACGTTCTCAAGCATAATAGAAACATCCACCACTCAACCGAAGTCAGTTCCGCGGTCCCTTGCAGCCGCCGTCCTCTTCGTTTTATCGAAACTGTCCAGAATTTATTTTTCACTTTTCGATCGAATTTAAGGTAGACAAATCTCTCCTCTACTCTCTCCTAAGTATATTTAGTTTATGTATGACTATTTAGATGAGTGTAAATGGAGAAAATCCTATCCAAGTATCGGAAGTTAAGGGAAAATTGAAATGCTTTGTTTTCTAGAAAATGGGAAATGCCCACTGTACATGCACGTTACTTTTTAACAAAATGATGTATTGGAATTACAGTTATCTCCTGTATTTACATTAGTTTCAGATCCAATCCTAAACTATGTGTTAACTCATTCATTTTTTTTACTGTATAAATTATTAGGATGATAGATGTGTGTTTCGATTTACCTATTTCTCGATAATGTGAAAATAGTTGTACTGTGTATAGGTTGATATGAACTAAACTTTTCTATAATTAATATTGTACAAGTTAGAATAAATAACTGTTAATATACTCCATTAATAAAATAAAGACTTATTAAGTTATATCTCTAGTGTTTAATAAAAATAATAATTACAGGAACTAAAAATATACAAGGATCATCACTTTATTTAACTAGGTACTTGGATTTATAGAGAATAATTACTATGTAAGTTAGTTTTACTTAGAAGGTAAATGTATAACTTATTAGTGAAGAACATACCCACATTAGATTAGAAATAGAGAAAAAATAAATAAATAAATAAAAAGAAGAAGAAGATAATATTTTTTTTTTGAAACTGACTATTGTACTTGTTAGTAAAATGATATGTAAAGTTAATAATATCATTTTAAGAACTAATAAATTGCGTTAAGAAAATTTAGGAATCCTAATTAGTGTGTTCTTATTGTACAGGAATAGAATCTCTCTAGTTAAAACCCAACTGTACATCTAAAGCCAAATATTTCTTTAGTTCAATTTTTTTTTTAATCGACGAATATCCAATTAACTTACTTGTTAATAAAATTTAAATAATTAAAAGGCACCGGCCCAATCCAAAACCCTTATGTATTTAATTACTTGCACGTATCAATTGTTATATTTTGTTATGTTATTGTAATGTATCATTTGTATGCGTTATCTTGTTATTGATAAATCATGTTGTACGTGCTAGATTGGACTTTTGTTCACTGGGTGGTTACGAGTAGGGATTCATGTAGACGATGTTAAGTAAATGGAAATTGGTTAAGTGTTGGAAGTGTGATTGTGTGGATTGTGATTTGAGCTATGGTGATGGCAAGGGTAACCTATGGGGCCTTGTGTTGAAATGGGTTACCTGCGGGGCCCAGTGTTGAGAAATGTTGTGACGCTAACGTATGATATGTCATGGGAAGTTTCTCTTCGAGCAAGAGAATGGGTCCCATGAGACGGTTATTGTTAGTGAGACGTTAATATATGATAAGTCATGGGAAGTTTCTCTTAGGAAAGAGAATGGGTCTCATGAGACGGTTATAGTTAGCGTGGGGTAGTGGATGTCCGACCCTAATGTACGATACGTCATGGGATGACTCGATCCTCCTGTTATGGTCTTAAGTGAGAACATACTCGGTACATAACTTAGATGCACTCACCTAGGACCCTGGTGCAGGATAAGCAAGAGGAAGGGTGGACCCATGAGACGGTTGTAGTTAGTGGATGTGGGAGGAAAGGATCTCGTGGAGGCGACCCTTAGATTTCATGTAAGATGATGGATAGTAAAGAAAAAGACGATGTGTTATTATTCTGTATTTTCTGTGTATAATGAGTTATTATATTGTTGCTCTGCGAATTGTAAGGTAAGGGGCTAGTAGGGTTGAGATTATCTACTGAGTTTCAAAACTCATTAAGTGTCGTTGGGCTGGCGTTTCATGCCAGGAAATCAAGAGATCGAAGAGCAGAATCCACTGCAAGATGATCCGTATCAGGGTGAGGACCTCCCAACTGAGGAAGGGGAGTTTGTTGAGCCTTGGAGGCCATACCCTTAGAAGCTCTGTCATTTCAATGTACCTTTAATTAAATTGTCATAAGTGTTATCACATTTGTCAAACTCTATTTCATTTTGTTGGTTTGTAAAACAATTAAGTAGGTTTGAATTTGGTTTTTGTGGTTTCCTTGCTAAACTCTGTTTAATAAAATTTTATTTCTTATATATCAATTTTATGAATTATTAAATCAGTTGAAAATGATTTAATTAACGTGTCCGAAAATCGGGGCATTACAGGAGAGTCCTCCTCACAGAAAGCAAAGCTGCGGCCTTATTCTGGAAATAGTAGCGCGCTGTTTGGTAACAACAACTACTCCAATATAGCTACAAGTGGGAGCAATGCTCTAGCTTTTAACTCCAATCGCGCTGCCAATGTCAATCATGTTTAAAACACCCAAACCTTCCAGGCTTGAACCCAACCTCGGAGCTTCTCTGTCTTCGAGGTGCCTTTATCCGCAGTGACAGAGAAACTTGTCAAATCTGGGCACCTCAAACCTTTGACCCCAACTTCCCCACCAAAAGTCCTACCTTCTGGTTACAGGCCTTACTTCTTCTGTGCCTTCCACCAAATGCCTGGCCATCCCACTGACGCATGCTATCGTCTTCGACATGAGATTCAAGATCTCATTGACAATGTCATGGTTCAAGTTCCACTAAAGCCCAATATCATTTCCAACTCCTTACCTCAACACCACTTTGACCCTCTGGTTGGTCAGATGTCTATCACCTCGACTCAAATCAACCCTAGCTCCACCATATTCAACCCTAGCCACTATATTGTCCCAGAAAGTCAACCCAAACCAATCGTATCCATCCCGTTCGAACTGGAGATTAACATGATGGCCATACGTTGGGAAATTAACAGTAATGAGGAGCTTACAAAGGAGCAGGCTGACGAGCTGAGATCCATTGTTCAAGGAAGCATCGAGTAGGTTTGGTCGAAGAAGCTGAGGAAGCCGAAGTGCTATTGCTTGGGTCGGAGATCCTCTAAATCCTACCTCTCTATGAGAAAGGCAAGGGTAATTATAAAAATTGTCTTTTCAAACCACGTTTAGTTTGCATTGCGTTTTGTCTGAGTTTGGCACATAGTCTTTTAAGTCTGTCTAAGTCTAGCTCTGAGTCAGAGGTTGTGCCTTTTAGCCCTCCACGTCGTAGCTTTCGTTTCAAGTTTTGAGTCTACTGTACTTTGCAACCCCGAGGGTTTTCATGATATGCATTATCTTGCTTTTAAATACTTTGCTGGCTTTTGAATAAACTGTGTCGACCCTGACGGCGAAGGGATAGATTTCGATGGGATCATCCCTAAGGATATGTGTTCCCTCATCGAAAGGGAAGACGAAAGGCATGCTCAGCCTAGTAATTGAAATATTAGTTTTCAAATAAACTTGAAAGACGAGGTAAACCCTCGAATGGTTCAAATTGGTTTAACACTGTCCCCAGTGAAGCATTGTGCCCGATGAGACAGGCCCGAAGAATTCATTGATGTCTTGTCATGGTTTCATAAAGACATGTCTACATTGATCCAGGGACAAAGAAGCATCAAGTCCCCTTACTCCAGGCCTCGTACCGTGTTCAAAGCAGCAACAATGGCGTTCCGCCAAGCACAAGTTAGAAAATGTAAAAATGGCCTAGAGCGAGGCATGTCAGCTGAAACACTCTGGACCCTGTGCTATCAAAGCCATTTTATCTGGGGCTATGGCCAAAGATCATCAACCTCGATGGCAATGAATTTAATACCTTGGTCAACCTGGATCAACAAAGTGTTGTCTTTCCCTGAGAGAAGCTCATTGGGCTGAAACCCCAAGGGTGGGCAGTTCCAAGCAAAAGTTAGAGTAGCCTAGACCGAAAACCTATGAAGGTGGTCTAGGCAAAAGTAAATAGGCAATATTCAAAAGCTTGCTAGATCGAAGACCCGAATGGGCGGTACTAGGCAAAAGTTAGAGCGTAAAAGGAGAGGTAAACACACGAGTGAACCTTGGCCTGAACTTCGTTTTGACCTGATTCCCTAGAATGTGGGATACGTAGGCAGTCTCTCTTCGAGACTCGGTCACAATCCATCAATTTGATCCAAGGCTTTGGTACATCGTCGTGGTCGAGAAGAAGACAAGCTTCATCTGTGCAAAAGGGGGAAAAACTATCGGCTTTTAATCTTATTTCAAACTACTACTTCAATTTCAAAGCTGAGCAAAAGATTTTAAGTATAAAAAATAGAACGAAATGCTTGCAAGGCTTAATGGCTCACAGTTTATTCAAAGTTCAGCGAGGTCTAGTGTGAGCAGCTGCAACGAATTTGTAGTCACGCGCGCTAGTTTGAGGTTCGCGCGTGTTTATTCAAAGTAATGTGCGTTGGTCTCAAATCTGCGCGCCCGTGTTCAATTCAAGCAACAATCAATAGCAGTCAGCTACTGCCTTTGAATGTCATTCAAGGGGCTTTTACTAAGTTTTGTCATGCCATACAGGTCATATGGACCTACTGTGACTGCACGGGGGTGTCGGTTTCAGTCCGGGCCTATATGTGTCATCGTTTGCATATCTTATGTCCATTTTTGTGGCATTTTTCCAGTTTTCAGTCCATTGTCATGTCGAGATGTTTTTCTTGGTTCTATTCATTCATACAGGTCTTTGTATCTATTTTGACCTTGCAAGTGTCAGTTTTCACCTGTTTAGGGATATTGTGAGTTTTGGCATGTTAATACCCAAAATTTCATTATTTTCCATGTGTCTAAGAGTCCGTATCGCATTTGGGGACTCTTTTTCCTTTCTGTTTGAGCTAGGCGAGTTTGTACATGTGCGCATATCTGTCTATTCACTCAGCTCACTTGTCAATGCAAATTAGATATTAGGGATTTGGTTTATACATTCTCTTAGATACTTGCAAAGGGAATCAATAAACTGGAAAATGCAATTTTTACATTGTTACCCTAACATCAGTAATCCATGAGTAGTGGAATCTCGTGAACGGCAAGGGCACGTCATCCCAGCGCCAAGCAAAGCATGTCTATGGGGCACATCTGCCCAAAGCATCAACGAAAAGAGCACGTAGGCCCAATGCCGTTTCTAAATGTCAACTGGGGCATGCCGGCCTGTTCAACGTCTATCTATCTGGGTGTGCATCGCAGAAGCAAAAGACAATAAAGTAATGAGGCTTAGTGGTAGCCCTTAGGCGTCATTGTCCTCTAAGTAGCCGCCCTTAGCTTGCATCTACATTTTGTGCATTCAATTTAGTATACATATCATTGCATATTGTATATTGAAATGTTGAAAATACAGAAAGATTATCAAGTGCCAAAGCACGCCTATCCAGTATCGAAAGCAGCAAGTAATCAGGATTTTCGGGTTCATACATAGGATCTAGTCACTACTGGAACTGGAGTCGGAACTGCTGCTTTGGTATAGTGCAGCTGTAAGAAGGGTGCCATACGCCGTTCTCTTTATCCCTTTCTCCATGGTAAATGTCAAGCATACAGCATCTCTGTCCCACTCTGCCAATCCACGGGGGCACGATCTGCCCGTCTCAATCAATGGCGGCACGGTCTGCCCATCTCAACCATCCTGCCCGTCTCAATCAATGATGGCACGATCTGCCCGTCTCAACCAGCGGCGGTACGATCTGCCCGTCTCAATCAATGGCAGCACGATCTGCCCATCTCAATCAACGACAGCACCATCTGCCCGTCTCAACCAACGACGGCACAATCTACCCGTCTCAACCTGTAGACACCCCAATTTGGCCTAACGATTATTTCAAGTCTCACCTTGGGGACCATCCCGACGATGATATGGATACAGTGATTTGCTGATTGACTTCTCATGAACCCATGGACTTATGGTGAGTACTTTGAGCCACTTAGAGGACCCAATCAAGAGCCATATAGCCTTTCAGACAGAAATATAGTATCCTAGGAGAATCTTTGAATCGGTCAAGGCCTCAAAATTCACAGGAATTTAGCGAAGGGAGAAAAGAAAGTCCAAACCAAATGACTTAAAATGCAAACGGTCAATGCCGTTAAAGGAATTCAACCACTGATCAAGGACTGGTTGTGCCATGTGTAAAGCAACTGTTGCTGACAATGTTACCGAGTTCGTAGAACGTGTACTTATAGGCTAAATTGAGTCCTAATCGGAGTCGGATTCTAAAATCTGCATTAACCAAGTCGGTCTCTCGGTCGATACTTCGATATAACAGCCGTAGGATCGATTCCCCAGCCCATCAAAATCGGGGCTGACTCAAAGTCAATCCTAAAAAGACAAATCGATCCCTCAGCCGCTAGATCGATGGCTTGGCCGCAAGAACGACTATTTTACAAAGAACTTCGACGGTTCTGCTTGTTGATATACAATTTTCATGCTAAACAAAGCGGCACATAAACAAAAGCATACACAATCATGTATCGGAACAAAAGACATTGTTCATTACACAAAAGCTTTTTTACATCACAAGGTGGATCATCCCATATTTCCTAAACAAACTATACATCAATTTCCTGTCGAACTAACCTATGCAGGAAGAAAAACAAAAGAAAGGAAGGAGAAGAGGATGCCGAATCTTTTGGTGGTCCGAACACCAGAGACCAGCCACAAAAAAAGAAGAGGATACCCCCGAGGCAACGTGTACCAAAGAAGCACTGCGGTGCAGAAGAGACGCCACGTGGCACAGAAAAACCACCATACTGCGTACAAGAGCCACCCCAGAAGTTCCGCGTCATGAAAGCAAGCCCCCATGCGAGGTTCCCTAATCAAGCGTCAAGACAAGACCGAAAACATCGCAGACTCCCTCCGCGATCACTAGTCGCACGTCGCCCATCACCCGGATCCGACAGGAATGAAGCAGAGAAAGGGGGGGAGAGATCCTCGATGGAGTTCTCGGAGGAAGAGAGAACGAAGAGAAGAAATAGAAGGCAGAGAAAATGAAATAAAATTGTAACGCCCCTAATTTTGGGAACGTTAAATAAACCTTTTTATTGAAAATCTAAATAGAGTCTGGTTCATTATTACATCATAATTCTCACAAAAGTACTTTTATTACACAAGGGAGGGAAACTAGGGTTCTAACTACAGCTCTGCCTACTCCTCCATCCGAGCTAGCTCTTCATTTCCAAAGGCCTCCAAGGTGTATAGCTCACCTCGATCATCTACAAAGTCTGACACATTATACCAGCGTCGCCACCGATATAATATGTCAGGGTCATCAAAGGTAACACCATGAGTTACAAGAGCTTAGTAGAATAATACTATACCCACTAACCCATAACTTACAAACAATAGATCATGACGATAACGATTTCCACGTAGTACATGCATGTTTGACAAAACATCTAACGATGACACATCCACATTCACTATCCAAACTAACGTTGGTGTCCATGATTTTTTGTGTTTCTCCTATGTGACTCATCATAGATCGTGTCTCATATTCATTTACCAAATCAACATTTGTAAAATCATTTTTACACACCCAACCTCGGTTCCGCCGCCCCGGGTGCCCGGGTATCCTTACAATGGTTCCGCCGCTCTGGTTCCTATTGGCACACAAAACATGGAATTTGGCATTGGCTTTTCTCCACGGATAACCAACCCACAATTCAAAACCCTCGGTTCCGCTGCTCCGGGTTCCCGAGTATCCCATAATGGTTCCGCCGGTTCGGGTTCCCATTTGGGTTTTTGAAAATTATTAAAATAATTGTGTTGGCTCCTCTTCGCGGATAACCAAACCACAACTCATCCCTCGGTTCCGCCGTTCCGGGTTCTCGAGTATCCTCACAATGATTCTGCCGGTTCGGGTTCTCATTGGGTCTTTTGCAAATGTTTTCACACACACACACACACACACCACACAATGCGCTGCCAAGTCTGGCCCCATTGTGGTTTCAAAACTAATCTTGCCTTTATCACACCCTAGGTCTCATGTTTCTACTTTCTCGTTTTCTGTGTTTCGTTTTTATGCAACGGCTCCGCGGTAGGACATTTCACGTATACATAAATCATTCAATGTAATCTTAAAACTAAACTAGCAAGATCATCCAACTCTATGTTATTTCTCATGCTGGAATTCCAACTTAAAGCATAACGCCACATGTACGGATGCCTTTGGAGTGGAGACCACTTATGCTTTATCACACAACCACAAGTAATCTTAGTAAACATGTATACATTCTCATAACCATCCAAAAGATCAAAATACGAATACTTACAATCAAACGTTAAATTATTATCTTTCAGAACTCGTTCTTTCTTTCTTTTTTGAAAGTTTAGAACAACATATGTTTTTCCGAAAAATAAAGTTGATATGTACATGTTCAACATACTCCCCTTCCTTTTCATCTTTTTAAGAAAAACCTTTTTCAAGTTTTCTCATGCATTTCTCAACATACAAGCTTCATACATTTATATTTCGAGTTTAAAGGATAAGAAAAATCTTAACGTATACTTAGAGTAAGTAAGTAACGGTATTATACGTATACTTGGAGTTAGAGTGTAAGGATATTCTACCGTTCTTCTTGGCGGTAGGGCGGCTACGGGAAGGTGAGTTGCTTTTCGGACGGAGTGACTTCCTACGGTAGCT
The DNA here is from genome assembly GCA_014282245.1 of Rhododendron simsii. Lineage (NCBI taxonomy): Eukaryota > Viridiplantae > Streptophyta > Magnoliopsida > Ericales > Ericaceae > Rhododendron > Rhododendron simsii. The sequence goes on from CM024954.1 coordinate 28,517,926, forward strand.
TCGAAAGAGAAAGGATTTCTCTTAAAACTAGTTCTTGACTACACTACCTTACTTTTTGGATTGAGGGGATGGTCGAGTGGTGGTTTAGTGGCGGTCTTCGATGAGTGTAGACACCCTATTCTGGACTGTCCAGATTAGTTTACTTACGGTCTTTGATTCCCCAATGATGAATACGGTCAAGAACATCCCGAAATTGTTGGTGTGTTTGAGATTTGAGCATCCCAAACCTCTTTCAAACCCCATTTCAAACCTCATTCAAACCCTTTCAAACTCCATTTCAAACCTTTCAAGCCAGAACCAAACGGCCTCAGCGAAACCCTACTTGCTTGCGTCAGTGCTGTGCTGGCGTGCCCTGGAAGATTGCCACGTGTCAGTTATTGACCGTTGACTTAGTTACCACTAACGCACACAGGTATGGTTCTGGCGCACGCCAGTCAAATCCAGTCAAAGCTCACTATTCAACCACGTGCTCGAAACTGTTGTGCCACTTAGGACACTATTTGATCAGCTGAGAAGTGATTTCGGGCAGAGGATGTTCCCCCACTCTCATACACACCTCCCATCATCTCTCATCTTCATTAAAACATGTGGGACTCCTCTTCTTAACCTAACCCACCTCTTAACCCAACTGGTTACCCCTCTGTCTTCAGTCCACCCTTGGTCTATAAATACACCCCTTGCATTCATTTGCAAGAGGTTACTCTATTAAGAGCTCTCAACTTTCTTCCTCCCTTTGTGGTCTTCTTGCTTCCTCTCTTCTCCTCCATTGAAAGAGTAAGCAAGCAGCCTATCCATACACCATCCACACCCATACATTCATCCTCCATCCTCCAAACACCAAGCTCAAGCTCAAACATTCCATCAAAACTCAATCCGGAAAGGTATACCACCCTTTCGTAAGCCCTCTGTTCTGACCCCTGACGGGTGCTAGCACGGTCAAGGCCGGTAATCAATACCAGTCCTGGCCTTAAAGCTAGCAAGTTTCAAAGATCGTGCGTGGCTATCATTGGCGCACGCCAGTAATGTAGAGCCGTACGCCAGTTATGGTGGCACGTGCAATACTGGTGTGGGGATCACTGATCATCCACTTCCTATTTTCCTTTTCCTTTCATCACCTTATTGCATGCTAAAAACCAGTCTACTGCTTTCTGTATTCCAAAACTGCTTAGCTGTAACTTTCAATACTTGCTTCTATTTGCTTTAGAAGGCCTCCGGGTTCTTTCTAGTCATGTTCCAGAGCCCAGAAGGTGTAAAAGCCAAGCACTGGACAAGAGGTAAAACTAGTGTACGGTTTCTCACGGCTGGCGTACGGCAATCACACCAAGGTCCAGTGGCTGGCCCTTGCATCATAGCTCAATCTTGGCCTCTTGTTATCTCCCCACTCTGTGTATGGGGTTTCCTGTCTACTTTCATGGCTTCAAGCCATTTCATCTGCCTGTAATCTATATATATGCTGCTATTAAACTGTGTGGTTTGTTCTGGGTGTGCACTGGTCCATTTCAGAGCCCGGAGGTTTGAGAGATAGGAGCTGTGGGTTTAGACCTACCGGCGCAGGCCAGTCTTGTAGTGGAGTACGCAGGTCGTCTCCGTATGCAGTGGCCTAGCCAGTGCATATAGGTTTTCTCCTGCGTGCATCACGCTGGATCAGTGTGTTCCAGTTGTTTAAAGCGCTCACAGGTGCTTGTTCTCATTCTATATTCATTGCTTCAATCAATCATCTATAACATTTTGTCACATAAATGCAACTTGTTACAGTTTTAATCCCCTTTTAACTATTTCCCCTACCCTAATTGGCTAAAAAATGATTAATGAGAGAGAAAAGCAAATGTTTTATAAAATGCCTGAGTAGAGACCGATTTCCGGATCGGGCGAGAGGGGCGCCATAAAACCCTTCCCCTCTCGTAACCTGGCTCCCGAACCTCAGATATCGAAGGTGATGACGGACCAGTCTACGCCTTATTCAATATCAAAACATTTCAAGTTCGGTTCCTTGGGTGATTCACCGCTAAAACCCGAGTGGCGACTCTGAATCGAAGCGTCTCGCCGCACTTTTCAAAAGAGGGCCACACCCAAATTTTTCATAATAAAAATTTTCAAGGGCATGTGCCCACAGTGACGACTCCACTGGGGACCATTGCATTGATCAATATTTGGCAATTAATACATGAATGAACAATTTTCAAAAGTCTGTCAAAACAGTACACTCCGCGCTGCTGAAGAATGGAATGGTAACGTAACAGGATCTCAGCATCCGACCAATACGAACTGGGACTTTTACTATTGTTCATTTGCGTAGTTTTCTCCAAATATTGATTAATAAAAGTGAGCCAAGCTTAAAAAGGCATTTTTCAAAACTTTGCGTTTCTTTATCGTTCAAATCATTCTTTGGTATTCTTCATTTGCATCGATGTTGGCTAGCCCCGTGAGGTGTTTTGGTTAACTGGCACTGTTTACTGGAGCCTGTGGTCCTCAAACGTCCAACAACCTTGGACGATGATGAGTCGTAATATCGCTTGACCATTGCTTTATTACACGCATTGCAGTGGGAGGTATACCGCGGCTCAAGTCAGAGGAACCCCTTAAGCCCAAACCGGCCTCTACATGCGTACAAAGCACTAGAACCTTTCAACCTAAGATAGGAGCCTGTAGGGTAGGATTACTTGCATCTAACCCCACAAACTGTCTATGTGTTATTGCTTTCCCTATCGCATGCCTGTACATACATTCATACCGTTTTGCGTAGGAGCATGCTAGGGCGGCTTTATGGTTGTCTCTTGTCAAGTCTGTCTCATGCCTATTAGGACGCTGCTTAGACCGATGACGAGTCGTGCATCTCGATGTTGCATGTTATCAAATTTTCAAGTCCTTGAATCAATGAGACTTTGGGAAATCAAGACTTTCTAAGTCATTGTCTAAACCAGATCAAAGTTTCAAAAAACTAGGAACAACAAAGAGGATGCCGTGATACTTACACCATCCAGGTTAAAGTGCTAATCACTAACACCATCAAGGCTCTAGCACAGTGCTGCTTACGCCGCCCCGGTTCCAGCATCACATCATCTACACCGAGTTATTTTGACCTCCAAAGTTGAAACTTCGAGAATGGGGTAGTCAAAGGCTTAGTCTATTTTGACATCTCTTAGTGTTAGTCGATTCAAATAAGGATACAACGTTGAAAAGAAATCTGAGGATTCTGGCAGCATCCGAACATCGTGAGACAAACTCGTTTCTAGAGTCTAGGAGGACACCGACGACGATGACATGCGCATTGTATTCCTTCAAATTCTTTCAAAAGCTTGTTGCAGGAATGCCACTGAGTTCTCATTTACGTTGCTGTCCAAAGCTTTAGGCCATCACCCTCATTGATCATACACCCAAAATGGCAGCACAAGCAGAGCTGGCTGAGCTGAAGAGGGCTGTACAAGAAATGAACCAGAAAATGGACAAACAAATGGTTATGGTCCAGGGGCTAGTTGACCTTTTCACCTCCACCATGTCAAACCCGGATTTGGGGCTAATCAAAGAACCTCCTCAAGCCTACCACACTCCAGTGGTCGGAACCAAGCAATGCCCGAAGGACATGTTCAAATACTTGGCTGAATTTCATGAAGCCAGGACTCGCCTGAAGGAGAATACTGGATCCTTGTTCAAAGCCAATGCCGAAAGGGAGGATATGCGTGACAACAAAATCAATTCCAAAGGCAAAAGAGTGCATCATGTTGATGGTGCATTATTGTGTAGCTACAAAGCGAGCAAAGGTTCCACTTTGAATCCTCAATCCGGTCGTCGGAACCCACCAAGGACTTTCTCCTGCTTCTTCACACCTTTGTCCTCGGTTTATGAGAAGGTCCTCGAAGCTGGCTTCCTCAATCCACTCCTGCCAACTCCTTCACCTCGAACATTCCCGGCATCGTACAATTCAAATGCCTACTGTGCTTTCCATCAAATGCCTGGCCATCTCACCGATGCCTGCTTCCGCCTTCGACATGAAATTCAAGATCTCATCGATAATGGCACCATTCAAGCTCCACCCCCATCAGAGCCCAATGTCATGTCCAAATTCATGCCTCAACACGGTTCCAACCCATGTGTTAGCCAGATATCCATTAGCTCCACTCAAATCAACCCAAGCTCCACCATATTCAATCCTAGCCTCTACATCATCCGAGAAAATCAATCCAAGCCCATCTTGTCTCTCCCATCCGAACCCGAGGTTAACCTGATGGCCATAGGTGCAGTTGGGGTCCTCACTACCGACACTTGGATTGATAGTGATGAGGAGCCTGCAAAGGGGGAATTCAAAGGGAAGCTTAATCATTCAAAGGCGAAGACGAGCTCGGCAATCATGAGAGTTTGGGGCTATTGTTCAAAGAGTTCTCTCAAGTGGGTTTGGCGGAAGAAGCTGAAGAAGCCAGTCTTACATATCCATTCTGCAAGGAAGTCAAGCTCCACTCAAATCACAAACAAGTCCTAAAGCTCTGAGTCAGTTTGTGCCTTTTGGCCCTCCCGTATATTCAATTCGAGTCTTTTTGTTGTACTTCGCTAGATATGCATTATCCTCTAAGTACTTTTGAATAAATCATCCGAGATAGGAATCAATCCAAGCCCATCTTGTCTCTCCCATCCGAACCCGAGGTTAACCAAGCTGATCTCGGCCATATGTGCAGTTGGGGTACAACGCCAATAGGAAATCACTACATAGCTTACCAACAAACGATCATAGACACTTGGATTACGATAGTGATGACTCGTCGTAGCCGTGTGCAAAGGGGGAATTCACAAGGGACAGCTTAATCATTCAAAGGCGATTGCATTGGCTCCTCTCCGCGGACGAGCTCCCATGGGAACGCACACACACAATCACAATGGTTCCGCTAGAGTTTGGGGCTATTGTTCAAATGACTTTCTCGGTTTTCGTGTCTCGTTCTCTCATTCATCGTAATCCAACAAGATTATCCAACTCTATATTTAACATGCTCAAATCAACGCTTAAAGCATAACGCCACATGTTCGGACGCCCTTGGAGTGATAAATCACTTATGCTTTATCGTGTCACAAGTAATACAAGCAATTCATATATTCAAGTTCATAACTTTCCGAAAGATCAAAATACGTGTACTTGAAATGAAAAGTAAACAAAGATCACTTTCTTTGAAACGGAAGATAACGAGATCTTACATATACATAGGGATAGGGTAAGAGTATCCTACCTTGATCCGAAACTAGTCGGGGCCGAATAAGCAAGGTTGAAAAATTCTACGGGCGGTGAATCTGGACCGAACTTCGGACGGCAGTAACTCGGTCAATCTTTGGCCGAATAAAGTCGTTCTTGGGTTGAAATCGAAGATCTCGAAACCCTCTACAATTCTCGTGAAGAAAGTTAATCCTAGAAACTACTCTAAGAAGGAGAAAACTGGGGATTTCCGAAGGGCAGTAGGCTGCCAGGGACTGGAATCCGAGATTTCTAGAGAGAAGGAAGAGCAAAGAAGTGAAGGGGTGAGTTTTGAAGCTTGGAATGGCTTCTATTTATAGGCAACACATTGGCCCTCTCTCCTCTTCTCAATGGCCGGCCCCCCTCTCTCTCTCCTTCCCTCAATTGACACTTGGCATGCCAACAAGAAAGATCAAGGCCTAACCTTAGGCTTGCATGGCTAGATTGTGATTCTTGCAAGACTTGGTGACCAAGGAGGTGTGAACAAGATTAAACAAATGGGAATTGTACAATGAAGGACAATAGAGGTGGTTTCTTAGCTAGGAAGGAAGATACACCAAGGATTTTAAGTACAATGAAAGATCAAGGATGGTACAACCAACTTTCCTTCTTCTTTCCTTCATTCCTTCCTCTCTCTCTCTCTCTCCCCCTCCCTTTGGCCGGCTGGTCCTCTCTCTCTCTCCCTCTCATTCTCTTGCCAAGGTACAAAAAATGAAAGAAAACCAATAAAAAAGTAGTACTTTGGTACATAAGATCAAAAGTAGCCTTAAGAGGCTAGGATTCTCCTTTAACCCAACAATTGGGCACATGGTACTTTAAGGCAATAAGTATAATATAACCATGTACCTTGTACACTAGGAAGAATCAAATCTCTAATAGAAAATAAACAAAGGGTACTACAAGAATCTAGTACTAAGTACTCTCCTATTAAAAAATGGGTACTTTGACACATGGGTTTAAAAGAAAAAGATTAGTCTAATAAACCCCATGTACTTTGAAAGATTCACCCTATTATCCAATGGGTAAAATTTCCCCTAACTTCTATTATCCAATGGAAAATAGCTATTAGGTAACTTTTATTTACTAAAATAATTCAAAAAGTACTTTAAAGTAATTAAAAAGTATTTTCCTTAATATCCTAGTACTTTGGCCAAGTATACCTTTAAAATAAACAATTGGGGTTCTATTATCCAATGGATAATAGTTTCCCTAACAATCTTTGTCCAATGGACAAAGAGTAAAACCAAAATAATTAAAAAGAAAAATGAATAATCCATTCTTGTTCTAGGGTTCAAAAAGTTCAAAGTGTCCAAGGGGGGCAAAACGGTCATTTTGCGGTTAGGGAAAAGTAACCAGATAGCTTCCTAGCTTAGTTACTCCAACTAGATGGTCAAAAGCTAGTTAGGCTTGCTAAGTAGGCCAAAGCGCAAATAAACGAAAGTTTAAGGGCAAAAATGTAATTTTGACAAACCACAAGGAAATTAAGGAAATCGAAATTTTTAACGACCGAAAATCAGGGTCGTTACATGTTCCCTCTCCGAAAGGGAAGACAAAAGGCATGCTCAGCCTATTAAAAGAAGAAGTAATTTCAAGTAAACTTGAAAGATGAGGTTGACCCCCGGATGGTTCAAATTGGCTCAGCGCTGTCATCAGAAGAACATTGCGCCTGTTCAAACTTGTTCAAAGAATTCAACAACATCTTGGCATGGTCTCACAACGACACGCCTGGCATTGAGATAAAGAAGCATTGAATCCCTTGCTACCGGATGCCAAGCCAGAAAGCAGAAGCTCAGAAGGCTCCAGGCCTTGTACCATGTTCAAAACAGCAACAGCAACGTTCAATCAAGCGCACATTAAAAAGGTGCGAAAGTGGCCTAGAGCAAGGCATTTCCAACCAAAGCTGTCCAGATACTTTCACTATCAAAATCATCTCATCTGGGGCTGCAGTCAAAGATCATCGACCTCGACGGCGACGAATTCAATACCGTGGTCAATATGGATCAATTCAAGTGCTACTTTTTCTTGAGAGAAGCTCGTTGGATCGAAAACCACAAGGGTGGGCGATTCCACGCAAAAGTTAGAGCAGCCTGCTAGACCGAAAACCTAAGGAGGTGGTCACCTAAGGAGGTGGTCTAGGCAAAAATAAATAGGCAAAAAGTCGAAAGTTCGCCAGGCCGAAAACCTGATAAGGTGGCACTTGGCAAAAGTTAGAGCGTAAAAGGAGAGGTAAAAACACACGAGTGAACCATGGCCTGAACTACATTTTGACCTGATTCCCCAGAAGGGGATACGTAGGCAGTTTCTCTCTTCGAGACTCGGTCATAATCTATCAACTGGATCTCAAGTTTTGACTTTGGTGCACCATGTTGGTCGCCTGAACTATGTTTTGACAAATCCCTCATTGAGGTTCGGCCATAATCTATCAACTTGATCCATGATTGACGTTTTGATGTACACCAAAGGATAGGCAAGGTCGAGAACAAGACAAGTTTCATTGGAGAATCAGAAGGGGGAAAACCTTTCATCTTTCAATCTTATTTCAAATTCTTCTTCAATTTCAAAGCTGAGCAAAAGCCTTAAAATATCTGAAGCCTTAAAATATCTGAAGCATAAAAAACAGAACGAAATGCTTGCGAGGCCTAACGGCTCACAGTTTATTCTAAGTTCAGCAAAGTCTGGTATGAATAGCCACAACAGACTTGTAGTCATGCGCGCTAGTTTGAGGTTCACGCGATTGTTCAAAGTTATGCGCGTTGGTCTTAAACCTGTGTGCGCTTCTTCAATTCGAGCAATAGTCAGAAGCAGTTAGCTATTGCCGCCGACTCATCTTTTTCCATCTAAAATTCAAAGCACCTCAAATATCATTCAAGGGAATTTTGCCAAGTTTTGTCATGCCGTGCAGGTCATGCAGACCAAATATGATTGCACGGAGGTGTCGGTTTCAGTCCGGGCCTATACAAGCTATCCCTTTGCGTCTTTTTGCCCATCTTTTCTACATTTTTTTGAATGTTTCAGTCTGTTTCCTATTTTGGGGCATTCTCCTCAATTTTGTTTGTTCGTACAGGTCATTGTACATCTATTTGACCTTACGTAAGCATCAGTTTCACCTATCTACGGGATATTTGAATTTTGGCTCATTAATGCCTAAAATTTCATTATTTTTCGTGTGTCCAAGAGTCCGCATCCAATCCTGGGGCTCTTTCTCCCTTTTCGTTTTGAGCTAGGCAAGTCTGTACATATATGTGTGTCTGTGTGTCGATTCAGCTTGCTTGTCAATGCAAATTAGATATTAGTGGTGGGTTTATGCGCTCTTTCTCAAAGGAGAGTCAATAAGCTGAAAAATGCAATTTTTACATTGCTACCCTAGCATCTATAATCCATAAGCAGTGGAATCTCGTGAACAACAGAGCATGTCAGCCCATGGCAAAGCAAATCACATCTATGGGACACATCCGCCCAAGCATCAAGGAAGGGGCACACAGGTCCAATGTCGTTTTTACGTCAACTGAGGCACACCAGCCCACTCAATGCCCCTCTATTTTGGCACGCAAGCCCGAAACTCCAAAAGCAGAAGGCAGTGAAGTAAGGAGACTCGGTGGCAATCCTCAGGCGCCATCGTCCTCTTAGGAGCCACCCTTAGCTTGCGTTTGCATTTTCAATTTGTGCATATCATTGCATATTGTATATCAACTGTTGAAAACAGGAAAGGTCTATCAAGTGTCAAAGCATGCTTGTCCAGTATCGAAAGCAGCAAGTAATCAGGATTTTGGGGGTTCATACCTGGGATCTAGTCACTACTGGAGCCGGAGCCGGAGCCGCTGCTCTAGGATGGTGCAATTGTAAGGGGGGTGCCACATGCTGTTCTCCCTATCCATTTCTCCATGACAAATATCAAGCACACGGTCAATCAACGACAACCAGCCATGTCGTCCTTTAAATCAATTCAATCAATGACGACCAGCCATGTCATCCTTCAAATCAATTCAATCAACGACGACCAGCCATGTCGTTGTTCAAATCAATTCAATCAACGACGATCAGCCATGCCGTTCTTCAAATCAATTCAATCAACGATGACCAGCCATGTCGTCCTTTTCAATCCTTCAACAACGATTAGCCATATCATCCAATCAATCAGCACAACGACGGCCTGCCTGTCCAAACAGTCTATAAGAATCGTCCGCTTATCCTGATCCACATCTATCTACAGTGAGTACAGCTTCCAACAGTCTTATTGCTCTGTCTCAGATGGTCTTTGATAGGGAGATTGGCTCTGGTTCCCAACAGATGGAATTTAACCTACCTGACATGACTTATTCGTGATTGTTGGAGTTTTCTTTATGCCGAAGAAGGTTCGATCCCCAGGGTTAATGATTTGTCCGCAACTGATTATTCCCCACAAGAATCCGCCTCGGCATTCAATGATGGTCTGCCCATCCCCGTTTCCCAACAGAGTTCAAACCCTCTTTCAACCAACTCAACGATGGTTCAACGAGTCATCCTTCAGTGATGACCCACCGTCTCAAATCAACGATGATTCAACTAGTTGTTCTTCAGTGAATGACCCACCGTCTCAAATCAACGATGGTTCAACGAGTCATCCTTCAGTGATGACCCACCCTCTCAAATCAACGATGGTTCAACGAGTCGTCCTTTAGTGATGACCCACCGTCTCAAATCAACGATGGTTCAACGAGTCATCCTTCAGTGATGACCCACCGTCTCAAATCAACGATGGTTCAACGAGTCCTCCTTTAGTGATGACCTACCATCTCAAGGCAACAATGGTCTGTCCACCGGTCCAGTCCAATCCACAAACGGCATGTTCATCCTAAGGAATGATCCCCCGGTTCTGTCCAAGTCAACGACAATCAGAATAGCATCCAGCTTAATTCATCAACGGTGATCAGAACATCGTCCGGCTCAATTCATCAACGACGATCAGAATATCATTCAATAGGTCCGTTCGTCTGCAACTAACTGTTCCCCAGGAGAATCTGCTTCGGCCTGCCCCGAACAGATACCTTTACTTCAGTCTTGCTTCAAATGCATCTTCCAGCAACCTTATTGCTTTGTGTCGGATGGTCTTTAATAAGGAGATTGGCTCTGATTCCCAACAGATGGAATTTAACCTACCTGACACAACCTACCCGTGGATGTTGGAGTTCTTTGTACCGAGGACAGTTTGATCCCCATCAGCGGCGATCTATCCGACCAACCTCAAATCAACAACGGTCCACCCGTCCAATTTTCAAGTCAACGACGGTCCACCCGTCCAATTTCAAGTCAACGACGGCCCACCCATCCAATTTCAAGTCAACAAACGGTCCACCTGTCCAATGTTTCTCTTTCCCCAACGGAGTCGATGTTTTTGCACAATGGACCATTCCCCAGGAGAGTCCACATGATTTTGCCTGATCCGTTACGACGACAAAGTGGTGATCTATTCGTCCATCCAAATTCAAATCAAACAGGTTCTTTAAAGTTCATGCATTCTGGATAGCCTCGAAGAGGGTGTCTAGAAAACCTTTGACGTTACTTGTACCCAGTCAATGGTACTCCAAGTGCCGTCAAAGGGGGGCTACTGTACACACCCAATTCTGGACTATCCAAATTAGTTTACTTACGATCTTTGATTCCCCAATGATGAATACGGTCAAGAACATCCCGAAATTGTTGGTGTGTTTGAGCTTTGAGCATCCCAAACCTTTTTCAAACCCCATTTCGAACCTCATTCAAACCCTTTCAAACTCCATTTCAAACCCTTCAAGCTCGAACCAAACAGCCTCAGCGAAACCCTACTTGCTTACGTCATTGCTGTGCTGGCGTGCGCTGGTAGACTGCAACGTGTCAGTCATCGACCGTTGACTCAGTTACCACTAGCGCACGCAGGTAAGGTTTTAGGGCACGCCAGTCAAATCCATTCAAAGCATCACTATTCAACCACGTGCTCGAAACTGTTGTGCCACTCGGGACACTGTTTGATCGGCTGAGAAGTGATTTCGGGCAGAGGATGTTCCCCCACTCTCATACACACCTCCCATCATCTCTCATCTTCATTAAAACATGTGGGACTCCTCTTCTTAACCTAACCCATCTCCTAACCCAACTGGTTACCCCCCTCTCTTCAGTCCACCCTTGGTCTATAAATACACCTCTTGCATTCATTTGCAAGGGGTTACTCCATTAAGAGCTCTCAACTTTCTTCCTCCCTTTGTGGTCTTCTTGCTTCCTCTCTTCTCCTCCATTGAAAGAGTAAGCAAGCAGCCCATCCATACAACATCCACACCCATACATTCATCCTCCATCCTCCAAACACCAAGCTCAAGCTCAAACATTCCATCAAAACTCAATCCGGAAAGGTATACCACCCTTTCATAAGCCCTCTGTTCTGACCCCTAAGGGGTGCTAGCAGGGTCAAGGCTGGTAATCAATACCAGTCCTGGCCTTAAAGCTATCAAGGTTTGAAGATCGTGTGTGGCTATCATTGGCGCACGCCAGTAATGTAGAGCCGTACGCCAGTTATGGCAGCATGTGCAATACTGGTGTGGGGATCACTGATCATCCACTTCCTATTTTCCTTTTCCTTTTCCTTTCATCACCTTATTGCAGCTAAAAACCAGTCTATTGCTTTCTGTATTCCAAAACTGCTTAGCTGTACTTTCAATACTTGCTTTTATTTGCTTTAGAAGGCCTTTGGGTTCTTTCTGATCATGTTCCAGAGCCTAGAAGATGTAAAAGCAAAGCACTGGACAAGAGGTAAAACTGGCGTATCGTCTCTCATGGCTGGCGTACGGCAATCACACCAAGGTCTAGTGGCTGGCCCTTGCATCGTAGCTCAATCTTGGCCTCTTGTTATCTCCCCACTCTGTTTATGGGGTTTCCTGTCTACTTTCTTGGCTTCAAGCCATTTCATCTGTCTGTAATCTATATATATGCTGCTATTAAACTGTGTTGTTTGTCCTGGGTGTGCACTGGTCCATCCCAGAGCCCAGAAGTTTGAGAGATAGGAGCTGTGGGTTTAGACCTACCGGTGCACGCCAGTCTTGTAGTGAAGTATGCAGGTCATCTCCTTATGCAGTGGCCTGGCCAGTGCATACAGGTTTTCTCCTGCGTGCATCATGCTGGATCAGTGTGTTCCAGTTTGTTTAAAGCGCTCACAGGTGCTTGTTCTCAATCTATTTTCACTGCTTCAATCAATCATCTATAACATTTTGTCACATAAATGCAACTTGTTACAGTTTTAATCCCCTTTTAACTATTTCCCCCGCCTAACTGGCTAAAAAATGATTAACGAGAGAGAAACGCAAATGTTTTATAAAATGCCTGAGTAGAGACTGATTTTCGGATTAGGAGAGAGGGGTGCCACAAAACCCTTCCCCTCTCATAACCTGGCTCCCGAACCTCAGATATCGAAGGTGACGACGGACCAGTCTACGCCTTTTTCAAAATCAAAACGTTTCGAGTTTGGTTCCTTGGGTGATTCACTGCTAAAACTTGAGTGGCAACTCTGAATCGAAGCGTCTCGCCGCACTTTTCAAAAGAGGGCCGCACCCAAATTTTTCATAATAAAAATTTTCAAGGGCGTGTGCCCACAATGAGTTTCTCGAAGAACTTAGGAAGAACTTCAAGAACACTCAAGAACAAGAAAAACAAAGTAAGAACACAAGGATTTTCTAGAGAGAAATTGGAGGATTTGAAGGTGTGGGTTGAATGGCAAGTGAAGGGTGGTATTTATAACACAATTTGGACTCCCCCTCCCTCTCCCTTGGCCGGCCACTCTCTCTCTCTTTCCGCATGGATTTTGCTCCATTGAGTTGTCAAATCACATCACTAGGCATGCCATGACTTGTCATTCAATTTTTGGTTCAATATCTAGGTCATTATGAATGGTTTTTAGTCAAGTCTTGTCCTAGAATGGTTTGCTTGCAAGAAAGAAGGAGATGATTGGCTATGGATATGTTTAAAAAAGCCTAGAATGAGTTGTAAAGTTGTACCTAAGCTTGAGTGTAAGAATGGCCAAAGGATAGCTTGTGTAAGTGTCCAAAACACAATCACACACCTCACTCTCTCTCCCTCACTCTCTCGGCCTCTCTCTCTCTCTCTCTCTCTCTCTCTCTCCTGACGGCTCTCTCTCTCTCTGTCTCTCTCTTGTACTATGTACTTCTATAAATATATAAATAGATAACCATATATGTATATGTACATTAATGTACCAAGTAGTCTAGGATGAGAGGGGATGAGTGACAAGGCTTAGGTTGCTTCTTTTGGAAGCAAAGTGTTGGCTATGACTTGTCTTGTCCAAGTCATACACACATTGGCAAGTCAAATGTCCATTATCCAAGGAATAAGAATTTCCCTAGCATTTGTTGACCAATGCTTAAAGGAATATTGGTGATAATTAAGGTTTGAAATGACTTGGCATGGGAATAAATTGAATACTTCCTTTGGTATGACTTGTCTTATCAAGCATATATTGGCAAGTCAATGTCTATTATCTAATGGATAATATTTTCCCTAGCAATTATTGTCCAAAGGTCAAAGGTGTATTAATGGTAAGTAAGGTTGACAAAACTAAGCTTACTTCTTTTGGAAGTAAAGTAATGACATGGTCCATGATGACTTGTCAAATCAATGCTTCATTGGCAAACCAATTTCTATTAGCCAAGGGTTAGAACTTCTCTTACTATTCTTTATCCAATGGTCAAAGTGGTAAAGGTGAAGAATAGTGACAGTTACTATTCTTGACAAGACATAAAGGTGTCATGATGACTAGTACTATGCATGTGCAAGTCTTATTTCTATGGACCAACGGACAATAACTACCCTCCAAATTATTAACCTATGGGTAAAAGGTGATGGTGATGTCAAGATTATTCTAGATAAGACAACACATAGATTTGGGAGAGTATATTGTTCTATAAGTTGGGGAAAGTACACTGGCACATGGATTGGGATAAGTACAATGATACATATACTTCTAATCATCTAATGAACTAATAGGTAAGAATTTCCCTACTTTTGATTACCCAATGGACAAGCAATCATGTCATACTATTCATGACATGACAAGTTAAAGGTACTATGATGACATGGTTTTAATCAATGGTTACTAACTTTCCTAGGATTTATTATCCACTGGATATGTAATCATGTCACACTATTCATGACATGACAAGTCTAAAGTACAATGATGGATAGTCAAGTAATGTTATTATCCAATGGACAATAGTTTTCCTGGTTTCTGTTACCTAATGGATATATACATGGGTTCAAAAGGTTTAACTAGGTTTCTAGGAAGGTTCATAAAGTCCACCAGGTTTAACTAGGATAAACTAGTTATGGTAAAGTAACTAGCTTTACTGACTAGACAGTTAAGAATGAACTACACTTATTAAGTAAGATTTCCAACCAAGAAATGTAATTCAAAAATAAGTTTTATGCACATGGTAAATAACTCCGCTTGTCTTTAGAAAATGATTAGGTAGTTCGATGCATGAAATTCTATTTCTGAGTCCAGAATTTAATTATAACGAATTATTAAAAATTAAAAAGGAATTTTAAAAAAAATCCAAGTAATAAATAAAAGTTTAAATATTTAACGAAATTTTTATTTACCAAAAATCAGGGTCATTACAAAAATGCCGCAGGCTCGGCTTTTATAGGGCGTTGGAAATGAAGCGATTACGCGATCGAGGCTTCGATCCTTTAGCCAAGACATCAATTCTTCAACTGCTGAATCTATTTCTTGGCCTCCTAATCTATTTCCTACAACAGCAGCAAATCCTGCTCGGTGCACCAAATTCAAGCAAGAATGAGTTTTTGGGTCCGTGACCAACAAAGCCAATGATTAAACCAGCCTTGGGGGCATGCCCAAGCGCAAGGAAGCCCTCTCTCTATATCAACAAGCTCACTCAGTAGCCTCAAGCTCATCTAGCAGCTTCATTACCAACAACGGCTCTAATCTCGCCTAGCAGCTCTGAAGCTCATTATCTGCCAAGCCATGCATTCCCTATCATCCCAGCAGCTTCGCGGTAATTGCTGCCATCAAGCTACCTAACAGCTTTACTCCATACCTGCCATTTCTGCAATTCCTCCAGCATCTCAGCAACTCCGCAGCACCACGTGCTCACTATCACCAAGTCACTCAGCGACTCCATGCTCGCTATCACTCAGCAGCTCTACACTCGCCATCCCCGCAGCTCTACACTTGCTCCATCCTCCATACATACCACTTCAAGCTCCACGATCACTACCATCAAGTTACTCAGCGGCTCCAAGCCCATTATCTCATTGGCTCTATGCCCACTACTCAACGGCTCCACACCCATTATCTCAACGGCTCTACGCCCACTACTCAACGGCTCCAAGCCCATTATCTCAATGGCTTTATGCACACTACTCATCGGCCCCATGCCCATTATCTTAGCGGCTCTACGCCCACTACTCAGTGGCTCCACGCCCATTATCTAAACTGGCTCTACGCCTACTACTCAGCGGCTCTACGCCCATTACCTCAGCAGATCTACGCCCACTATCTCAACTGGCTCTATGCTGCCCCAACCAATAAGATATCATCTGTTCTAAAGCTCTGCGCTTGAATGCTCAAAATCCAACATTTTGAACGTTTGAAGCTCTTCGAATGCCCAACCACTGTGTACTCGACGCTCAAGTTCTACACTTGAATGCTTAAGCTTTACGCTTGAATGCCCAACCGCTGTGTACTGGATGCTCAAAGCCTATACTTTGAATGGCCGGACTCTACCCTTCGAATGCTCGAGCTTTACGCTCTGAATGCTCAAGTCCAGAACTTGAAAGAAGCTCTGCTTAAATCAAACACACACGCAGGGGCCCATGCACATAAGCATCAATCACATCGAGTCTGCATAACCATCATCATTAAAAAATCTGCCACATCTAACCACAATCATCATCACATATTCATATTTTGCATCTCTCTCTCACTCATGAAACAGGTCAATCTTGCAGTCAGTCGGCTCTACGCCTCCATTTTATTGATCAGTCCAGCGCCTCGATCCTTTGTCTCTACGCCAAAATTTATGATGGAAAAGCTCCATGCACAGACCTTCAGAATGCAACCAGCTCTACGCCTCTGTTCAATCACATCAAGCTCTAAGCACTGACACCTCAGGCTCTCGCCTTCATAGTACAACTGGCTCTACGCCTCAAATCTATCACTTCAAGCTCAAAGCTCCAACATTTCAGACTCTCGCCTCATGAGTGCAACTGGCTCCACACCTCGGTTCCCTTATCTCAATGCTCCGTGCTCTAGTTACTGGCCTCGTGCCCCCCATATCTCAAAAATTGGTGTCCGATTCATCCCCAACAGATGGTTTGGATTCCACCCAATTACATCTATTCCATCAAGCTCATTCGCAAGGATAGGCTACTTTACCGAGTTCCCCTCCGTCAAAGTAAGGATGATCATGAAAAGCAAATGACTCACCTGCTGTGTATTGATCTACCCCAAAATACTAAGAATGCTCTCTACAAAAATTCCCCCGGTAGCCCTGCGCTCCTTCAGCTACTCTCCACCAAAATCTTTGCATTGCCCAGGTACATCGCACTACGGCTTTTTAAGCTCTAAGGTACCTCTTTTATTTTTAACCCTCTAAACTTTTTATGTTCCTTTATCGCCTCCGAACTACGGTTGGTCTGAATTTCCCTTATGGAATACGTAGGCAGCCTCACAGCCTGACCATAACAAAAACTTTTTTCAAAAACCCCTTGGAATAGTGGTTGGACCAAATTGAGTTGCTTTTTAAAGCTTTGACTCTTACTTAAATATGTTTCGCGATTCGTCTTAGTTCAGTCAAAGAGGGGCATCTGTGGACACCCCAATTTTGCCAAAAGATTATTTCAAGTCCCACCATGGGGACCATCCTGATGATGATATGGATACAGTGATTGCTAATTGACTTCTCGTGAACCCATGGACTTATGGTGAGTACTTTGAGCCACTTAGAGGACCCAATCAAGAGCCATATAGCCTTTCAGACAGAAATACAGTATCCTAGGAGAATCTTTCTATTGGCCGTAATATCGATATCACGGCCTCAACATCATTTCTTCACCCGTGAAACTTGTTGCTTGAAAATCTCCCTGAGAGATTGATCTTTCAGCCGCCAGGTCTATCCTTCGGCTGCTTAATCGTTCCTATAGCGGCCAAATCTATTGCTCGGCGGCCAGATCGCCTATTTGCTAGATTCTGGAATGTTCTATCAATCGTTTGATCCATTCACCAAAACCCTAGCAGCCTTTTTCCAATGTGTTCGGGCCACGCAACAGATTACGTTTAGAGGTCTTTGAACACTAGAAGTCCTTTTTGATTCACGCCATTTGATTGGCCGAAGTGAGTCATCAATTGCCTATATAAAGGGGCCTTTGGGTTCCGAAATTAGAGACAGAAGACACCCTCTCATGCCATGAAACTCTGTCAATATATTCTCTCAACTCCCTACTACAAAAGCCCTAACCTTTTGAAGGCAGCTGATCCGACGATCAAACCCCGAAGTTCAAACCCTAACCCTAGGGTTTTTCGAAGAAGCAATCAGTTAATCTCATTCAATCCAAAGCAATCAAGCCACTGAGGGATAAAGGTGGTGAGGCCCAGGGGCCTCTGGTTCAATTTATTTTCCATTTTTATGTTTAATCGTAGCTTTCTAATCTCTGTTAGTTGTAAAGTCTGGTGTGAGGAAGAACATCAGCTGGGTCTTTGATCGATCGACCGATATATCAAACTAGAAGGATCTCTCGGCCGTGACATCCATTCACCGGCTGCAAGATCCATCTCCCTGGGATAGTTTGTTTTATCTACTTTCTGATGCATGTTTCAATTACAGTCGTGGCTCACCATTTACTGTTTAAAGACTTATTAATCAGTTTAAGTGTTAGAATTATACAAAACAAGTGCTAATCTTATGTTGAATAACTATGGGTTAGTCTCATGACTGGGCAAAGAGGGTTGCCTAACACCTTCCCCTTATTGTACTTTTGACTCCTGTACCCGGAATCTCTATTTGTTTTTCCTAGTTTTTATAAACTAGGTGGCGACTCTGTTTTGATGATAACCGTTGTCGTGTGGCGATGTTCCTAGCCATGAGAATATCCACGATCTTGGTTTATGAAGTAGAAAGTAAACAAACAAACGATGATCAATCTGTATGGCGATGTCCCGCTCTGGGAGGTGTCTACATAACCAACGGCGGCACGATCTGCTCGTCTCAACCAACGATGCCACAATTTGCCCATCTCAATCAACGGCAGCATGACGACCTGCCCGTCTAAATCAACGGTGGCATGATCTGCTCGTCTCAATCAACGATAGCCGGTCTTGTCCAATCCAAGACGGCACGATCTGCCCGTCCAAATCAATGATGGCATGATCTGCCCATCAACTTCAATGACAGCTGGTCCTGTCCAATTCTCAACAGCTCGATCATCCTGAAGAATGATCCGTCCATTTCCATCCATCAGCGATGATAAGCCATATCATCAACGACAATCTGCCATATTGTCCGTCTCAGTCATTCAGCGAGGATCAGCCATATCATCGACGACGATCAGCCATATCGTCCGTCTCAGTCATTCAGCGATGATCAACCATATCATCTGTCTAAGTCATTCAGCGATGATCCGCCATATCATCAATGATGATCAGCCATATCGTCTGTCTCAGTCATTCAGCGATGATCAACCATATCATCAATAACGATCAGCCCTATCGTCCTTTTCCATCCATCAACGATGATCAGCCATATCATCAATGACGATCAACCATATCGTCCGTCGCCATTCAGCGGTGATCAGCCATATTATCAACAACGATTAGCCATATCGTCCATTTTCATCCATCAATGATGATCAGCCATATCATCCTTTCAATCTGTCAACGAAGATCAGACTATTGTTGTAACGACCCTAATTTTTGGTAAATAAAATTTTTGTTAAATATTTAAATTTTATTTTAATTACTTGAAATTTGCTTTTAAAATTCCTTTTTAATTTCTAATAATCCATCATAATTATATTTGAGACTTACAAAATTATCTCTTTTCACACCGGACAATCTAGTCCTTTTCTAAAGACAAGTATGCTTATAGAAGCACTTGTATAAATTCCTAGTGAGTAAAATAAAATCTTAAATTACATTTCTTGGCTAGAAATCCTACTTGGCAAGTATAATTAGGTTCTAACCAATTAGTTAGAGAAACCTAATTACCAATTCAACTTAGTTCCATTCTCCTAACCCTAGATGAAACTTACAGACCTTCCAACCCTACTTGAACCGTTTGGACCAAAGAAAGTCATCATTACGCTACCAAAAGCAGTAATCATTATGCTTGCTGTAACGCCCCGAATTTTGGGTACGTTAAATAAACAATTTTATTGAATATTTAGATAGAGTCTGGCTCAATATTACATCATAAACCTTACAAAAGTACTTTTATTCAAATAAGGGAGGGAACTAGGGTTCCTATCTACTGCTCCGCTTCTTCCTCCATCCTGGGTAGCTCTTTGGCTCCAAAGGCATCTAAGGTGTAGAGTTCACCCTGTTCATCTATAAGATCTGACACATTATACCAGTGTCGCCACCAATATAATATGTCAGGATTACCAAAGGTAACACCGTGAGCTACGAAAGCTCAATAGATTAACCCAAACCCACTAACCCTTATCTTACAAACAAACGACCATAAATTCAATAATTTCCACGTAATTCATACATATTCGACAAAATAGTTAACAATGACACATTCACATTCATTATTCAAACTAACGTTGGTGTCCATGATTTTCTGAGTTTCTCCTACGCGACTCCTCGTAGACTGTGTCAATATTTTCCACATTTCATAACCATGTCAACATTTCCAAAATCGTTTTTAACACACCCAACCTCGGTTCCGCCATTCTAGTCTCCCGAGTATCCTCACAATGGTTCCGCCGCACTGGGTTCCCATTGGCACACTTTGCATTCGCTCCTCTCCGCGGATAACCAAGCCAAACACCCAACCTCGGGTCCGCCGTTCCGGTCTCCCAAGTATCCTCACAATGGTTCCGCCGCACCGGGTTCCCATTGGCACACAAAACACACACCACACAATGGGCTACCACGTCCGGCCACATTGTAGTTTCCAAAACATTTCACCTTTTCAAAACATGCCTTTTCATTAGCCACACCCTAGGTGTCATGTTTCTAACTTTCTTGATTTTCGTGTCAAGCTTTCATGCTTAGACTCCGCAGTAGGACAAAAATAACCAAAAATCATTCATTGAAATCTTGAACTAAACTAGTTAAATCATCTAACTCCATAATACTAATCATGTTCAAATCACTACTTAAAGCATAACGCCACATGTACGGACGCTCTTGGAGTGAAAATCACTTATGCTTTATCAGCAAGTAATACAAACAATTCACATATTTGTGCTCAAAACCATTCAAAGATCAAAATACGAATACTTCGAATCAATGATAAAGTCTTATCTTTCGAAAACCGTTCTTTCTTCTTTTGTGGGAAGTTCAAAACAACATATCTTTATTGAAGCACGGATTGTTTATTCAACATGTTGATACTTCCATTAGCAAAAATCCGTTGTTGATAATCATGCATTCCAACTACTATAAACGATAGGTGGATTATATAAACGATAGGGACTTTCTACTTTTCAAGATACGGTTCTATATACTATACGTAGAGTTAGTAGACTAGGGACTCTACCTTACTTCTTGGCGGTTGGTCGGTTTTGAGAATAGGTCGTTGGTTTTGCAAATCGGCAGCGTAACGGCTCCGAAGTGCTTCGAAAGGAAGAGAGATGGATCGATTTTCTCTTCCTAGAAACAACTTTGCTAATTAAACTAGGCTACTTTAAAGATCTAGGGGTGGTTTTTTGGAAGTGGTTTGGTGGTATCTCTCAACAACTTCAAGAAACCTTAAGAAACTTGAACTTTTGAACTAAGAACGCTTAGAATTTTTAGAGAGAAGTGAGAGCAAAGAATGAAGGTGTGAGTTTAGGCTTGGAATGGCTTGCTATTTATAGGCCAAGGCTCCCTCTCTCTCCCTCTCACCCGAAATCTCTCTCTCTCTCTCTCTCTCTCTTTCTCTCTCTCTCTCCATATCTCATTTTTTATTTAACTTGTCATGCTTTCTTTGAAAGATCAAGGTCTAGTTCTAGGCTTGCATGGCTAGATTTAGTACTTTGGATTGATTTGGAAAGATTTTTGGTGGAAGAAAGGAGGATGGTATAAGGTTTTATATTGGCAATTGTACACATAAGGACAATGGAAGATAGATTTTTGCTTGGAGAAGTATATAACCCTAGATCGCAATCTAGTCAAGGTACAATGGAAAGATCAAGGCAAGGTACAACCAAATATCCCTCTTTCTTATCTCTTTCTCTCTCCCCCCTCCCTCCATCTCTCTCTCTCGGCCACTCTCCCTCTCTCTCTATAGAGACCCAGATAACTTTGATTTTTTTTAAAAGATTATTAAAATGCCTAAATGAGAAAATATGAATTTATGGTGGATAAGTAGATTGTGGATTGTAGTGAAGGAATAGAAAGTTGAGGGAGTGTGTGTGTGATTTAGAGATATGTGGGTATATAAGGTGTGTGTGTGTGTGTGTGCATTGTAGGAGATATTTTTATCTCCCATTCTCTCTCTCTCACGCCATCTCTCTCTCTCTCTCTCTCATCCGGCTATCTCTCTCTCTCCTCTTCCCTCACTCAAAAACTCCTCCAAAACTTCAAGAATCAACCTCCCTCAAGCCCTTCAATCTCATTATTGAGCTCAAAATTTCATGGGTCAAGCTCGGAGGAGAATTTTTTGGTTGATTTGAAAGAGTTTGGGGCTAGGGCTCGTATGAATCGCTTGGGCTTCGCTCCTTGACTCGAGGTAGGGATTTCTTTGCCTCTTTTATGTGTTTATATGTTGATTAAGTGTAGAAATCGTACCTTGAATCATTGGGTGTTTTGTTATATTTGCTTTTGAATTTTCTACACAGAATCGTCGTTCGTAACGTCCCCGTATCAATATGATTTCTTGCGTATTGATACGCTGAAAGGATCTGCATTCCAGTAGCTTCAGAAATCTGTCGTAGTGTTTCCATATCGATACAGTTATTGGAGTATCGATACTCCAAACTCAGGAGTATCGATATGGTTATTTTGGTATCGATACTCCACGGCATTCTGGGCAGTTTTGCCATGTTGCTCCGATTCGACCGTTTTGACCCCCGATCACTTCTAAACCGTTTTGGACACCTCCAAATCAATTCCAAGCATGCCCAATTGGCTTCCCTTGATTCATTGAAGTTATCCTCGGTCCGTTGGCATATCATTAGTAAGAAATGAATACGAACTCGTTTGATTAAAAACGTGTTAAAAATGTAACTTGTTGATTGATTGGTTACTTGGTAGTATTAATGGCATATTGTATGATGATCATTGCATGAATGTGGTTATGAGGATGTCCTAATTTTGCATATCGAGTAAGAAAATAGTTGATTTTTGGGTCGAAAGTTGGGATAGGAAGTCTCGTAACGCAAGTGGTGGTAATACGGAGACTTAGAGGGTTTCGTAACGCAAGTGGTGGTAATACGGTAAGCCGAGTCGTTAGGGATCACCGTGACGCAAGTGGTGGTAACACAGTAATCCTTATGGTGTTATACGGTAACGCAAGTGGTGGAAATACCGATGGTGGGAGTTGGGGTTAGCGAGTCGAGTTGGGATTATCTAAGAGGTTAGTGTCATATAGTTTATGCATTCAATTTCAACAATGGCTCATTTACACATTGATTGATTATTGTCTACCGAGCTGTAATTCCTTATCCTCTCTTGTTTGCACATGTCATCATATTTGCATATAAATTTGGTAAAGATTTTCCTACTGGGCTAGTGTAGCTCAACAAAATCCTTCTTTTCAGGTTCGAATGTTGGGCATTAGATTGCATGAGAAGGTGTGCTCGGACATGCATGAAGACTATTCTTTTGAAAGCTAATTTTATTCGGTTACTTATTCATCTTTGTGATAAACTTACTTTTGGCCAATGCTCATATGATTTTGAAACCTTGCCAGCTTTAGGGCCAGGATTGGTATTGATTACTAGCCTTGGCTCTGCTAGACCCCCTCAGGGATCAGAACAGAAAAAAGTAAGTGTGCTATACCTAGATTGAGTTTGAAAGAGTACTTGAGCTTTGAGGTTTGAGGCTTGATTGAGGTGTTTGTTTGAGTGCTTTGAGGATCAAGAACAAGCTATGTTCTTGAATACCTATGTATTTCTTTGGTTTGCAAAGAAGAAACAATGTTTGTAGCTAAAATGGTGACTCAAGGTGTGAGAATTTGTAACCCTTTTGAATGGAAGACCCATGGGGGTTTATATAGGAGAGAGGTGGTAAGTATGGAGCTGCAAAGAGAGGAGCTCAGTCAGTCCACGAAACTGGCTGAGGGTTACTTGGTGGCTAAGCTTCCCAACCCATAAAGGTGATGGGGACAAGTTTTGACCGACGCGCAGGGGTTGCACCCTTGCGGGAACGTGTCATACCAACACGTGCGTGGGTCAACGGTCAAGTTTTGACTATTGATCACCACCTGTCCATTTGATCGGCACGCACAAGTTTGGGTGCAGCGTGCGTTCCACCTACTCACGCGTTGGTCAACGGTCAAGCTTTGACCATTGACCAACACCTGTCAAGTTGATCTGCACACGCAGGCTCCAAATCAGCGCGTTCTGGTAGGGTTTTGGCTAAGGTTAGGGTTTCAAGGTTTTTTTCAAACACTCAAAGCTCAAATACTTCTCATTCCCAGGGTGCTCTTGATCCGTTTCATCATTGGGGAATCAAAAACCGAAAATAAACTAATTTAGAAGTCTAGATTGGGGTATCTACAGCTAGCTAACTTGTTTTACTAAAATTTCAAAATGAAATATGATCATGTAGATTATCCTTACTCATTATCTCTAAGAATATGTAGAATATCTCTACTCACTTTCTCTAGTAAAAAGAAATTTCAGTTATTTTTTTAAGTTTGAAAATGCATGTTAAGGTAAAGTACTAAACTAGCTAACAAACTTGTTTTACTTAAATTTCGAAAATGAAATATGATCACGTTAAATAACTCAACTATATTTTCTGGAAAAACATATGTTATTTTGAAATTCCCAAAAACAAAGAGAGAATGGATTTTGGAAACATAAACTTGAAAGAAAGCATTCGTATTTTGATCTTAAGGATGGTTATGAGAATGCATATGTGATTATTAGGATTACTTGTTGATGTGTTATAAAGCATAAGCGGTATCCACTCTAAAGGCGTCCGTCCATGTGACACTATGCCTTATATTGTGTGCTAAATGTTTGAGCATTACTACGTGATAATATGAGCATGATAAGTAATATAAGGGGGTGTTTGGAAGGCCTGGTTTTACAGTTTTCAATTGCCATTTTCGGATTTTGGGTGTTTGGTAGGAAGAGGGAAAATGGATTTTGGGTAAAATGGATTTTCCAATTTGTTGTTTCTAAAACAAAACAGAAAAAGAGGTAAAAGGAGCTTTTTGAATTCCCATATTTCCATTTTCGAATCCAGTTATGCCAAAAAGACAAGGCTACCCTCTCTCTTTTCGGATGATTCCACAAATGCCATGGTTTTGAACGTTATCTCTGTCAACTGGAATTCCTCACAGTTCTCAAATAACGACATTACCAGAGAGCAGACACGAGAAGAGAGAAGACGGGTCCGAAGTAGGCGACTGGAGGTTCGACGAAAGTGGGGAAATCGTTCACCTCTTTCACGTTCTTGCATCTTGTTCAAGTATTTTTTCACCTCCCCCACTATCAATCGTTCCTAGGTTGTCTGTTTCCAATTTCAGATTTGGAAATTTTTTTGTCGAAGAAATTATGATCATGTGAAGAAGTTATTTATGTGAAGCAGAAGGTCTTGGTTGAAGTACTCACACAAGTTTTTGAAGAATGAATGAATGACACAAAATCTCTTTATCTGAATAAAATTCCAATTATAATATCTCGGGTTCGCCTCTTTCAGATCTGTTTCCAATTTCACCTCCTCCACCAATTTTAGATCTGGGGTTTGCATGTGGGAGAAAAGTACCCCAAGTTTTGACCACGTCTCTCCTCAAACCTCTCCTTCTCCTCCACCTCTGTCTGAAAACCCAAACAGAACAAAAAAAACTGTCCAGGAAATCGAGGATCCTTAAATCTTTGAAAAATCTCTTCGAAAATCCCTACCAAAACGTAAGTGTAATGTGTTGTTGTCTAATGTTTAATCTTTCTTGTATGAGATCTGGTTTAATTTCCTGTCCTATTTTTTTTCTAAGCCTGTTCGATTAATAGACTGAATCATTAGAGAAGAGATGAAAGAATAATAATATCTGGTGTTGCTTACAAAGATCGTTTAAGCAATGAAGATAAAGTGGTTTTACAGACACAAAACTGGCGCAGAGTTTAGGAAGAACAAATGCCTTTTTTCCTCTACTTTGTTTGCAAATAGGTGAAAAATTTAACAAAATACACTCCTCCCTTAGGTGCACCATCGAAAGGACCTTTGGAGTATGGAAAGCGCGTTGGCCCTTGGTATGCGACTTTCCCGTTGGGTACACCATGGAAACGCACAGAGATCTTGTAACTACAACAATGGCCATCCACAATTTCATAACAAGGAGTAACATGCCCGATATTCCTTTTAGCTTCTATGATCGGCGACCTAATTTCTTGCCTTCAGATGCTGGTGTGGAAACTACAGCACCTAATGGTCAACATGAACACGTGTTCGTTGGCAATGATCAAGACATGGAAAATGTAAGGGCTTCAATTCGGCATTGGATTGTCGCTAACCGTATCCGTTAGATGAGTTGTTCGGTGTGGTAGTATTGTATTGTAGTTTGTTCAATTGGAGTAATTTTGTTTAATCCAAACTTCTGTAATATTTGGTATTGTATTGTAGTTTGTAGTATGTTTGTTCAATTTCTGTAATTTGGTTTAATCCGGATTTAAGTAATATTTTGTGTTGTAATGTTGTAATGTTTAGATTATAAATTTCATCGTTTCTTGTACTGTTTGGTTTTCCCATTACTTTGGTTTAAACTTCATTGTTAATTTAATTTTTAATTCAAAAATATTTTTGATGGAAAAGTAACAACAAATAATAATTGAAATAGTAAAAATATAATTTAAAAAAAACGGGGGACACCAGTTTCGTGTACATAGCAGAATTTCATAATTAAATTTTAAATAAATTGAGCCCAAACATTATTTATATACATTATACACCATTATTAATAATCGGGGCCAACAAAGTAAACCAATCCATAATTCATTTTCATTCCATATCTTCCAAACACTACTCCTACTGCAAAATGCATTCTGCACATATCATCCAAACACTCTACCAAATACAAAATACATTCTGATCATAATCTCAAAAGCCAAAAAGGCAAAAAGTGAAAAATGAAAAGCCAAAAAGTTGCCTCCCAAACACCCCCTAAGTTGGATGATCTTGCTAGTTTAGTTTCAAGATTACAATGAATGATTTTTGTGTACGTACATGAAAATTTCTACCGCGAGTCCATGCATGTAACGAGACACAAAAATTGAGAAAGTAGAAACATGACACCTAGGGTGTGTTAAAGACAAGGTGTGGTTTTGAAACCGCAATATGGCCGGACTTGCCCATTGTGTGTTGTGTATGTGTTTTTCGAAAATCCAATGGGAACCTGGAGTGGTGGAACCATTGTGGTATACTCTGGAACCCAAAACGGCGGAACCGAAGGATGAATTGTGGTTTGGTTATCTGCGGAGAGGAGGCAACGCAATTGTTTAAATGATTTTCGAAAACCCAATGGGAACCCGGAGCGGCGGAACCATTGTGGTATACATGGGAACTCGGAACGGCGGAACCGAGAGTCTGAATTGTAGATTGGTTATCTGTGGAGAGGAGCCAATGCCAAATTCAATATTTTGTGTGCCAATGGGAACCTGAAACAGCAGAACCATTGTGAGGATATTCGGGAACCCGGAGCGGCAGAACCGAGGTTGGGTGTGTAAAAAAATGATTTTGGAAATGTTGATTTGGAAGAAGAAAGGTGAAAATGATGACACGGTCTACGATGAGTCACATAGGAGAAACATAGATATCATAGATGCCAACGTTAGTTGAATAGCAAATGTAGATGTGTCATTGTTAAGTGCTTTATTGAATATGCTTGTGCTATTTGAAATACCTAAGTGGTATATTATTCTATGGCCTATTGTTTGTAACTTATGGGTTAGCAGGTATGGGACTTTTCTGATGAGCCTTTGTAGTTCATGGTGTTACTGTTGTAACCCTGACATATTATACTGGGGGGCGACGCCGGTATAATGTGTCAGACCTTGTAGATGAGCAAGGTAAACTCTACACCTTAGAGGCTTTCGGAGCTGAGGAGCTGGCTAGG
Source organism: Rhododendron simsii (assembly GCA_014282245.1). Classification (NCBI taxonomy): domain Eukaryota; kingdom Viridiplantae; phylum Streptophyta; class Magnoliopsida; order Ericales; family Ericaceae; genus Rhododendron; species Rhododendron simsii. The sequence continues at coordinate 28,545,604 of CM024954.1, forward strand.
ATGGAAGAGAAGGCGGAGCAGTAGATAGGAACCCTAGCTCCCCTCCCTTGTTGAAGAAATGTACCCTTGTGAGAATTATGCTATAATAATGAGCCATACTCTATACTCTATTTAGATTTTCAATAAAAATTGTCTATTTAACGTTTCCAAAATTAGTGGCATTACAACATGGTATCAGAGTTGTAGGTTCAAAACCTCGGCCATGAGTAGTATAGGTAGACCATAAGATAGTTTGACCGTTGCACAAACGTGAAATGAGTATAAGTTTATCGTCCCAAATTGGGTAGAATTTTGACGGAACAACCTACAGGTTGAAGCAAGGTATGGAAATTGGCAGTACCACCGAGCTGGGAATTCCCGAACAATTGAATGATGACTTAAATCAAGGATCGAATGTGGAATTTAGAAATTTTTAGAAGTTAATAAATCTCTGTCTTGAAATATTACTGATTGAAGTTAAAAATCCTTCCTCGTAGATGAACCACTTAGTCAACCTGTTCGTTGGAGCTCGCCAACTCAAAAATGCCATAGAAACTACGATAACCCAACCGGTGGAGGATCCTAACTACATTGCCGCTGTACTCGCAGAAATATGAGATTTCAAGAGAGTGCAGCAAAATACCCGTATTCTCGTTGAAGAGGATCCCTAGTTTCCTGAAATGTTTCCAATCCTGTATGCCTTCTATGGGTTCATCAATGCCCTACCTCCAATGCAAAACTTTGAGTTTGTTGATGAGGAGAAAGAAATTGATGACAAGGGGGACACGAATGAGATGACTAAGGAAGAAAACCTGATAGATGAAGGGAATCTAGAAGAGGACAAGGCTCTAAAAGACCCGTGAAAGCCAAAGACACTACTTAGGCGCACTTAGAATAATCTAGTAACCGTTGTAATCCTTCGGGATGTAGGATGTCAACGATCAGGATCACCGTTGTCTGTTTTTCCTAGGTTGTACTTGTGCTATGTTTGATAATAAAAAGGGTTATTTCAGTTACTACTTATTCTTATACTCCCTCCGTCCCAAATTCTTTGTCCGGTCCGCAAAACAGAGTGTTAAAAATAATACAATTTTTGCAAGAAAAAATATTAAGTTTTTCAACAATTTATTAGATATCAATGAGTATTTTTAATTTGTGAAAAAAGCTTGAATTTTTTCTTGAAAAATTGCATTATTTTTAACACTCTGTTTTGCAGCCCGGACAAAGAATTTGGGACGGAGGGAGTATTTTGCTTTTATTACTTAGTCCCTATTCATGTACATACTTATCTTTGTGCCTGCCTATGTCTCACACCGTTAAGTCTAAAATATAATTCTCCTTATTATTATAGATGCCAAGCTTACGACAAGGAGGATGCCCACCCTTCACCCCACGAGTCCTGGTCGACTATCAATCATTACTGACAACCTGTAGGAACATGTAGTAGGAGTATGTAGGATCGTTTCAACTTGTATAAGGAAAAATCTTATCTTAGGTCCCTACTTGCCATTGTAGTAGAACTCTATGCTTATGATTGTATCTTTCTGCTTATCTATAAAAATCTTGCTTATTTAAAGAGTATTGTTGCATACTACCTAGAAACTGCTTTCAATTCTAGAAGGAAAACACTGTTTGCAAAAAGAAAATTGTTTTAGTAGGCTAAAACCTCCCCTTTACAATATTTCTCTCATAGATGGTGAATACGCACCACGGATTAGGATACAAAAATGGAGAATCCTCTAACACTAACCCCGACCTAACCCAAATCATGCAAGCGTTCATAGCCGCTTTAAACGCCAACCACCAAAACCAAAACCATGACGACAGACCAATAACCCAAACCCAGGCCATGAACGAATTCTGCAAACGCCGACCCCCGACCTTTCACGGAGACGCCAACCCCATCGTGGCTGAGACATGGCTAAAGGAAGTCAAGGTGATTCTTGGAACCTTAGGAATTAACCTGGATGGAGACCAAGTGGCACTGGCCACTTACCAGTTGAAGGGAGAGGCCCGTTATTGGTGGGACCTGATGGAAGCAACTCATACCATAGCCACCATGACCTTTGCTGAGTTCGAAACTCTATTTCTCGACAAGTACTTTCCCACGCCTCTTCGCCTAGCCAAGGAACAGGAGTTCCTGAATCTAAAGCAAGGAACACTAATCGTCACCCAATATGCAGCCAAATATGAAGAACTGTCCCGTTACGCCTTAAACTCCATACCGACCGAAGACAAGAAGGCGAGAAGATTTGAGTGGGGACTAACGACTGCTCGAAGGGTTGTAGTGGCTCAAGCTTTTACCACCTATGCAGAAGTGGTGAAATGTGCCCTCCAGGTAGAGAGTGAGGAGATGGACTTCAAAACCAGTGGAGGAAGGCGACTGGCAGCACTGGTGGACCAATCCGAGCCCAACAACCCAACAACAACCGTGGACCTTACCCCGCCAAACCCTCTAACCCGTCGCAAAATAACCAACCCTAGAGGACTGCTACCCCCGGATGTGGCGAACCACAGAGGAGCGTTCGGGACATAGCAACAGTATAGTGCTACAACTGCCAAGCCATGGGCCACTTTAAGCGCGACTGCCCCCAACCTCAAAGGGGAAGGAATGAGAGCTTTGGAAATTAGAAGACCCAACAACCTGGACAAGCCAGTTTTGTGAAGCAAAACCCTAGGGGCCCATTGCAGCAGTAGAATAGGCAGAATAAGGGAAAATAGCCCATGGGGACCCAACAAGGCACTAGAGGGTGTATCTTTGCGCTGCAGGCTGAGGAATAAGAGCAAGATCCCTCTGTGATCCAAGGTATGCTATTGTTATACAGTACCTGCGTATAAGCTTTGTTTGACTTTGGAGCATCGCACCCATTTATATCTACTGCCTACGTAACTGCACTAGCACTAAAAACAGAACCCCTAAGTACCAGTATGAAAATAACATCACTATTGGGGGGGAGTATAATTGTTAGTCTAGTGTGTAGAGGGTGCAAACTAGAACTAGTCAACCTGTGACCTTAGAGTGATCGACATAGCAGATTTCGACATAATCTTGGGGATGGACTGGCTATCAGCACATCGAGCAGTCATAGACTGCCATCAAAAGATGGTGACGGCTTATACCCCTGAAGGAACCCATTTTAGATTTAAGGGGGATAGACAGATGACGAATTCAACGATGAAAAGATCAAAGTGGCAGAATCAACTATTTGGATGGCTAGCTAGTCTCCAAATGGAAGAAGCTGACAGAATGGATTTGGGACTACCACACATCGTTTGCGAGTGCGCCGATGTTTACCCAGAAGAACTTCCTGGCTTACCACCCCAGAGAGAGATAGACTTCTCTATAGAACTCCAACCCGGAACCACACCAATCTCTATGGCGCCGTACCGAATGGCTCCCGCAGAAACTAAAGGAGCTCAAGACCCAATTGCTAGAGCTGTTGGACAAGGGGTTTATCACGCCAAGTACGTCACCATGGGGAGTGCTTGCACTATTCATAAAGAAGAAAGAAGGGACACTTCGACTGTGCATCAACTACAGGAAGCTAAATCAAGTCACGATCAAGAATCGGTATCCATTGCCAAGGATCGATGACCTATTTGATCAATTGAGAGGAGCGACCTGCTTCTCTAAAATCGATCTCCGATCAGGCTATCATCAACTAAGGATCTGGGATGAAGATATCGCCAAGACAGCCTTTCGCACCAGATACGGACACTACGAGTTTGTGGTGATGCCGTTTGGGCTGACTCATGCTCCGGCAGTATTCATGTGTCTCATGAACAAGATCTTTCAGCCCTACTTAAGAAAATTTGTAGTGGTGTTCATTGATGACATCTTGATATACTCTGCCAATAAGGAGAAGCATGAAGGACAACTTCGGATAGTACTACAAGTACTCCGAGATAGCCAACTCTATGCCAAAGCAAGTAAATGCGAGTTTTGGTTGGAAGTGGTTAAGTTCTTGGGGCACATAGTATCCAAGGACGGAATCGCTGTGGACGAAAGTAAGGTCGAAGTAGTGCTGAATTGGAAACAACCGACCTCAGTATTCGAAATCAGGAGTTTTCTAGGATTGGTTGCATATTACCATAAATTCATACAAGATTCCTCAACCCTAGCCAAACTAATGACTAGGCTGACTCAGAAAGGAGTGAAGCTGGATTGGAATGAAACCTGTGAGAAATCCTTTAGGGAATTGAAAAAGAGACTAACCAATGCACCGATACTCATCATTCCCGAGCGGGCTGTTGATTATACAGTCCACTACAAATGCGTCAAGAGACAGCTTGGGATGCGTGCTAATGCAAAATGGAAAAGTTGTAGCCTACGGATCTCGACAACTTCAACCGCACGAGAAGAATCACCCTCACCTATTCGAATCAGAGCGTGCACCTAATTTCGAGGACGAAATTATTTTAAGGGAGATAGTTTGGAACGACCCTAATTTTTGGTAAATAAAATTTTTGTTAAATATTTGAATTTTATTTTAATTACTTGAAATTTGTTTTTAAAATTCCTTTTTAATTTCTAATAATTCTCATAACTAGATTTGAGACTTCTAAAATTATCTCTTTTCGCACCGGACAATCTAGTCATTTTCTAAAGACAAGTATGCTTATAGAAGCACTTGTATATTGTCCTAGTGAGTAAAATAAAATCCTAATGTACATTTCTTGGCTAGAAATTCTACTTGGCAAGTATAATTAGCTTTTAACCGATTAGTTAGAGAAACCTAATTACCAATTCAACCTAGTTAATTCTCCTAACCCTAGATGAACCTTATGGACCTTCCAACCCTACTTGAACCTTTTGGACCAAAGGAAGTCATCATTATGCTACCAAAAGTAGTAATCATTATACCTGCCATGCATATAAACCTAAGGATCATAGCCTAAACCCAATTACCCACCAAAGTTACTTTCTTAGATTCTCCTCTAGGTATATATATACATATATATAGGTGTGTGTGTGTGTGTGTGTATATATATATAATAGTCTACCCTAATCATGACTATGTACATATATACACTTTCTATGAAAAGAATTAACCGTTGGACAATGTTTTTTTTGTCATTGAAAGCCTTACCATAATCATTACCCTTTCCATAGGCTTAGCAAGACTACTTATACCTAAGTACACATGGCTATCTATATAATAAAACAGAAGGGTGTGGGCCTCCACACAAACACAAACACATCCAAGGCTGAGGTTTATTAGATCTAAGGGTTGAGGTGAGATTTCCCTTTTATTAAATTGTCCAAGCTCTTTAATTTAATTACAAAATTGCCATCGATGTGAAATTACTCCACAGATAGAATGTGAAATTACTCCACAAATAGAAACCGTCCGTCAGACTCCCCCGTACACTGCCGTCCAAGGTCATTACTGCCACAGCGCTGTCCATTGCTCCACCGCCAACTGCCGTCCCGCCCTTCGTTCTTGATAGAACAGTCCCACGCCCAGCCCTTGACAGAAAGGTTGGACTACTCCTCCTTCACTCTTTTACTCTCTCTTTTTTGTATTTTCCCATCTAAAATCCTCTCTGAGTTTTTCGGGTGTGAACCGGGTATAAGGTCGTACAACTGTTTGTTGAACGCGTTCGTTGTGGGTAACCAGTGGGACAGGGCGGAGTTGTTTTTTAAGTACTAGGAGAAAATGGGTGTGTCTCCCAATTTGGAGACTTACAATGTCTTGGTTAAAATTTCGTGCAAGAAGTTGCGATTCAGTGAGGCGAGGGAGTTGTTGGAGTGGATGTGGGTGTGGGGGCTGAAGCCCGATGTTGTTAGCTACGGTACAGTGATTAATAGGCTCGCGAAGAGTGGGGATTTGTCGGGCGCTTTGAAGGTGTTCGACGAAACGTGTGAGAGAGGGGTGAGTCCCGATGTGAGGAGTTATAACATTTTGATTGATGGTTTTTTCAAGAAATGCCTATCCTTTTTGCTTATTGTAGGTCACAAAGACAACTTGAATAAATTGACCATAGCTATTGCATGAAGTTTTAAAAAAAAAAAACTTTGGTTACAATTGACTATCTTTTTTGTAGAAATATTATATGATTGTGGAAGTCGATCTGATAAGGTGTATGTGGGAGCTAAGTTATATGGGAATTGAAATCTAATCTCTTCCTACTTATTGCCTATATATACGTGCAGTAGTTGGATTCTATTTTTTTTGCCATTCAAAGTCTCCCTTTTTTTCTTTGTTCTAAAAGAAATGCCTATCATCTTTGCTTATTGTGGGTCATAGAGACAACTTGAATAAATTGAAGTTTTAAAAAAAAAACTTTGGTTACAATTGACTGTCTTTTTCATGCTCGTTAGAATGCTTCACTTTCCTCTGTGTTTTTGTACAGTTAAAATGTTCAGAGGCGACTGCAGTAGTTGGATTCTATATTTTTGTCATTCAAAGTCTCCCTTTTTTCCATGTTCACAAAGAAATGTCTATCCTCTTAGCTTATTGTAGGTCATAGTAACAATTGAAGTTTAAAAAAAAAAAAACTTTGGTTACAATTGATTGTCTTTTTTGTGCTCGACAGAATGCTTCACTAATCCTTTATGTGTGAATATAAAATTGTTGGTAATGCCACAACCGTTCAGCATGATGTTGTGAACCTACTGACTAAATGGTTGTGCCTTTAGCCACCATTTTTAGCCAATTTTAGGCCGGAGTGACTGACTGAAACTATCCCCACAGGCTCGATTTCTATGCACTCTTTATGTTAATAGAGGCTTAAGGAAGGCTCAAGTCGGGTTGGAATTCTCAACTCTATTTTCTTGATGATTTCTTTCCTAAATTCCTGTTATATCAACCACATTTGGGTCCTATTCGCTCTCTTGACATTTGAACTGTCTTTTTGGAGATCTATTATGTTTTTTTGGAGTTTCTGTCGCCATTGTGTTACAAATTGGTTTTATGGTTTTCATTTCTCTCCTCCACATACACATACCATCGGACTTTGTCGGTTGCTTTTATGGTTCTATTTCAATTGGGTTCTCTTTAGTTCAAAATTTATGCCCGCAACATGAATTTTTTTTTTTTTTTGTGCTTTCCATTTTGCCTGTCGAGTGAATGACAGTCTTTGATTTAGGAATAGGTTTCTTGCTCATTTTTAAGACTCACGGACAAACACTCAATCACGGTAGAAAATTAGTTTTTTCCTCATCTTTTGTTGGGCCTCTAAGATTAGAAGCGTTGTGCTAGGAAATAGTGGCTTATGGGGTTTAACCTTTCAAAATCACTTTGGTTTCGCATTACTGCTATGCAATCGTTCTTGATATTAATTCATTTTTTCTCTTTCCAGGTAATTGTATGGGATAGGGGCAAGAGTATAATCGCTCTCTAATACTTTCATCATCATCAAGATTGGAATCTTGCTAAGCGAGTGGTACGCTTTTTTAAGCTTTCTTTATTTCTCCGCTTTTGACCACAGCTCTTTCTCTAATAACACTCCAATATGGTCTAAAATTAATTTGTAGGGGGGGTTGGTTAGTTTTAAGGCACTTCGGCGGACTTTTTAGTTTTGGGGGACTTTGGCAGTGTGGGATTCATAGAGGGTTTTTTTTTTTTTGGTCAATTGGCAAGTATTATATTCCCATCTCTATGAGTTTGTTTTTTTCCAAATTTTTAGGCTTTGTGTTCCAGGAGCAATGGGGACTAAGTTTGATTTGAAACACAAATTATTAGCAAGAATCCTTCTTCCTTGATGGTTTTAACGCTATTACAGTTTTCTTGGCCTGAGTTGGTAAGAAAGATCGGTGAATTCTATTTATTTCGGTGGGTTCCTTTTATGGTGGTTTGGTGGGTTTTTTTTTCTTATAATTTTTTGGTCTTTTGTTTTTAGGTTTTGACCTCCATAGTAATGTGTGTTTGGAAACCGTAGCTCTACAATGATTCCCTCCTTAAGGTGATTTCTATCTGCGTTTGCCAAGGCCCAAGGATATGAACCTTCCATTTCTCCAGTTCCACATCTAAATTTACCATTGATTGAGCCGCATGTTATGAATTTAGGTTGGCTCCTTTGTGTAACTGATGTGTAAAAATTTGCAATTATGCCAGTGTCTTTAATGTGAAATTAACATTTGTTCTTTCTTTTTACAACAAGGCATATGATTTCAATTTATCCGTAGGTAGTTAAATTATATTAGTCGGGGTCTAAATTGGTAGCAGGGTTGGTTTAGTTATATCTCTCAAGTAGTTCTCTTTCACGCCACTAATTCCAATCGCAATGCGTAGTGCCGCAGGCACGGGCAAACGCTAGTATATATATATAAGCCTACCATAATCATATCTATATGCATATATAGGTTTTCTAGGAAAGCCTTAACCAATAGTCAATAGGATAACACTTGAAAGCTTACCTTTAATCATTGCTCTTTTTCCGAGACTTAGTAAGCTAGACTACTTAGCAATTAGGTATACATATATATCTCTCTCTCTATATATATAAATATACATATACATATACATATACATGCAGAGTATGAGAGAGAGAGAGAGAGACCGAGAGGAGAGAGAGTGTGTGTGTGTGTGTGTTGTGTGCATGTGTCTTGGTACACTTCCACAAGCTACCCTTTTACCCTTAAGCCTAATTACAACTTGACAACCCATCCCTAGATTTCTTTAGACACAAAATCTAGCCTTTAATCATCCTAGAACCTAGCCCTTAATCACCCAAGATTTTGACTACAACGTAGCCTAGGATTGACTAAACATGGAAAGTCTACTCCTTAAGCATCATTAGACTTGTAAGTCTTGCATCCTAGACTATAATTACCTAGGATTTACCAAAAAAGTGTAAGATCCTACTTGCCTTATATAGCCTTAAGCCTAAAAATGGAAACGACAAGTCATGGCATGCTTGGAAGGCTTGATTGGACAAGACCATGGAACAAATCCATGGGAGAGAGAGAGAGAGAGAGAGAGAGAGAGAGAGAGAGGGCCGGCCATATGAGAGAGAGAGGGTGCCAATGTTTTTTGGTATAAATAGGACCCCTACTTGCCATTCAACTCACACCTTCACCCTTCAACTTCACTCTCTAGAAATTCTTGTGTTCTTGCTTTGTTCTTACTTGTTCTTCCTTTGTTCTTGAGTTCTTCAAGAAACTCATCAAAGGCCGCCATTAAACCACCACTTGACCACCCTCTCAATCCAAAAAGTTTTTAGTAGTTTAGCCAAGAACTAGTTTCGAGAGAAACCTTTCTCTTTCGAAACTGTAGGGAGGTAATCCCGAACAGGTACAATTAGTCACCGAGCACGTGATGTACGGAGGCACGTGGTAGGCGTGATGAGCTTATCACTGGGCAGTGGGATGAACGGCGATGTGGATCAGTGACATGAGAAGTCATTGGACCAGCAGTCTGTTCGGCTAATAAAGACAAAAGACATGTGAAGACATTTGTCTAAATGTAACGACATGGACCAGTTGCACATGAGGTCATTGGTCCATATGGACTATTCGGCAACGAGGTAGCCGAACAGGGGAAGAAGTTGCCCTAAATCATAGCGCGGTAAGAATGCTCCGGAAGGCTCCAGAATGGTAATATTCCGTAAAAGAATGGGATTCCGAGTATATAGGATCAATGCAAGAGACCCAACGTGAGTGGGGTATTCAGATGATAAGGGGAAAGAGTCCCAAAAGGACTGAGAGTCCCAAAAGGAATAAGCTATTATACATAAGGGAACGAGAATCCATGATATACTAGGTTTCCTATACGAGATAGGAATCCTAAGGCAACAGGGATGCTTGGGCAGCAAGCATCCGTGAACCTATAAATACGAGGTAAACCTGGAGGTAAAAGGTACGCAATATTGGGTGACCTCTTATTGTCTTCCTACTGATAACTAGGGTTCATTGCTAGTTCGTGATACTAACTTAGGCATCGGAGGGCCTTTGCCACGAGAGGCAAAGGTGCACTCACCCCTTGTCTGTTTTGCAGATTAGGGTTCCGACAAAGAATTAGGGTTCCGGTGTAGAGGCATGTGAAGCCATTGCAATTTGGCGTTATCCAGAGCATCAATTGTTTTCATCCCCCTACAATTGGCGCCGTCTGTGGTAAACAAGAGAATTCCCTGAAAAGATAACCACGATGGAGGAAGATCCAACCACGCCGTTCAATCCAAAGAACCAGTTAAGTGGTGGAAGGGATAAGTCTCCACCAGGTGCTCCGAGAAAGCCCATTGGAAGAGAGGACAAAGCAACTATGAGCTCCACGAGAAGGAGCAAATCCCACCGAAGAGAGGCATCGGTGGAATGTTCAAGAAGTGTCCACAACAGCGAGGATATCCTCGATAAAAAGAGGAAGGAGATTGAGGAGTACGCTCGTTTGATTAAACAATGAGAGTACGAAATATGAGAGCTGCAGCGGGTACGAGATCACCCAGAAGATTCTGGACTCTCACGAAGGAATTCCGGAGAAGACAGGCAGGCTCTGCTAGTCCATAAAGAGCCTCATTCACGAAGTGGAAGGAGCAGAAGCAATAGTCCTACCACGAGACGATTTGAGGCTTCCCTACGAAGAAGGAGAAACAAAAGTAAAGATCGAACACTAGAAAGGCAAAGGGCTTCTTCCTGAAAAAGAAGGAGCAGAGAGCGAAGTTCCACTCCCGAGGAAGAAGCAAGGAAGCATCACCGTGACAGGTACGATAGACCTGACGCTGACTGGGCCAAAGCTACGGCTCACAAAATGAAGGAAAGTGAGGAAGGGACAGTGTCTGCACGAGAAGCGGCACGAAAAGCCCTTAGTAACATCGCAGCCTCCCCTTTTGCAAGGAGGCTGCAAGAGGCCAGGTTGCCGAGCAGAATGAAGCACAGAGCATTCATGCTTTACGAGACAAACACGGATCCTGTCGCTCACATACAGCACTACCAGCAGGCCATGTTCATGCACGATGGCGATGATGCCATTCTGTGCAAAATGTTCCCATCAAGTCTAGGCAAGGTGGCCTTATCTTGGTTTCATAAATTAGCACCACGATCCATAAGAGGATGGAGGCAGTTGGCTGAGGAATTCACTGCTCTGTTCTTGACAAGTAGAAAGGCCCCAAAAATATTTGAGAGTCTTTCCACCATAAAACAGGCAGAGAGCGAGCCGATCAGAGATTACGTGAAGAAATATTGGGAAACTTTCAACGAGATTGAAAGTTGCAGTGAGGAGTATGCCATAGCAACCTTCAAAACTGGTTTGCCTGTTCGGGGAGAACTGTGTCGCTCACTGAATAAACATCCGGTGGATACGTTGGCCAAACTGATGGAGCGAATAGAGCAACATGCCAGAATGGAGGATGACATACTCTGCGAGGACGGCAGGACTGTTGCCGAACAGTCCAAGGCACCTGCCAAAAGGGTGGATAAGCCAGAGCCCAAGACGTACAAGGAAAGAAAGGAATATGGACAGGCTAAGAAAGAACCGTACAGGGAGAAGCAAGCCCCTGATCCCAAGTCCTTGTTTTCGATCACTACCGTTTGGAAGGAGCCAATTTATTCTTTATCGAATAAAGAATCAGCCTTACTTCAAGTGGCCCCCAAATCTAGGCGGGGATAAAGACGCAAAACGTGCTACGAATTAGCACTACAGTTACCACAAAGATTGGGGCCACATGACTGAAGACTGCGAGATGTACAAAAGACACCTTGACGATTTGGTCTCTCGAGGCTATCTCAAGGAGTTTATCCAGGAGGATCCCAAGGAAAAAGGGAAAGCCATGGAATTGGATTACGAACAGAATCCTAAAGGAGTAATCCATATGATACATGGGTTGGCCGCACCTTATACGAGAAATGAGGTTAGGCTATTTCAAAGGCAGGCTAAGCACGATCAGCATGTGATGTGACTAGGAAATAAGAGAGGACAAGAGAGTGACATATGCAAAGAAAGCATAGTGTTCACGGATAATGATTTGGGGGAAGTCCAGATACCCCACAACGATGCTTTGGTCATAACCCAACGAATTGGGGAGTATGACATCGAGAGGATCCTAGTGGATTCAGGAAGTTGTACAGAGGTGATGTACTATGATGCATTCAAGAAGTTGGGGCTGGCCCAAACAGATTTGGAGCAATCCACAACACCCCTGATTGGGTTTGGTGCAGGAGCAGTTTGGCCCCTTGGAAAAGTGACACTGCTCATTCGGGCAGGATCAGTTGTTCTGAGGACAGATTTTTTAGTCGTAGACGTTCCTTCTTCCTATAACGCGATTATAGGAAGAACCTGGTTGCACAAAACGAGGGCAGTCTCCTCAACTTATTACCAGATGGTAAAATTCCCAGGATCCAATGGGATCGAATAACCAGGGGCAATCAGAAAGTGGCCCAACAATGTCTGATCTCCATCATCAAAAAAGCCCCAAGGGCCCATCACGTTCATACATTGGAAGTACCGGATCAACCGACTATCGAGGATGTCGGAAGATGCCCGGCTGATAAGGTAATCGAGGGCTTGGACAAAATTCAGATCAACGAGGCTGATCCTGAAAGATATTTTTTGATTGGGGAATCACTACCAGCAGAGGAAAAGGCTGAATCGATACAGTTTCTGAAGGAGTATGTCGACGTATTTGCGTGGGTACCAGAAGAGATGCCCGGCGTAGATGCTGATATAATCTGTCACCACTTGAATGTTGACCCTCAACATAAGCCAGTCATTCAAAGAAAACGTAGGGCTGCCGTGCAGCACGTGGATGCTGTTGTGGAAGAAGTCAATCGCTTGCTGGAGGCAAAAGCAATACGTGAAGTCTACTACCCCGAATGGCTGTCCAACACCGTGGTCGTGAAGAAGAAGAACGGGAACTGGCGTGTTTGTGTGGACTTCACAGACCTGAACAAAGCATGTCCCAAGGACAGTTTTCCTCTCCCAAGGATAGACCAATTGGTTTGACGCAACAGCTGGCTATGAGCGAATGAGTTTTCTGGATGCATATTGAGGATATCATCAAATTGCTATGTTTGGGACCGACCAAGAGAAGACATCTTTTATCACTTCGCGAGGGTTGTACTGCTATAGTGTTATGCCATTTGGGCTGAGAAACGCCGGGGCAACATATCAAAGGCTTGCAACTATCATGTTCAGAGAACTACTTGGGAAAACTATGGAGGTCTACCTAGACGATATGGTAGTGAAGAGTCGAGATAAGCAAGGGCATATTACGGATCTGAGAGAAGTCTTTGAAATTCTAAGGAAGTACAAGCTGAAGCTCAACGCCTCGAAATGTGCGTTTGGGGTTGGTTCTGGAAAGTTCCTAGGGCATTTGGTGACCATGAGAGGAATTGAGGCCAACCCGGACCAAATTGCAGCCCTGCAGAGGCTGCAAAGTCCCAAAACCACGAAGGAAGTCTAGAGACTGACTGGGATGGCCGCAGCACTTAATAGATTTATCAGCAGATCAAGTGATAAATGCAGACCCTTTTTTCAGTTATTGAAAAAGAGGGAAGGATTTGAATGGGGAGCAGAATGTGAGCAAGCTTTCCAGGACCTGAAAAAGTATCTGGCCGAGCCTCCACTTCTATCAACCCCACAGCCAGGTGAGTCTTTGATTTTGTACTTAGCTGTTTCTGAGCATGCTGTGAGTGCAGTCATATTAAGAGATTTGGGAATCGAGCAAATCCCAATATATTATGTTAGCAAGACGTTGCTGGATGCAGAGACGAGATATCTGCCTCTAGAAAAACTTGTCCTGGCACTTAGGACAGCAACGAGGAAATTGCCACATTACTTCCAGAGCCACAAGGTTGTGGTTTATACTGAATTTCCACTGAGATCATTGCTACGAAAGACAGATTTTTCAGGAAGAATCTCGACGTGGTCTGTCGAGTTGAGCCAATATGATATTGATTATCAACCGCGTACAGCAATCAAAGGCCAGGTATTGGCTGATTTTGTGGCAGAGTTTTCTCCCACAGTAGCTCCCCTGCCGCCTACGAAAAAGGAACAGGAGAATAAGACATTAACCACGAAGGATAAAGTCTCAGCCGAACAGGATGCTACGGAGTGGAAACTATTCGTAGACGAATCAGCTTGCAATACCGGTTCAGGAATAAGGGTTGTCCTTTTTCCTCCTGGAGGAGTGATGATAGAGCTATCTGTTCGGCTTGGTTTTAGTGCATCAAACAATGTGGCAGAGTACGAGGCACTCTTAGTTGGATTGAGAAGTGCAAAGATTCTGAAAGCAAAACGAGTCAGGTTGCATTGTGATTCACAGCTTGTAGTTAATCAGCTGTCCGGGGAATATCAAGCCCGGAATGAGAAGATGGCGGCATATGTGGAAGCGGCCAAAGATTTACTTGATACCTTCGAAAGGGTCCACATTGAACAGATAAGTTCTGGACAGAATGCCCATGCCGATTCCCTGGCATGGCTGGCTGCAGAAGTTCCAACTGAACTCAAGCGGAGGGTAGCAGTTGAGTATCTGACGGAGCCAAGCATTGGGAGGAGCACGGAATTAGTCTTGGACGTGAGCCAAGGTCCAAGTTGGATGGACCCAATTGTGGAGTTTTTACAAGATGAAATACTCCCCACTGATAAAAAAGAAGCTCATAAGATCAAAACCAAGTCTGCAAGGTTTTGGCTGTCCCCAGAAGGGAAGCTTTACCGAAAATCCTTTACGGGACCGTATTTGCTCTATGTGCACCCTGAGACGGTGTCAAAATTTCTTGACGAAATCCACGAGGGAACGTGTGGAAGTCATGCTGGGGGCAGGTCCATCGCCCACCGAGCAATTACCCAAGGCTATTGGTGGCCACATATGCAAGAAGATGCCAAGGCGTATGTAAAAATTTGTGAGAAATGTCAGAAGTTCTCACCAATGATTCGAACACCCGCCGAAGATCTGGTGCCTTTGACATGCCCTTGGCCATTTGCCCAGTGGGGAATGGACATTGTGGGTCCCCTCCACAAAGCAACTGGGAACCGAAAATTCCTGCTAGTTGCAACAGACTATTTTACTAAATGGATTGAGGCAGAACCATTGGCCAAAATCACCGAGTCTATGATAGAAAAGTTCGTGTGGAAGAGTATCATTACTCGATTTGGGGTTCCCTATTCTTTGATCACAGATAATGGGTCCCAATTTCAGAAGAAATTTAAGGCTTTTTGTGCCCAGTATGGAATCCGGAATTACTATTCGACTCCAGCCTACCCTCAGAGTAATGGGCAGGCAAAAGCATCTAACAAAACCATTCTTGACGGGATCAAGAAGAGGTTGGATAAGGCCAAGGGGAAATGGCCCGATGAATTGCCTCTTGTTCTATGGGCACACAGGACAACTCCTAGGAGGTCTACGGGAGAGACCCCCTACTCGTTGGCATATGGCACAGAAGCAGTCATACCTTTGGAAGTGGGCCTCCCAACCAACAGGACCGCATTGGTTGAAAGTGGGGGCAATGACAGAGCCCTCGAAATTGAGTTTGATCTCGCCGAGGAAAGGAGGGAGAGAGCACTGGTTCATCTAGCTTCTTATCAGGAACAGCTGATGAAGAGCTATAACAAGCACGTTCACCCTCGAGAGTTTGGTGTTGGGGACCTTGTACTGCGAAAGGTGCTCGGCAACACCAAGGTGGCCAACGAAGGCAAACTAGGTGCCAATTGGGAGGGCCCGTATCTAGTAACTGAGATTGTGGGCATAGGGGCCTACAGATTGGCTGATCTGGATGGCAACCCAATTCTGAGGCCGTGGAATGTCCATAATCTGAGAAAATTCTTTGCTTAGAAGAATTGAGTTTTATTTTAGATTGCACCACATGATTATGTGGGAATTACGAATGAAATTCCCTTGTTTTATATTCTGGTTTGCTCTATTTTAGTTGCAAGGGGTACGAATAATGCCCCCTTGAGTTCAGTCTATGAATAAAGACATCCTTTTCCTCACAGTATATTCAGCTTTTTGAAAATATTGGTTTTTTAATATGAAATTTGGAATACTGGTTTTCTTTTCCTTATTCATATTGGGGAGCATGGGACTAGCACGAATGCCATATACGAATACATCTATGCTTGATAGCTTAATAACTGCGCACGAACAAACGCTAAAGTATGAGACACTTGTAAACAAATGTACCCCAGGTATGAAGACACTTGGGATGCATACAAAAACATGCAGCTGTTCGGATACAATCATTTGAGTAAGTGATTGTGCTAAAAAGTATGAGATACTATAAGTCCGAGAAACTTATATTTAACTTTTCATTTAAATTCGAGGAATTTTGATCAAAAGTTGGTATGAGATACCTCAAGTACGAAATACTTGTGAAATACCTAAAGTACGAATATACTTAGTAAAAACTGAGGCTTGCATACGCAAACATGCAAGAAATCAAATACGAAATACTTGATTACTGGATACTTTGATCCGTTAACTTATCCAAGCATGAGAAGCATAAAACAAAGTACGAGATACTAAACTTAGACATGCATTCGAATACATGCATCTGTATCAGCATCCACGGTACGAAATACCCACAAAGAACTTAGTTGAACATTAAACAACCACGAAAGGGTTTGTTACCGAACAGATCAAAAGACATCTAACACTTCTGTATCATCACAGAAACAAAAACCAAAGAAAA
This sequence comes from Rhododendron simsii, assembly GCA_014282245.1. Classification (NCBI taxonomy): domain Eukaryota; kingdom Viridiplantae; phylum Streptophyta; class Magnoliopsida; order Ericales; family Ericaceae; genus Rhododendron; species Rhododendron simsii. The sequence goes on from CM024954.1 coordinate 28,562,144, forward strand.
GAGAACAAAAAAAGAGTTCTTCTGATGCCTCGCAGGGCTGAATTAAACTACGGTCGCGCAGGACCTGCAAGTTGTTCTACGATTTACGTACTCACCATATTCAGCCCAGTTCTTGGACCTCAGGAGTAAGTTGCTCTGCAGCCTCTGTTCCAATCTCCGTTGGGACCCCATCACCACCAGCATCCCCTTCTTCAACTATGGGATCATTGTTTGATTCCCGAACAGGTGACCCCACGATAGCAGTCCTCGATACTTCAGTAGGTATATCTTCTTCAGCACCAGCACAATCTTCGATCTGTTGATCGATGTCATCCTTTGGATTCTCCTGGGGTTCATCTGCAGCTTGAGCACGTCTGCTTGGTAAATCATTGTCCTCCCAAAGGGGAGAATCCTCAGCAACCCCTACCTTTGTCAGACATGTTCCCCAGCAGGCTATCCAGATCTGGTCCTGAATGGCAGGCATCTGGTTTACATAACTGGCTGTTGTCGTGTCGAAGCCCTTTTTATAACCTTCGTCGTACGAAGCCTTTTTGGTGCTGTCAATCTCTGCTAGAGCTTGACCAAGGCTATCCTCGGCAGTCTCAAGCTTGCTTTTGGTCTCTACGACCTCTGCCTTAGCCTTGTCTCTTTCTCTCTCCAGCCTTGAGATTGATCAGAGCAGACTGGTATTGTCATTTAGAAGTCTGACTCTCTCAGCGTCAGCTTCTTGATACTTTTGGCCCAAGGCCATCATCTTTTGGATAAACTATACAAACACCAAAAATAAGTTAAAAGGTTTTCTAGAAAACCCACTATAATCAAAGCAAAGCTAAAAGCAAAATGTTTGGTTACCTTGATTCCACTAACGAGACCAGTGGATACAAGTCTATCTGCAGGCGAAGAGGTTTCTTTCTGCATGTCTACTAGGAGTGAGAGGCCCTGAGCTAGGGCTAGTGCAGTCTCAGAAGAACTAGCACTATCTCCAACGTTTACAGGACGGTCCCCCCTCATGAGTTGAGGGGCCCAGACCTCAGCAGCAATTTGGGTGCTCGGTAATGGAGTTTCCAACGGTACTGAGGTAGCTGGGACGTCGGTATCTCCAACCTCATTGCCCCGGGGACGTTTGTCCCGATGAGCATCAGCTGCCTCAAGGGAACTGTCTTGCTCCTGATGAGAAGATGTTGACCTTGTAGATCCCCCCCTATTGCGACGAGATCGTGGGGGGAGGGGGGGGAGCACCAGTTGATGCCACCCTATTGGCAGCACCGCGTCCCCCTCTGGGGACAGTGAGAAGGGTACTAAGGTCCAAGGGTTGGTGAGTCATGATACCTGGGCTCTGAGGAGAACGAGAATAGCCGGAGGAGGAGGATTGACTGGCAGTACAGAGGGGAGCTGGCTGTTTGGTCTGGTGTTCAGGTGTAACTTGTCTCCGTCTGGACCTCCTGAGTACCACACGGGTTACAGGGATACCTTCAGGAATGGCAACTTCACCTGGCTGTCCGGCAAGGGTGACTTTAGCCTGCAATCCTGAACTCCGTGGTTGTTGAGGAGCTGCTGAGGATGAGGCACCGCTGGTGCTCGGATTAGCTAGTCTCCTGTCTATAAACCCTTTATAGGTGGGGTCGTAGCCTAATAAAACATTGGCATCGCGACCCCGACCGAATGATGGGGTACCTGGTTCACCTTTGTATCTTAAAATTCTGTTGATCTCAGCTATTCGGACGTAGCTGGGTTCAGCTCTAGGGCGCTTATTTGCGTTTTCCGCTGCACGGTTAAAAGCATAATGAGAGTCAGAGACTACCACGAAACGTTAAACGAAAGTTACAAGAAGAAGTGGAAATCAGGAGCATACGTGGGTAGCCCCATATGTGGGGGCAGTGGAAGCCCACCACCTGGCCATCTTCACCTACTGGTTCGAATGCTCCAGTAACATAGAGAAAATCGATCTCGTGATCGCGAGCAGAGTCTGGTAAATTTAGCACGAGACGCTTCTCTGCTTTCCTAACTTTGAAGTAGAAGGTATTATAATCGGGGTTTAGCACGATGCTATACCACCATTGGATGTCCCAGATTCCCAGTTGGGTCCCCAAAATTCTGTTTAGAGCTACGACCCCCATTACTAATCTAAAGAAATTAGTGGAAACTTGCATCGGTGTGAGTCGATACCAGTTTAAGACCTGACGGAGTAATGGATGGAGGGGAAATCTAACTCCCCCCTCAACAATGGCTACGATAGGAATGCACATCCTATCCCATGAGCCCCCGTCCCTGTCTGCATCTAATGGGGCGAGTTCAAGCCCTACATTTTCAGGGACGTCATACTCTTTCCTAAAAGCCGTCATGGCTGACGGGGTTTCACAAAGCTTCCTAAATTTTTCGGGCTTAGGGCCGCTATCACCCTCGTTCACCATTGGAATATACAGAGGGAACTACGAAATGATCGAAATCTAGAAGGGATATGAGTAAATCCCTAGGAATTGATGAATCAGAGAGAAAGAGCTTACAACGAGAGGGAGCGAGGAGGCTTACGAGATGAATTATGATGCTGTCTGAGGTTGCAGAAGGAATACGCAGACGGCAGCGATGGCGTTTTGAGCCGCCCAAACAGTAGGAGACGAGGAAGGGTTTTGAATTTGTGGAACCCAAAAGAAAACCCTTTCAAAGGTTTAAGGGCAAGGAACGGAGACGAAACGTCTCTCTTCACGCCGTTACGAGTTAAAGTAACGGAAAGCGAAAAACGTGCTAACGACGTTTGGAAGAAACGTCAGTTCAAATTTAATGCAAAGTGTACGAAATACGCCACGTGGAGTCATTACCCCAAGACGGTATAATGACGAAGCCACCAAAAACATCAAAGAGTGTTAAGTGCAATGACTGCCCGTCGTTAGACGAGTTTGGTCTAGTACTTTAGTTTCTGAGAGCTTCACCCATTGCCCCCAAACAGTGGCAGACGGATAAAGTTGGGGAGCAATTGTAGGGAGGTATTCCCGAACAGGTACAATTAGTCACCGAGCACGTGATGTACAGAGGCACGTGGTAGGCGTGATGAGCTTATCATCGGGCAGTGGGATGAACGGCGATGTGGATTAGTGACATGAGAAGTCATTGGACCAGCAGTCTGTTCGGCTAATAAAGCCAAAAGACATGTGAAGTCATTTGTCTAAATGTAACGACATGGACTAGTTGCACATGAGGTCATTGGTCCATATGGACTGTTCGGCAACGAGGTAGCCGAACAGGGGAAGAAGTTACCCTAAATCATAGCGCGGCAAGAATGCTCCGGAAGGCTCCAGAATGGTAATATTCCGTAAAAGAATGGGATTCCGAGTATATAGGATCAATGCAAGAGACCCAACGTGAGTGGGGTATTCGGATGATAAGGGGAAAGAGTCCCAGAAGGACTGAGAGTCCCAAAAGGAATAAGCTATTATACATAAGGGAACGAGAATCCATGATATACTAGGTTTCCTATACGAGATAGGAATCCTAAGGCAACAGGGATGCTTGGGTAGCAAGCATCCGTGAACCTATAAATACGAGGTAAACCTGGAGGTAAAAGGTACGCAATATTGGGTGACCTCTTATTGTCTTCCTACTGATAATTAGGGTTCATTGCTAGTTCGTGATACTAACTTAGGCATCGAAGGGCCTTTGCCACGAGAGGCAAAGGTGCACTCACCCCATGTCTGTTTTGCAGATTAGGGTTCCGACAAAGAATTAGGGTTCCGGTGTAAAGGCATGTGAAGCCGTTGCAGTTTGGCGTTATCCAGAGCATCAATTGTTTTCATCCCCCTACAGAAACTACCGGGAGCTTACCGTAGAAAGTCACTCCGTTCGATAGTCGACTTACATTTCCGTAGCCGCCCTACCGCCAAGAAGAACGGTAGATTAGCCTTACTCACTATCTCTAAGTATAAGTAGAATATCTCTACTCACTTTCTCTAGTAAAAAGAAAATCTTAGTTATCTTTAAGTTTGAAAGTGCATGTTCAGGTAAAGTACTAAAAGTAGCTAGCGAACTTGTTTTACTAAAATTTTGAAATAAAATAAGATCATGTAGATTATCCTTACTCACTATTTCTAAGTATAAGTAGAATATCTCTACTCACTTTCTCTAGTAAAAAGAAAATCTTAGTTATTTTTTTAAGTTTCAAAATGCATGTTAAGGTAAAGGAATAAAAATAGCTAGCAAACTTGTTTTATTAAAATTTCAAAAAATAAAATATGATCACGTTGAATAACTCGACTTTATTTTCCGGAAAAACATATGTTGTTTTGAACTTTCCAAAAAGGAAGAGAGAACGAATTTTGGAAACATAAACTTGAATGAAAGCATTCATATTTTGATCTTAAGGATGGTTATGAGATTGTATATGTGATTGCTAGGATTACTTGTAGATGTGTGATAAAGCATAAGTGGTATCCACTCCAAAGGTGTCCGTCCATGTGACATTATGTTTTATATTGTGTGCTAAATGTTTAAGCATGACTACTTGATAATATAAGCATGATAACTAATATAAAGTTGGATGATCTTGCTAATTTAGTTTCAAGATTACAATAAATGATTTGTGTGTACGTACGTGAAAAGTCCTACTGCTGAGTCTATGCATGTAACGGGACACAGAAATTGAGAAAATAGAAACATGACACCTAGGGTGTTTAAGACAAATTGTGGTTTTGAAACCGCAATGTGGCCGGACTTGCCCATTGTGTGTTGTGTGTGTGTTTATAGAAAACCCAATGGAAATCTAGAGCGGCAGAACCATTGTGGTATACTCGGAAACCCAGGACGGCAGAACCGAGGGATGAATTGTGGTTTGGTTATCCGCGGAAAGGAGCCAACGCAATTGTTTAAATGATTTTCGAAAACCCAATGGGAACCCAGAGCGGCGGAACCATTGTGGTATACTCAGGAACCCGGAACAGCGGAACCGAGGGTCTGAATTGTGGATTGGTTATCCGTGGAGAGGAGCCAATGCCAAATTCAATGTTTTGCGTGCCAATGGGAACCCGGAACGGTGGAACCAAGGTTGGGAGTGTAAAAAAAATGATTTTGGAAATGTTGATTTGGAAAAAGAAAAGTGAAAATGATGACACTGTCTACAATGAGTCGGATAGGAGAAACACAAATATCATAGACACCAACGTTAGTTGTATAGCGAATGTGGATGTGTCATTGTTAAGTGCTTTATTGAATATGTATGTGTTATTTGAAATACCTAAGTGGTATATTATTCTATGACCTATTGTTTGTAAATTATGGGTTAGCGGGTATGGGATTATTCTGCTGAGCCTTAGTAGCGCATGGTGTTACTGTTGTAACCGTAACATATTATATTAACGGCGATGTCGGTATAATGTGTCAGACCTTGTAAATGAGCCGGGTGAACTCTACACCTTGGAGGCTTTTGGAGCCGAGGACCTGGCTAGGATGGAGGAGCAGGCGGAGTAGTAGATAGGAACCCTAGCCCCCCTCCCTTGTTGAATAAATGTACCCTTGTTAGAATTATGCTATAATAATGAGTAAGACTCTATTTAGATTTTCAATAAAAATTGTCGGTTTAACGTTCTCAAAAGTAGGGGCGATACAATCGTCTGCATTCACTCTTTCAACGGCGATCAGAATATCGTCTGATCAATCCACAACGACGATCAGAATATCGTCCGATGGTCCACTAGTCCGCAACTAATTATTCCCCAGGAGAGTCCGCCTTGGCCTGCCCAAAACGACTACCTCTACTTCAGTCTAGTTTGACGCGCATCTTCCCGCAGCCTTATTGCTCTGTGTCGGATGGTCTTTGATAAGGAGATTGGCTCTGATTCCCAACAGATGGAATTCAACCTGCCTGAAACGACCTACCCGTGTTTGTTGGAATGCTTTGTGCCGAGGATAGTTTGATCACCAACAATGATGGTATGCCCCGTCCAACTATGCAGCGACTACCTATCTTGCCCAAATTCGATCAATAAGCGGCGATTCACTCGTCCACTTCTACTTCCATCCCCGGCAATGGACCGCCTATCCATTCCACCAATTAGGTTCCTTAAGTTTACAAGTCTACTTTGTTAGTATGCTTGGCTCTGGATAGCCTTAAGGGGTGTCTAGAAATCTTTGACGTTATTTGTACCAAGTCAATGGTGCTTCAAGTGCCGTTAAAGAGGGGCTACTATAGACACCCCAATTTGGGCTTCCAGATTAGTTTACTTTCGGTTCTTGGTTCCCCAATGATGAAATGGTTCAAGAACACCCCGGGGCTGTCGACTGTTTGAGCTTTGAGCGTTTGCAAAACCCTTAAATCTAACCTAGCCTAAGCCATTTCAAAAAGCCAGAAAACCCACTAGCATGCGTTGGTTGAGAACCGGCGCTGGGTCAAAGTGCGAGGTGTTGGTCAAATGGTTCTAATTGACCGTTGACCAGCGCGTGAGCATTTGGATCTGCGCACGTGTGTCCACGACCCGCGCGCACTGTGGTTAAATTTGCAGCCAACCCTTGTACATTCCACTCTGGAAGGTTTCTAGAAGCTTTCCATTAATGGAAGGTTTCTAGAAGGCTTCCATTAATGGAATACTTTCCATTAATAGAAGATTTCCATTAATGGAATGCTTTCTATTAATGGAGGGTTTCCATTAATGGAAGGTCCTTCTCCTATAAATACCCCTCCATATGCTTCCATTTTAAGGAGTTAGAAAAATCCATACACCTTTGTTTAGAAAAATCCATACACCTTGGGTAAGAAAAAAAGGTTACAAAATCTTACACCCCATTTTCATACCTCATTCAACCTCAAAACTCAATACTCTTTCAAACCCAAAAAATCAAAGGTATAACACCTTTGTTATGCTTACTGCTCTAATCCTTGAGGGGGGCTGGCAAGGTCAAGGCTGGTAATCAATACCAATCCTGGCCCTAAAGCTGGCAAGGTTTCAAAAACCGTCATGGTAGGAACCAGTGTGCGCAGGCCGTCTGCACGCATGCGCTACTCTATGGTTACGCGCGCAGGTCCACGTGGGAATTGGTGTCCTATTGTTTTATGCTTTACTTACATATAGGTCATTGCAAGCATGCTAAAAAACTAGTTTACTGCTTTTCTTAGTTAAAACTGTTAGTTTTAGTTCAAAATGTATTTCTACTGCTATGGAGTACCCCTTGGGATCATTCTGGATATGTCCCAGAACCCAAAAACATGCAAAAACCAAACACTGGTTTGCAGGTTCAGACCCGCGCACGACAGTGGATTAACCATGTGTGCAGGTCCACCTCTAACCAGTGAGTGGCCTTTGCATGGATAACTTGGCCTTCGGGCTTCTGTTTTGTCCCCACACTATTTGTGGGGTGTTTTGTTAGTTTGTAGGGCTTTTTACCCTTTTAAACTATATATTATGACTGCCTTTACTACTTGGTTTGTCCTGGGTGTGCACTAGTCATTTCCAGAGCCCAGAGGATTGAAAATAAGAGCTGTGGGCTTCAGCTCACTGGTGCGCGTAGGTCTTGGTGTAGCGCGCGCGGGTCTGATCAGCATGCAGTGTCTTGATTAGTGTATGTTGGTTTCTTCTTACGTACGTCACTCCAAAATAGGGCCTTCCAGTCTGTTTAAACTCCCACAGCAGTCTGTTTTCATCCTATACTAACTGCTATCGCATGCATGCTATCTATCACATCCTACAAACTTGTAAGGCCCCGAATTTTGGGTACGTTAATGAGGCATTCATTACATAATAAAGAGAGTCTGGCTCGTTATTACATCATAAATACATCAAGGGTACAGTGATTCAACAAAGGAGAAACGAGGCTCCTATCTACTGCTCCGCTTGCTCCTTCCTTCTGGCAAGCTCCTCAGCTCCGAAGGCCTCCAAGGTATTCATCTCACCCTGTTCATCTAAGAGGTCTGACACATTATACCGGCGTCACCACCAATATAATATGCCAGGGTCACCAAAAGGTAACACCGTGAGCTAACGCTCAATAGGAAATCCTTACCCAACCAACCTTACCACAGAAAATCATTTACAACAATACAACAATCACACATCCACATTCGTTGGTGTCCAAGATTTCCGAGTTTCTCCTACGCGACTCGTCGTAGACCGTGTCAACATTTCCACATACAAATCAACCTTTCAAAATCATTTGACATTGGCTCCGTACCGCGGATAACCAAGCCACACACCCAACCTTTGAAAATCATATGCATTGGCTCCGTAGCGTGGATAACCAAACTACACAAACCCAACCTCGGTTCCGCCGCGCCGGGTTCCCGAGTATCCTCACAATGGTTCTGCCGCGCCGGGTTCCCATTGGCACATATTTGCATTGGCTCCGTACCGCGGATAACCAAGCTACACATCCTACCTTGGTTCTGCCGCGCCGGTCTCCCAAGTATCCTCACTATGGTTCTGCCGCGCCGGGTTCCCATAGGCACACACACAACTCACATAATACCCTCAAAATGGTCATTACGTAGTTTCAAAAATATTTCCTTCCTCGGAAAAACTTATCCTTTTGTAAACCACACCCTAGGTGCCATGTTTCTAACTTTCTCGGTTCTCGTGTCTCGTTTACATACAAAGACTTCGCGGTAAGACTTTTCCACATAAACAATCATACGACCTTCATTGAAATCTTTAAACTAACATCATTCAACTCCATACCACTTAGCATACTCAAATCAACGCTTAAAGCATAACGCCACATGTTCGGATGCCCTTGGAGTGAAAAATCACTTATGCTTTATCACGCCACAAGTAATTCATATATGCATTCTCATAAACATCTTAAAAGATCAAAATACGAATACTTCGTTCCAAACGATAAGTTCTTTCTTAGAGATCAAAACAGCATACGTTATACTTGAGATGGAAAATAAGATCATACATAACTTAGGATAGGGTAAGAGTATCCTACCTTGATCCGAAACTAGTTGGCGCTGAATAAGCTAGTTGGAAAATTCCATGGGTGGTGAAATTCGCAAATCTGGACCGAACTTTGAACGTCAGTAACTCAGTCACTCTTTGGCCGAATATGGTTTTTCTTGGGTTGAAATCGAAGTTCTAGAAACGCTCTACAACTTTCGTGAAGGAAGTTGATCCTAGAAACTACTTTAAGTAGGAGAAAAATGGTGATAAAGAAAGAGACAGTAAGCTGTCTGGAAATAAAAATCCGAGATTTTACTGAACTTTGAATGACAATATCTTTGTCATTTCTTCACCAATTGGGGTAGTTCTTGGGTCTAACTTGAAGGTTTCAAAGTGCTCTACAACTTTTCCGAAGGAAGTTGGCTCTAAAAACTAACTTAAGTAGGAGAAAAATGAGGATTTTCAAAGGGACAGTAAGCTGCCTGGAAAAACAGAAATGGTTTCTAGAGAGAAGGAAGAGCAAAGCTTTGAAGGTGTGATCTTTGAAGCTTGGAATGACTTCTATTTATAGGCCAACACCTTGGCTCTCTCTCTCTCCTCTCTCAAAGCCGGCCCCCTCTCTCTCTCTCTACCTCAATTGACACTTGTCATGCCATCATGGAAGATCAAAGGCCTAACCCTAGGCTTGCATGGCTAGATTGGTCCTTCTTGGAAGATAGAAGGTGTGAACAAGGTTAAACTATTGGTAGTTGTACAAGATTCTAGTGTGAAACCATCCAAGAAAGGACAAGGAGAAGATAGATTTTGGCTAGGAGAATATTTCCCAAGGATTTGAAAGGACAAAGAAAGATCAAGCATGGTACAACTAACCCTTCTTCTTCCTTCCTTCCTTCCTCTCTCTCTCTCTCTCCCTCCCTTTGGCCGAATCTCTCTCTCTCTCCTCCCTCTCTCCCGGCCTCTCCTCCTCTCTCCCTCTCTCGGCTCATCTCTCCTCTCTCTCTCTCTCCCTTGCACTAGTACACTACATAAATATCTATATATATAATGCAAGAAAGAATAAAAAGGTACTTTGGTAACTTGAGTCAAGAAACTTAAGGGCTAAGATTTGCCAACCAATTAGCACATGTGTACTAAGGCCTTATTCTAGTCTTCCATGTACTTAAATAATATATACATGGGTACTAAGCACACTAGGAAGAATAAAAATCCTAATAGAAAAATAAACAAAGGTACTTTAGGAATCTTAGTACTAGGTACCTTTCTAAAAAAATAATGTGAACTTAGTCACATGGGTTTAAGAAAAGATTAAATTAATAAACCCCATGGTACTTTGAAAGACTAACACTTTAATCCATCGGGTAATAAATCCCCTAACTTCTTTTATCCAATAGATAATAGTTGCTAGGGAGATTATATAATAAACTAATCCAAAAATGTCTTTTAAAGTATTTATAAAAGTCTATTTTTTATAAATACAAGTACTTAACCAAGTATACTTTTAAATATAAAGAATTGTGTTTCTATTATCCAATGGATAATAGTTTCCCTAACATTTATTGTCCAATGGACAAAGAATAAAACCAAAAATAATTAAAAGAAAATGAATAATCAATTCTTAATTTAGGGCTAAAAAGGTTCACAAGTTCCAAGAGGGGCAAAACGGTCCATTTGCGGTTAGGGAAAAGTAACCAAGTGATTTCTTAGTTGGTTTCTCCAACAAGTCGGTTAGAAACTAACTAGGCTTACCAAGTAAGGCTTTAATGTCAAGAAACAAATTTCAAGGGCTAAAATGTAATTATGACAAACTACAAGAATTTAAGGTAATTCAAGCAATTTAAAATAACAACGAGATTTTTATTCGTTAAAAATCGGGGTTGTTACAAAACTGTTACAGCTTTAATCCCCATTAAACTATTCCCCGCCCCTAATTGGCTAAAGAATTCATTAATCAAATAGAATCACAAATGTTTTCGCAAATGCCTAAGTAGAGACTGATCTTCGGATTGGGTGAGAGAGGTGCCTTAAAACCTTTACCCTGGCTCCCGATCCCAGATATGGTTATGACGGTCTGGTGCTTTCACTTTTTCAAATCAAACAGCGTAGAAAGCGCTTCAAGTTCGGTTCCTTGGGTGTTGGACCTTCAAACCCAAGTGACGACTCTAAATTGAGCACTCGTCTGCCAAAGCGCGCTCATCGATATGCGTTTTTCAAGGCACGTTGCCCACAGCTTCACCTTTTTGTTGAATGCTCATGCAATGCGGCATTGATTCCTTTGTACATGGTATAACGCCCTCAATCTTCTTTCATCCAGCAATGCTAGCTCATCGTAGCGATTCTGAACCCAATCCTCTTCGATTATTTTAGTCTTAGCCAAAACCCTTAGTTAGGGTAGTTCCAATTCAACAGGCAAGACAATTTCCATCCCATAGACCAGGGAATAAGGAGAAACCCCAGTTGAAGTCCTTTCAGTTGTTCGATAACCCCATAGCGCTAGAGGTAGTATCTTTGGCCAGTTCGTGTAGGTGTCGATAGTCTTAATCCTTTTGATGTTTTTGTTTGCAGCCTCAACTGCCCCATTGGTTTGAGGCCGATAAGTAGATGATCAATGATTCTGTATGCCAAACTCAGGGAAAAGCTTATTCGTTGCCCCTTTGAAGTGAGATCCGTTATCGCAGATGAACTCATGAGGTACACCATACCGCTTGATGATGTTGGTGCGGATGAACTTGGCTACATGAGTAGCTTTGAGGGTAGCATAAGAAGCTGCTTCTATCCACTTGGTGAAGTAGTCAATGGCCAATAGGATAAACTGGTGCTTGTATTTCCCTTTCGGATTTATACTCCCAATGACGTCTATCCCCCAGGTGGAGAATGGCCAAGGGGATGTCATGCTATATAATTCCGTAGGAGGAATGCACAAGCGATCGGCCGTTAGTTGGCACTTGTAGCATCGACGAACATAGTCAGCACAGTCGGCCTCCATCGTAGTCCAGTAATATCCTTGATGCAAGATCTTCTTTGCCATTGTTATTCCACTCATGTGTGGCCACAAATTCCTTCGTGTATTTCCTTCATCACTTTCTAGTTTTCTTCTGTTGTGACACAAAATTGATTGGGACCCAGGTGTCCTTTTTGATACAGTACTCCACCACAAACTACAAATCGGGCGGCAAACTTTCGTGGAGCCGTCTTATCCTTTGAGGTGGCTTCGAAGGGATACTCTACCTCTTCCAAGAACTTCTTCACGTCCTCATTCCATGGTTTTCCATTGTTCTCTCCTTCCTCAGTGAAAGTGCATTCACATGCTGGTTTGACCTTTTGCTCGATCATTAGAGACCGCATTGTGAACCCCAGGGGTACTTTGACCATAGAGGCCAATGTAGAGACCTATAAAATTAGCATAATTTCAAAAATCATTTGGTGAGTAAAAGAATAGTTTTATTATTAACGTTGTACGTGTGTTTGTGGGGGTGTACAGATATACATATTCGGTTGTGTATCGGACTCTTGGAGGATAGTAAATGTAAGTTTTGATGTTGTAATGTTGTCTAGATGTGTTGGTATCAAGTTGGGTTCGTTCCAGAGTCCATCGAAAATTTTCACCTTTCTGTCCAGCCGGTACTGTACTGCCTGTCGCCTAGTACCGGTACCCAATGTCCAGAACTTGAACAAATGACTTTTTGAAGGCTCCAATACCGGTACTGGGAGTTGCCCAGTACCGGTACCAGCTGCGTTTTTCTGCAATTTTCAGCACGCTTTTTGGACTTTTATAAATACCCCCCCTTAGTCATTTCTCACTCCAAAACCCACGAAACACACCTAGAAACACCCCCTCTCACCTACCCAACTCTAATCTCACCCAAAACTCTTGATTTCAACCTCAAATCTCCAAAATCCAAGGGTTTTCTTCTTCAAAATCACAAGATTCTCACATTTGGTGAACCAAGGGTGAGTTTTGTGTTCTTGTTCGCACTCTTTGATGCTTATACACGTTTTTCTCTCTCTCCCCTCGATAATTTGTTGATCTTTGCTTGTTATTCATGTTTTTGGGCATTATTTGCTCTAGATCTTGTATCCAAGCGAGGGTGAAGCTTGTCTTTGGAAGATTTGAGCTTATTGTTATTGGTAGACCTAGGGTTTTGCTCAAAACCCAATTTGGTAAGGATTTCTCTCTTCTTCTACATGTTTTGCGGTAATTATGTGTGATTTAGGTGTTTATGTGACATTTATGGCTTGAGGGTTGTATATTTTCTTTGAATGTAGTATTGTGGACTTGAGTGTTATGATTCATGAGTTAAATGTGACGTGTTGAGTAGTGTTAGGTCTTGTGTGGTATGAGTTTATGATATTGGTGTTGTTTTATGATGTTATGGTGGTCGTAGATGTGAAGTGATTATGGAGTATATTATGTCGCAAGGTGTGGAAACACGATTACGCGAGTGGTGGAGTATATTGTATCGCAAGGTGTGGAAACACAATTACGCGAGGGATGGAGTACATTGTGTCGTAAGGTGTGGAAACACAATTATGCGAGTGGTGGAGTATACTGTGTCGCTAGGTATGGGAACACAATTTCGTAAAGGGTGGAGATTCGTCGGAAGAAATGTAGGTCTATGCGTATGTGTGAATGTGTATGAGAACATTAATTATGGTACTCGTACAGTGTGTTGACGTACATTCGATTGGATTTAGCATTTAATTTGGCTTGCTGTATTCATGCTCATCATCTCATTACATATAGACTTTGTAGAGAATTTCCTACTGGGCTTGTATAGCTCAACAAAATCCTTCTTTTCAGGTTCAAACGCAGGGCAGTAGGTTGCATGACTTGGTGTATTTGGAAACGAAGATTTTGGAAGCTAACATGACTTAGTTACTCATCCACCTTTGTATTAGTCTATTTTTGGATAGAGATGGTATTGTACCTAATTTACTTAGTCTGATCTTTTGACAAAAGAATGTAATGTTCTTAATGCTTTGCATGTGTATTTAATTTAATTTGGGCCGTAGTGCTAAGGTTGTAACTTCATTAACTTGAGGACCTTGTTGTAATTAAGCAGGTGGGAAATCTCATTTTGGGTATTATCTAATTTATGCCTGGATTCTTCATTGAAATGATCTATATTTATGTGTTTAAAATCGAGGGCGTGACAAATTGGTATTAAAGCGTCTAGGTTTGAATACTTTGAGACCGTGGGGAGACTCCTAGTCTCATGGGTTCAAAAGTCACACCTTTTGTATAAACATATGTGTGCTTGAGTGCATTGACATTGTTCAGATTACTTGGCATTGCATTTCAATATGGTGGAGTGATGTAGAGTTGGTTTGCCATGTTGGATAGTTGGACGCTTCGACCTCATGAGATGATGTTGTTATTGATGAATCTTTCTTTTTTTATAGCTTGTAGTAGGATGCCTCCGAGAACGCGTGCCAGAGCAAGTGAGGCTGAGAGTCGGGGTGGTCGTGGTCGCGGTCAGGTTGGTCGTGGTCGTGGCCGAAGGGAGCCAATTGAGGATGAGGTTAGTCAGCATGGAGAGAACCCAAGTAGAAATTCAGGAGAAGGGGTTGGGCACGGTCAGGGAGAGGAAGTACCGATAGTTCAGAATCCTTTTGCTAGGGATTTTGTTGCAGCTCTTGCGGTTGCGAACCTTCTAAACCCAGATCCAAGGGAAAGTGCAGATAGTCGTGCATTGTCAGCTATGAGGGAGTTCAGTCGTAGGAATCCACCGATGTTTGATGGGTCGAGCAGTGACCCTCTTGTAGTCGATCATTGGCTAGCTCAGATTCGAAAGCTTTTCAGGGCTCTTAGGATTACAGAGGATGACTTGCGAGTCAACATTGTGGCCGTCCAGCTTACTGGGGAAGCAAACGAGTGGTGGGAGTTAGTTTTGGAATCGAGAAAAGACGCGAGAAGAGCGGCAAGGACCATGGCTCAAGCGAATGAGCTGAATGTGGAAAACTTAACATGGGCCGAGTTTGAAGTGCTCTTTGAGGAGCAATATTTTTCGGAAACAAGTCGTGACCAATTGAGGGAGGAGTTCGAGAAGTTAGAACAAAGGGATATGACCGTGTCGGAATACGCCCTAAAATTTCAATCTTTGTCCCGTTTCGCACCGGAGTTAGTGGCAACCAAGTAAAGGAAGTGTAGGCGGTTCGAGAGAGGGTTACACAAACCTGTGAAGAAGTTCGTTCTGGCACAACGCAAAGGGAGGTTTTCCAAGGTTGTAGAGTATGCGAGGAGCATCGAGACACCTAAAGAGGCACCACGAAATCCTAAGGCTTAGGAACTGAGGCAACCGATAGGGGGTACGAGCTCTTCTTCGGGGAGTTTCGGAAATCAGGGGAGGAAGTGGCAACGAGATCAATTTTCAGCTTCGCAGGGTCCATCGAACTTTAGGCCTCCGATATCTTTTTCTTTTAGGACTCGGGGAAATTCAAATAGGCCTCCGATCATGTGTCATGAGTGTGGCCAAGCGGGGCATATTCGTGCTCAGTGTCCGCGGTTATTGGGTACATGCTATACTTGTGGTAGGAACAACCATTATGCAAGAAACTGTCCACTGGGGAAAAGCACACGAAGCGAGTCAGGTTCAATGCAGCAATCGAGGAGTGGTCAGAGTTCTGGTCGGCAACCATTCCGAGGCACTCAGAGGCAGCAACAACCTCACTTTCGTCAGACTACGTCAGCTCAGGGATCTTAGGTTGAGAGAGGAGTTAGTTCTTCGGCGCCTATACTGGGTTCAGGTCAGCGGGGTGGACACGTTCAGAGTCAAATGACTCAGGGAAGGGCTTTCGCGATCACATCCGCTATTCCTCCTCCACCACCTCCTGTTACTTCTCAGATCCCGGAGACTTCAGTTGTGAGGGGTACATTTCTATAGTTTAACTCCTTCGCTAGAGTATTATTTGATTCCGGAGCATCACATTCATTCATCGCTGCATCTTTTGTGTGTGCTTTGGAATTGGAAATTGAGAATATTAGTCCTCCATTATTCGTTGAGACACCTATAGAGGGTAGATCGCCGTTAGATCGTATTTGCCGGGATTGTGAGCTTATTATTCGAGATCGCCGTTTTACCTTTGACTTCATCGTGTTGAATATGTCGGGGTTCGACCTCATTTTGGGCATGGATTGGCTATCTACATTTGCCGCTACCATGGATTGCTTCAAGCGTCGGGTCCGTATCTGTCCACCTGGGGGTTCTTGTTTTGAGTTCTTTGGGGAGCGTCGGGAGCTGTTAGAGCCATATTTGTGTGGGTCTAGGGAGCAAGAATCTCTGTACGCCTTATAAGCAAGTTTGGCCTTAGATGAGGATGTGTCCGCACGCAGGGAGTTGCCCCTTATTGTTTGTGATTTTCCGGATGTATTTCCGAAGAAGTTACCTGGTTTGCCACCCGAGAGAGAGATTGAGTTCACCATTGATTTACTTCTTGGCATCGCTCCTATTTCCATACCTCCTTATCGTTTCGGGCCTGCTGAAGTTGCGAGAATTGAAGACTCAACTGCAAGAATTGGAGGATTTGGGGTTTATCCGTCCGAGTACATCACCATGGGGAGCACCAGCATTATTTGCTCAGAAGAAAGATGGGTCCCTTCGTCTGTGTATCGATTATCAAAAATTGAACCGTGTCACCATTAAGAATAAGTACCCTATGCCTAGAATCGATGATTTATTCGATCAACTACGAGGCGTGACTTGTTTTTCCAAGATTGACTTGAGGTCCGGTTACCATCAATTGAGGGTTCGGAGGGAAGACATTCCAAAAACCACTTTTCGTACTCATTATGGTCACTATGAATAAGTTGTCATGCCTTTTGGATTGACGAACGCACCGGCAACTTTCATGGATCTAATGAACTGCATCTTTCGTGCCTATCTTGATAGTTTTGTGGTCATTTTCGTAGACGATATCCTTATCTATTCACCTTCGGAAGAGGAACATCAAACCCACGTTTCCATTGTTCTTGAGCTTTTGAGAGAGCACCACCTATATGCCAAACTGAGTAAGTGCGAGTTTTGGTTATCCGAAGTCAAGTTTTTGGGTCACGTTGTATCGAAGGATGGGGTGTCCGTTGATCCGGGAAAGATAGAGTCCATAATGAATTGGCAAAGACCAAAGAGAGTATTCGAGATTCGTAGTTTCTTGGGTTTGGCTGGGTACTATCGTCTTTTCGTACTTGATTTCTCCCGTTTAGTGACTCCGATGACCAAGTTAACTCGTAAGGGGACTCGTTTTGTTTGGAGTGATGCATGTGAGAAGGCCTTTGAGGAATTGAAGAGGAGATTGACTACTGCGCCAGTTTTAATTGTACCCGAACAAGGGGTCGGATATTCCGTGTATTGTGATGCTTCTAAGGAGGGGTTAGGGTGTGTATTGATGCAATTGGGACGAGTGGTAGAGTATGGATCGCGACAATTAAAAACTCACGAGCGGAACTACCCTACCAATGATTTAGAACTAGCGGCCGTCGTCTTTGCTTTGAAGAGTTGGCGTCATTACCTTTACGGTGAGAGATTCGAGGTATTTTCCGATCATAAGAGTCTAAAGTACTTGTTTTCCCAAAAGGAGCTTAACTTGCGACAACGCCGTTGGACGCAGCACTTAGAAGATTACAATTTTGAGTTGCAATATCACCCGGGAAAGGCGAACGTGGTAGCAGATGCATTAAGTAGAAAATCGACACACCTTGCGAATCTAGCCATTCATGAGTGGAAGATGACTAACGATTTAGGTGCCTATGCCTTGCATTTCGAGGAAGTTTGAGAGGGAGTCACCTATGTAACTTAACTGTTCAATCAACGTCGACTCGAGTAATTGAGGCCCAACAGCAGGATGAAGAAGCGGGAGAGTTTCGCGCCAAGTTTCTTAGCGGAAAGGCTTGAGAGGGGTGGAAGATCCGAGACAATTTTGGTGGCTGGGAATGAAGAGGGACGTCGTCGTTTTTGTATCCAAATGCCTTACGTGCCAACAAGTGAAAGCCGAACATCAACGACCCACGGGGGAGTTACAACCATTGCCTGTTGCCGAGTGGAAGTGGGAGAACGCGACTATGGATTTCGTTACCGGTTTACCGATATCGCTGAGCGGGCATGACGCCATTTGGGTGACAGTTGATCGATTGACCAAGTCAGCGCACTTCTTACCAATCCAGGTTTCAGACTCAATTGATACGCTTAGTCGTTTGTAGGTCTATGCGTATGTGTGAATGTGTATGAGAACATTATGGTACTCGTACAGTGTGTTGACGTACATTCGATTGGATTTGGCATTTAATTTGGCTTGCTGTATTCATGCTCATCATCTCATTACATATAGACTTTGTAGAGAATTTCCTACTGGGCTTGTATAGCTCAACAAAATCCTTCTTTTTAGGTTCGAACGCAGGGCAGTAGGTTGCATGACTTGGTGTATTTGGAAATGAAGATTTTGGAAGCTAACATGACTTAGTTACTCATCCATCTTCGTATTAGTCTATTTTTGGATAGAGATGGTATTGTAACTAATTTACTTAGTCTGATCTTTTGACAAAAGAATGTAATATCCTTAATACTTTGCATGTGTATTTAATTTAATTTGGGCCTTAGTGTCAAGGTTGTAACTTCATTAACTTGAGGACCTTGTTGTAATTAAGTAGGTGGGAAATCTCATTTTGGGTATTATCTAAATTATGTGTGGATTCTTCATTGAAATGATCTATATTTATGTGTTTAAAATTGAGGGCGTGACAGCCAATGTCGCTAGTGCATCTGCAAACCTAATACTCACTCGTGGAGTGTGTGTGAAGATAATAGAGTCAAATTGTGGAATAAGAGCTTCAAGCACAGAGTGGTATAGTTCAGCGTATCTTCTTTGACCTTCCAGTCTCCTCTTGCTTGAGACACTACTAGGTTCGAATCTCCAATGAGTTCTACCCTGTTTGCCCCTAGTTCTAGGTCTGCCTCCATTTCAGCTATGCGTGCCTCGTACTCAACTTGGTTGTTGGTGACTTCAAACCTCAGTTTATATGACAAAGGAATATGAGAGTCATTCGGGGAAACTAGCAATACCCCTATGCCATATCCACATTGGTTTGATGCTCCATCGAAATAAAGTTGCCAGGTGTCGTCCAGGAGAAATAAGATGTCTTCGTCAAGGAACATGAAGTTTTCTACCTCAGCCTCTGTCACAGGATGATCTGCCAAGAATTCTGCCACAGCCCTTCCTTTCACTGATTTCCTTGTCATGTACTTGAGGTCAAACTCTACTAGCAACAACAACCATTTAGCCAGCTTTCCAATAAGTGCTGGCTTCTTGAAAAGATATTTGATTGGGTCTAAACGAGAAACCAGGACTACCGGATGAGCTAACAAGTAATGTCTTAGTTTCTTTGTGGCCCATACTAGCCCCCAGCAGGGTTTCTCCAAGGGAGTGTACCTTGTTTCATAGTGCATCATCTTTTTGCTAAGGTAGGATATGGTGCACTCTACTTTGGCACCGTTTTCTTGCGCTAGCATACATCCCTTGGATGTGTCTATTATTGAGAGATATAGAATAAATTGTTTTCCAGGGATGGGTGGTGATAGCACAGGTGGATTATGAAGGTATTCTTTGATTGCTTCAAATGCTTGTTGGCAGTCTTTGTTCCACTTGAAATCTCTATCTCTCTTCAAAAGCTTGAAGAGAGGTTCGCAGGTGGCTATGAGTTTGGAGATGAACCCGCTGATGAACTGCACTTTTCCTAGAAAGCTCCTTTCTTCCTTCTCTGTCTTTGGTGGTGATATCTCCATGATAGCCCGTATCTTGGAAGGGTCTACTTCGATTCCTCTTTGAGTAATAAGAAAGCCTAGCATATTTCCAACAGTTACCCCAAAAGTGCATATTTGAGGATTAAGACGTAGCTTGTATTGCCTAATCCTCTCAAAGAACTTTTGAATTGCTTTATAATGTCCTTCCTTTTCCTTTGACATCACTATCATATCATCAACATATACCTCCACTTCTTTGTGCATCATGTTGTGCAGCAGTGTTGTTGCCATCCTTTGGTAAGTGGCTCTAGCATTCTTCAACCCGAATGGCATCACTCGATAGCAATAGGTTCCCCATGGCGTGGTGAAGGTGGTCTTCTCTCTATCTTCAGGAGACATTAGGATCTGATCATACCCAGAAAACCCATCCATAAAAGATAGCAATGCATGTCCTGCGCTGTTATCCACTAGTTAGTCTATGTGAGGTAATGGAAAGTCATCTTTCGGACTGGCCTCGTTGAGATCTCGGAAATCTACACAAACCCTAATTCCCCAGTCTTCTTTGGTACTGGAACGATGTTAGCTACCCACTGAGGATATTCGATGACTTTGAGAAAACCAGTGTTGATTTGCTTAGTGACTTCTTCTTTTATCTTTAAGACTCAATCAGGGCGCATACATCTTAGATTTTGTTTAACTGGTTTTGCATCAGTATGGAGGGAAATTTTGTCCTGAACAATTTCGGGGTCTACTCTAGGCATGTCCTTGTAAGACCAGGCAAAAACATCTTTGTATTCATTTAGCAAAAGGATTAGTTTTTCACTTTCTTGAGAAGATAGTGTTGCACGAATTTTAACCAATTTGGGCTCGTTTTTAGAGCCTACGTTTTCTATGTTTATTTCCTCAGAAAAAGGTTTGGCATGCCTTTCTTCTTCTCTCTCGATGAATTCTAGAATTTCTTTTGGAATTTCTTCCTCAAAAATTGGATTGTCAAAATCCACACAGTTAATCAGAGGCAAAGTGAAATATTCTAAATCTTCCTGCTCATTGCTAAAATTGTCAAGAGACATTTCAGAGTCGAATTTAAAATAGATATCATGCCTTAGTGCTTTGACCGGGCTTTCCTTACTAGACCTGGTAGTTTGAAAAGATGAGAAGCTAGACTCAGACTGGGTTGACTCAGAGTCAGAATCAAAATTGGAACTAAGATCAGAGTCAGCGTTTTTTACTTTGTATTTTAGAGTGTGTTCCATGGTCCAGTTTGGGTAAGCCCCTTTAGCGGCATCCACAATCAACTCAGAGCAATCTTTTTCTTCACCAAGGTTGATCATCAGCACTTCACATCTTGATTCACACTTTCATTATTGTCACCCTACAAGTCTTGAATGGCCATTTGATTTGCCACGATTGTTGCTTCTTCTAGTTGAGCTCTAATCTCCGCCTCATCGTTGTTGTCAGCTTTTCGTGTGCCAACAAATCCCCACCAATTGCCAAACCTATCCATGATGGGGTGGATCACCCTTATTTCATCATCAGTAACCCCCTCATCAAAGAGTAGGTTTAGCGACACTTCGTCTAGTGGATCATTGTCAAAAGATTCTCTTTCCTTTGCTTCTTCAACTTCGAGGTTGTCGACCTCGTCTATTGGCCAGTAGTCGTCAGTAGGTGCATAGGGGTCATAGAAGTAGATTGGGACCCTGCGAAGCCCTTCTTCTTCAATTATGTCCTCTACTTCTTCATCGTCGATTGTTCTTGTGAACATGATGTGGTTATCCTCAGAGATAATCACCATAGGCTTTGGTTGATCTACCGGGGTGATATACTTGGAAGGGTCAAGAATTTTTGTAGCAGGATGGAACGGGCCAGACAGCTTGGTGACAATTTGAAAGTGCAAATCGAACATGAACAGTGATGCAGCCATTTTTAGCTGAAAATTTTTCGTTTAGTTAGATTGGTTACCCCTTTCTTTTTGGTTTTACAAGTCCTTAAGGTTTAACCTGTAAAAGACAACTTTACAACGTACATATGTACAACGGTGTGAAGAAGAACTTTTATAAACAATTGCAAGTAGGTTTCTAGCATGCAGGTTCCTGTCTTATTTGGAAAAGTTCTATGGCTTTCTAACACATGTAAGGTTTGGGTGGTCTCAAGGGTGCTCCATTGTCAAAGGGCACCAGTCCTCTCACCAGCCCATCATAGGCGGCAATCGGGTGATCCCCTCTTTGATATACCACTAGGTACAAGTGACTGTGGAGTTTGCTGGAACCCATAACATCGCCTGTGACATGCCGGGATATTAGGTGAACTCAACGAGGTTGCCCGCTCGATGCAAATGATAGAATAATTAGATAAAGAATGTATTAGTCTTATGTCGAACTTTTTGGTTATGAATCTCAACTCCCCAGCAGAGTCGCCAAAAACTGTAGACACCTCCCAAATGGGGCATCGCCATACAGATTGATCATCATTTGTTTGTTTGGTTGTTTGCTTCATAAACCAAGATCGTGGATATTCCCATGGCTAGGAACATCGCCACACGATAATGGTTATCATCAAAACAGAGTCGCTACTTAGTTTATAAACTAGGAAAAACAATTAGAGATTCTGGATACGGGAGCCAAAAGTACAGTAAAGGAAAGGTGTTAGGCACGCCTCTTTGCCAAGTCGTGTGACTGGCCCATAGTTGTTCGACATGTGACTAATTCGTGATTTGTTTAACTCTAAACACATAATTTGATTATTAACCTTTAACAGTTGATAAGGTGACCCAAAACAGTAATTGAAAGCATGCATCAAAAAAGCAGAATAAAACAAATCTGTCCCAGGGAGATGGATCCCGTGGCCAGTGAATAGATGTCACGGCCGAGGGATCCTCCGGGTTTGATGTACCAGCCGATGGATTGAAGACCCAACCTGTAACGACCCTGATTTTCGGTAAATAAAAATTTCGTTAAAAATTTGAATTTTATTTGAAATACTTATTTTTATTTCTAAAATTCTTTTTAATTTCTAGTAATCCGTTGTAATTAGATCTTAGTCCTTTAAAATTTTATTTCTTGGCTAGAAATCCTACTTGGCAAGTGGAGTTAATTTCAAACCAATTAGTTGAAGGAAACCAAACTACCAATTCACCTAGTTACAATTCCCTAACCCTAGATGAACCTTTACCCATTGGACAATAAAAGTTAGGGAAACTTTTATCCATTGGACAATAGGAAACCTAGATTTTCTATCAAAGATATCTTGTACTAGATTTGATAAAGTACTCATATATAGTTATATATAGACTTATATTCACATGCCTAAAGGACATTTGGGTATTTTAAATATTATTCAAGTATATATATAAATATATATATATATGTATGTATCTGTAAACCTTTTATCCTTTGGTCAATAACTACTAGGGAAAATATTATCCATTGGATAATAGAGTCAATCTTCCAACTAGTACTAAGATTTATTTAAATAATCACTTCCTAGATTTTCCCATGTGTTCATATGCATTAAAAATATAGGTATGTCTAATTTCCTAGATTTCTAAGTACACTAATAAATATATAAGTTGTAACGACCCTGATTTTTGGTCGTTAAAAATTTCGCTAAATATTTGAATTTTTATTGATTACTTGAATTTGTTTTGATTTACTTTTAAAATCCTATAATTTGTCGTAATTACATTTTTGCCCCTTGAATTTATTTCTTACTCAAGTTATTTGTTTTAATTGGTTATATTGGTTTAATTTCCGATAGTTTGTCATAACTGCAATTTAGCCCTTGAACTATCGTTTCTTGCACTTTAGCCCCACTTAGCAAGTCTAACTAGCTTCTAACCATCCGGTTAGAAGAACTAGATTGGAAAGCTATCTAGTTACTTCAAAATGACCATTTTGCCCCTCATTGGAACTTTTGACCCTTTTGGACCCTAGACTTAGAATTTTAATATTCTTTTTCTTTTAATCAAATTGGTTATATTCTTTGTCCATTGGACAATAATGGTTAGGGAAGCTATTACCCATTGGATAATAGCATCCTATTTGTTTATATTAAAAAGTATACTTACTTTAAAGTACTTTTCCATTTTTTTTTATTTAAAAGTGACCTAACAACTATTATCCATTGGATAATAGAAGTTAGGGGAAATTTTACCCATTGGACAATAGCCTTGGTCTTTCAAAGTACTAAGGTATTAATTAGTTTAATACTTTCTTTAAGCCATGTGTGAAAGTATTCCATTTTTTTTTTTATTTGAATGGTACAAAGTACTAAGATTCTATAGTACTCTTTAATTGTTTTCTAATGGGGTTTTGGTCTCCTAAGTACTTAGAAAGGATAATATATATATGCCTAAAGTACCATGTGTCTATTAGTAGGATAGAAAAGAATCCTAGCCAAAAAGACTATTTTTGATCCTAGGTACAAAAAGTATTACTTTTTTATTGGTTTTCTTCCATTTTTTGTACCTTGGCAAGAGAATGAGAGGGAGAGAGAGAGAAGGGCAGCCGGCCAAGGAGAGAGGAGAAGGGGGGGGGCCGGTTGGGAGAAGAGAGGAGGAAGGAGATTTGGTTGTACTTCGCCATTGAACTCCCATGTACTTCAAATCTTTGAGATTACTTCTCTTCCAAACCAAATCCTAACTCCATTGTACTCTTTTGAACACCTTGCAATTGTTTGAACCATTGGATCTTGTACAATTCTCATCTCCACCCTTCATTTGGTTCAAAGAATCAAATCTAGTACAAACCCTAGCCATGCAACCCTAGGATTCTTCTTTGATCTTTCCAAAGTTGGCTTTACATGTGTCAAAATTTGAGGGAGAAAGAGAGAGAGGGGGGCCGGCCTTGAGAGGAAGGAGAGGGCCAAAGTTTGCCTATAAATAGCAAGCCATTCCATGCCTTGAACTCACACCTCAAGCATTGCTCTTCCTTCTCTCTAGAATTTCTAGTATTCTTGTCCAATGTTCAAGAACTTTCTTTGTTCTTGAGTGTTCTTGAGCGAAACCACCAAACCACTTCCAAAACCACCCATCGATCCTTAAAGTAGCTTAACTAAGGTTAGGAAGTTGTTTCTAGGAAAAGAAATACAAATCTTTTCCTTTCGAAGCAAAACCGGACGCCGTTACGCCGCCAAAATCAAAACCGTCGACCAATCCACCGCCTAGGAGAACGGTAGTGATCCTTACCTATTTTATTTAGTCCTTACTTTATTTTCAATAAGTAGCTATAGTCTTGCTACTTGAAATCTCTACTTACTTTCCAAAGGTTTAAAAAGTTACTTGATTGTAGATGAAAAAGTAAAAATGTATGATTATGTCGTTTTTGAGATTCAAGCATGTTATGTGGACTTAAATGTTCTTGATATACTATTTCGAAACTTGATTGAATGCATGTTGTATGTAAAGTCTCACACGCGGAGTCTTGCATGAGAACGTGACACGAAAATCGAGAAAAGTAGAAACATGGCACCTAGGGTGTGTTTAACAAGGAAGTTGTGTTTTCCCGGTTGGAAAATATTTTCGAAACTACGTAATGACCATCTCGAGGGTATTACGTGAGTGTGTGTGAGTTCCCATGGGAAACCGGACCGGCGGAACCATGGTGAGGTATAGCTTGGTTATCCGCGGAGAGGAGCCAATGCAAATGTGTGCCAATGGGAACCCGGCGCGGCGGAACCATTGTGAGGATACTCGGGAACCCGGCGCGGCGGAACCGAGGTTGGGTGAGTTAAAAAGGTGTTTTTGAAAAGGGGTAATAACGACAAGGTTCACGATGAGTCGACACCAACGGAAATCATAAGCAATTGTTAGCGTTATTGCCTTTTATCACTGGTTATGTACTTATCATGTGGAAATCGATGCTAGTATTAGGATTATACTACTGAGCCTTCGTAGCTCACGGTGTTGCCTTGTGGTGACCCTGGCATATTATATGGGTGGCGACGCCGGTATAATATGTCAGATTTGATAGACGAACAGGACGAACTATTCACCTTGGAGGCATTCGAAGCCGAGGAGCTGGAGAAGCAAGAAGAACCGTAGTTAGGAACCCTAGATCCCTCTGTTATTTGAATAAAGGTACTTTTTGTAAGGTTTATGATGTAATAACGAGCTAGACTCGCTTTGTTTTTATAATAAATTATTTTATTTAACGTACCCAAAATTCGGGGCGTTACAACTTGGTATCAGAGCTTTAGGTTCAAAACCTCGGCCATGGGTAGAATGGGTAGAACCTTAAGCTAGTTTTGACCGTTGCACAAACGTGACTTCGATTTTCAAGTTTAACATCCCAAATTGGGTGGAATTCTGTCAAAACAATCTTCGGATTGAAGCAAGGCGCGGAAATTGGCAGTACCGCCGAGCTGGGAATTCCCGAACAATTGGATGATGACTTAAATCAAGGATCGAATGTGGAACTTAGAATCTCGAAAAATATTTTTGGTATTAGTAGGCCTTTGCCGAAAAAAAAAAAATGTTGCTAATTGAGCAAATTTTATTTACTAGTTCGTGGAGGAGCCGTTCTTGAGTACATATTTTAAATTGGGGACGAGAGTGGGACCCGAGCACCGAGTGGGTGAGTGGGACCCGAGCACCGAGTGGGTACCCGGGCATAGCCCCATTAGGCCGGCACACCACACTCCCCCCTAAACTTCAAATTTAAAAATTTTACCACCAAAGGTTTAAATTTCAATTTTCAAACTTCAACCTTTTCCCTCCTCCACTCACCTTTTCGGCACCTATATATATACCCCACCCCCACTCCCATTTTTTTCACCTCTCTCATCATCTTAAAAAACTCCTCCAAAACCGAGACCCCTTGTACCGCGCCATGGCAAACTAATGGCGAGAAATTCCGGTAGACGCCTTGATCCGAGATATCGAGCGAACCGAAATTCGCTTGATCATCCGAAGCCTGTGGATGCAACTTTTCGCCTTCATCCTATTTTGTGCCGTGCTCACCATAGCCATGCCACGGTGGTTCGCCGTGAACAACCGTGCCAACACCTTTTGGTATTGGGCTCTCGTCATGGCCGCCGCACTCGCCGCAATCATAAAGGAGTACGAACGTCAGCTGCGCCAAGCTTTCAATGAAAGGTGGTAGAGAATCTCGAGGAGGGCGAGACCCGAAGCCGACGACGCCAATTCGGCATACCTTAGGCCGATCTAGTAACCGTTGTAATCCTTCGGGATGTAGGATGTCGGAAATTAGGACCACTGTTGTCTGTCTTTCCTAGGTTGTACTCGTGTTATGTTTAATAAAAAATTTGCTTATTTCGGTTACTTCCGATATATATTGCTTTTAAAAAAAAAAATTTTGACCCCTATCCATGTTCATACATATCCTTGTGCCTGCCTATGCCTTACCCCGCTAAGACTAAATTATAACCTTCCTCATGGTTATAGATGTCAAGCATACCACGAGGAGGACGCCCACCTTTTGCTTCGCATGTTTTGGTCAATTATCGCTCATTGCTAGCACCTGAGTACGTAGGACCAACACCCCTACCAGAGGATGACATGGAGCTTTATGAGGTCCCAATCACTTGGGAGATGCCCCCACCAGTTGCAGTTCCCGAGAACCCACCGCCTACCTTGGTCCCTGCGCCGCCTGTGCAAAACCATGAGCAACCCGATGATTATTTCATGTTTGACCCAGAGCTAGAAGCTGCGATACTAAACCTGTCTCAATGCTATCCGGGACCAGTGGAGGAGCCAACTATCCCGACAATGGAAGTGCTGCTCGCACAAGAACGTGAGCGCCTTCTTAGGGAAGAGACTGCAGCTGAAAGGAGCTACAAGATGTGGCTGAGAGAAGTCTTCGGAGTCGAACTACCCTAGGTTATTGCGCGAGCAGTATTAGAATAAGGATTCTGATAGCTCGAGTTGCCTTTCAAGCACTAGTGCTAGAAGAGCCATATAGTAGGATGTGTAGGACCATTTCAGCTTGTGGTAGGAAATCTTGTTCTAATATGTCTTATTTTGTAGTAAAACTCTATGCTCTATTTGTAATCCTTTGCTTATCTATAAAAAGTTGCTTTTATCTAAAAGTACCATTGCATACTATTTGGTTTATTACTTGAGTCTGTTGAAAGGCTTATCTCTCGCAAAATAGTTTAGTTAGACTAAACCGCCCCTTTTCGATTTTCACTCGTAGATGGCGAATCGACGCAATGGATTAGGACACGATAACGGAGGACCCTCTAACGCGAACCCCGACCTCGCTCAAGTCATGCAAGCGCTCGTGGCCGCTCTGAACGCTAACCGACAAAACCAGAACCAGGATGACGGACCTATGACTCGGACCCGGGCGATGAATGAGTTCTGCAAGCGTCGACCTCCGACTTTCGACGGAGATACCAACCCCACTGTGGCCAAAGCATGGCTGAAGGAAGTCAAGGTGATCATGGACACCTTGGAGATCACCCGCAACGGAGATCGTGTGGCCTTAGCTACATATCAGCTGAAAGGAGAAGCCCGCTACTGGTGGGAGCTGATGGAGGCAACTCATGACGTAGCCGCCATGACCTTCGCTCAGTTCGAGACCCTGTTTCTCGACAAGTATTTTCCCACGCCAATTCGTTTGGCCAAGGAACAAGAATTCAACAACCTGAAACAGGGAACTATGACCGTTACTCAGTATGCGGCCAAGTTCGAGGAGCTATCCCGCTACGCCCCGGATGCTGTTGCAACCGAGGACAAGAAGGCGAGGAGGTTCGAATGGGGACTGACGACAGCTAGAAGTGCTGTGGTAGCTCAAGCCTTCACCACCTATTCTAGTGTGGTGAAGTGCGCTCTTCGACTGGAATGTGAGGATAACGACTTCAAGAACCGCTGGAGGAAGGCGACAGGCAATGCTGGTGGACCAATCCGTACCCAGACATCCAATGGCAATCATGGACCCTACCCTACCAAACCTTCTAGCCCGTCTCAAGGCGACCAGCCCTGGAAGACTGCTTCTGCCAAAAACGGTGAAACGCGAAGAGGCAATCGGGACCTGGCGACAGTTAGATGCTACAACTGTCAGGCTATGGGCCACATTAGGCGCAACTGCCCGCAGCCTCAGAGGAGGAGGGATGGAACCCTTGAGAATCAGGAAGCTCAACAAACTGAGCAAGCCGATTTTGTGAAGCAAAACCTCGGCGGCCCATCGCAGCAGCAGAATGGGCAGAATAAGGGAAAGCAGCCCATGGGGAACCAGCAAAGCACTGGAGGGCGTATTTTCGCACTGCGGATTGAGGAACAAGAGGAGCCGTAGAATAGGATCCTTAGTTCCCTTTTGTTATCTATTTTGTAATTTCGTATGCTCTTACAAGGGCTATGTTGTAATTGTGAGCAATGACTCACTTTGTTCTATAATAAATTGACCTACGATCGACGTGGCGAATTTCGACGAGCGGATTGGCTATCATAGACTGCCATAAGAAGGTAGCAATAGCATATACCCTAGGAGGGACTCGTTTCCTTTTAAGGGGGATAGTAGATCGGTCTAGCAACCTCGCCTAATCTGTGATCGCGTGCCAATTTCGGGGACGAAATTGTTTTAAGGGGGATAGATTGTAACGACCCTGATTTTTGGTCGTTAAAAATTTCGCTAAATATTTGAATTTTTATTGATTACTTGAATTTGTTTTGATTTACTTTTAAAATCCTATAATTTGTCGTAATTACATTTTTGCCCCTTGAATTTATTTCTTACTCAAGTTATTTGTTTTAATTGGTTATATTGGTTTAATTTCCGATAGTTTGTCATAACTGCAATTTAGCCCTTGAACTATCGTTTCTTGCACTTTAGCCCCACTTAGCAAGTCTAACTAGCTTCTAACCATCCGGTTAGAAGAACTAGATTGGAAAGCTATCTAGTTACTTCAAAATGACCATTTTGCCCCTCATTGGAACTTTTGACCCTTTTGGACCCTAGACTTAGAATTTTAATATTCTTTTTCTTTTAATCAAATTGGTTATATTCTTTGTCCATTGGACAATAATGGTTAGGGAAGCTATTACCCATTGGATAATAGCATCCTATTTGTTTATATTAAAAAGTATACTTACTTTAAAGTACTTTTCCATTTTTTTTTATTTAAAAGTGACCTAACAACTATTATCCATTGGATAATAGAAGTTAGGGGAAATTTTACCCATTGGACAATAGCCTTGGTCTTTCAAAGTACTAAGGTATTAATTAGTTTAATACTTTCTTTAAGCCATGTGTGAAAGTATTCCATTTTTTTTTTATTTGAATGGTACAAAGTACTAAGATTCTATAGTACTCTTTAATTGTTTTCTAATGGGGTTTTGGTCTCCTAAGTACTTAGAAAGGATAATATATATATGCCTAAAGTACCATGTGTCTATTAGTAGGATAGAAAAGAATCCTAGCCAAAAAGACTATTTTTGATCCTAGGTACAAAAAGTATTACTTTTTTATTGGTTTTCTTCCATTTTTTGTACCTTGGCAAGAGAATGAGAGGGAGAGAGAGAGAAGGGCAGCCGGCCAAGGAGAGAGGAGAAGGGGGGGGCCGGTTGGGAGAAGAGAGGAGGAAGGAGATTTGGTTGTACTTCGCCATTGAACTCCCATGTACTTCAAATCTTTGAGATTACTTCTCTTCCAAACCAAATCCTAACTCCATTGTACTCTTTTGAACACCTTGCAATTGTTTGAACCATTGGATCTTGTACAATTCTCATCTCCACCCTTCATTTGGTTCAAAGAATCAAATCTAGTACAAACCCTAGCCATGCAACCCTAGGATTCTTCTTTGATCTTTCCAAAGTTGGCTTTACATGTGTCAAAATTTGAGGGAGAAAGAGAGAGAGGGGGGCCGGCCTTGAGAGGAAGGAGAGGGCCAAAGTTTGCCTATAAATAGCAAGCCATTCCATGCCTTGAACTCACACCTCAAGCATTGCTCTTCCTTCTCTCTAGAATTTCTAGTATTCTTGTCCAATGTTCAAGAACTTTCTTTGTTCTTGAGTGTTCTTGAGCGAAACCACCAAACCACTTCCAAACCACCCATCGATCCTTAAAGTAGCTTAACTAAGGTTAGGAAGTTGTTTCTAGGAAAAGAAATACAAATCTTTTCCTTTCGAAGCAAAACCGGACGCCGTTACGCCGCCAAAATCAAAACCGTCGACCAATCCACCGCCTAGGAGAACGGTAGTGATCCTTACCTATTTTATTTAGTCCTTACTTTATTTTCAATAAGTAGCTATAGTCTTGCTACTTGAAATCTCTACTTACTTTCCAAAGGTTTAAAAAGTTACTTGATTGTAGATGAAAAAGTAAAAATGTATGATTATGTCGTTTTTGAGATTCAAGCATGTTATGTGGACTTAAATGTTCTTGATATACTATTTCGAAACTTGATTGAATGCATGTTGTATGTAAAGTCTCACACGCGGAGTCTTGCATGAGAACGTGACACGAAAATCGAGAAAAGTAGAAACATGGCACCTAGGGTGTGTTTAACAAGGAAGTTGTGTTTTCCCGGTTGGAAAATATTTTCGAAACTACGTAATGACCATCTCGAGGGTATTACGTGAGTGTGTGTGAGTTCCCATGGGAAACCGGACCGGCGGAACCATGGTGAGGTATAGCTTGGTTATCCGCGGAGAGGAGCCAATGCAAATGTGTGCCAATGGGAACCCGGCGCGGCGGAACCATTGTGAGGATACTCGGGAACCCGGCGCGGCGGAACCGAGGTTGGGTGAGTTAAAAAGGTGTTTTTGAAAAGGGGTAATAACGACAAGGTTCACGATGAGTCGACACCAACGGAAATCATAAGCAATTGTTAGCGTTATTGCCTTTTATCACTGGTTATGTACTTATCATGTGGAAATCGATGCTAGTATTAGGATTATACTACTGAGCCTTCGTAGCTCACGGTGTTGCCTTGTGGTGACCCTGGCATATTATATGGGTGGCGACGCCGGTATAATATGTCAGATTTGATAGACGAACAGGACGAACTATTCACCTTGGAGGCATTCGAAGCCGAGGAGCTGGAGAAGCAAGAAGAACCGTAGTTAGGAACCCTAGATCCCTCTGTTATTTGAATAAAGGTACTTTTTGTAAGGTTTATGATGTAATAACGAGCTAGACTCGCTTTGTTTTTATAATAAATTATTTTATTTAACGTACCCAAAATTCGGGGCGTTACAACTTGGTATCAGAGCTTTAGGTTCAAAACCTCGGCCATGGGTAGAATGGGTAGAACCTTAAGCTAGTTTTGACCGTTGCACAAACGTGACTTCGATTTTCAAGTTTAACATCCCAAATTGGGTGGAATTCTGTCAAAACAATCTTCGGATTGAAGCAAGGCGCGAAAATTGGCAGTACCGCCGAGCTGGGAATTCCCGAACAATTGGATGATGACTTAAATCAAGGATCGAATGTGGAACTTAGAATCTCGAAAAATATTTTTGGTATTAGTAGGCCTTTGCCGAAAAAAAAAAATGTTGCTAATTGAGCAAATTTTATTTACTAGTTCGTGGAGGAGCCGTTCTTGAGTACATATTTTAAATTGGGGACGAGAGTGGGACCCGAGCACCGAGTGGGTGAGTGGGACCCGAGCACCGAGTGGGTACCCGGGCATAGCCCCATTAGGCCGGCACACCACACTCCCCCCTAAACTTCAAATTTAAAAATTTTACCACCAAAGGTTTAAATTTCAATTTTCAAACTTCAACCTTTTCCCTCCTCCACTCACCTTTTCGGCACCTATATATATACCCCACCCCCACTCCCATTTTTTTCACCTCTCTCATCATCTTAAAAAACTCCTCCAAAATCGAGACCCCTTGTACCGCGCCATGGCAAACTAATGGCGAGAAATTCCGGTAGACGCCTTGATCCGAGATATCGAGCGAACCGAAATTCGCTTGATCATCCGAAGCCTGTGGATGCAACTTTTCGCCTTCATCCTATTTTGTGCCGTGCTCACCATAGCCATGCCACGGTGGTTCGCCGTGAACAACCGTGCCAACACCTTTTGGTATTGGGCTCTCGTCGTGGCCGCCGCACTCGCCGCAATCATAAAGGAGTACGAACGTCAGCTGCGCCAAGCTTTCAATGAAAGGTGGTAGAGAATCTCGAGGAGGGCGAGACCCGAAGCCGACGACGCCAATTCGGCATATCTTAGGCCGATCTAGTAACCGTTGTAATCCTTCGGGGTGTAGGATGTCGGAAATTAGGACCACTGTTGTCTGTCTTTCCTAGGTTGTACTCGTGTTATGTTTAATAAAAAAAAAAATTTTATTTCGGTTACTTCCAATATATTGCTTTTAAAAAAAATTTTGACCCCTATCCATGCTCATACATATCCTTGTGCCTGCCTATGCCTTACCCCGTTAAGACTAAATTATAACCTTCCTCATGGTTATAGATGTCAAGCGCACCACCAGGAGGACGCCCACCTTTTGCCCCGCATATTTTGGTCAATTATCGCTCATTGCTAGCACCTGAGTACGTAGGACCAACACCCCTACCAGAGGATGACATGGAGCTTTACGAGGTCCCAATCACTTGGGAGATGCCCCCACCAGTTGCAGTTCCCGAGAACCCACCGCCCACCTTAGTCCCTGCACCGCCTGTGCAAAACCTTGAGCAACCCGATGAGTATTGCATGTTTGACCCAGAGCTAGAAGCTGCGATACTAAACCTGTCTCAATGCTATCCGGGACCAGTGGAGGAGCCAACTATCCCGACAATGGAAGTGCTGCTCGCACAAGAACGTGAGCGCCTTCTTAGGGAAGAGACTGCAGCTGAAAGGAGCTACAAGATGTGGCTGAGGGAAGTCTTCGGAGTCGAACTACCCTAGGTTATTGCGCGAGCAGTATTAGAATAAGGATTCTGATAGCTCGAGTTGCCTTTCAAGCACTAGTGCTAGAAGAGCCATATAGTAGGACCATTTCAGCTTGTAGTAGGAAATCTTGTTTTAATATGTCTTATTTTGTAGTAAAACTCTATGCTCTATTTGTAATCCTCTGCTTATTTATAAAAAGCTGCTTTTATCTAAAAGTACCATTGCATACTATTTGGTTTATTGCTTAAGTCTGTTGAAAGGCTTATCTCTCGCAAAATAGTTTAGTTAGACTAAACCGCCCCTTTTCGGTTTTCACTCGTAGATGGCGAATCGACGCAATGGATTAGGACACGATAACGGAGGACCCTCTAACGCGAACCCCGACCTCGCTCAAGTCATGCAAGCGCTCGTGGCCGCTCTGAACGCTAACCGCCAAAACCAAAACCATGATGACGGACCTATGACTCGGACCCGGGCGATGAATGAATTCTGCAAACGTCGACCTCCGACATTCGACGGCGATACCAACCCCACTGTGGCGGAAGCATGGTTGAAGGAAATCAAGGTGATCATGGACACCTTGGAGATCACCCGTAACGGAGATCGTGTGGCCTTAGCTACATATCAGCTGAAAGGAGAAGCCCGCTACTGGTGGGAGCTGATGGAGGCAACTCATGACGTAGCCGCCATGACCTTCGCTCAGTTCGAGACCCTGTTTCTCGACAAGTATTTTCCCACGCCAATTCGTTTGGCCAAAGAACAAGAATTCAACAACCTGAAACAAGGAACTATGACCGTTACTCAGTATGCGGCCAAGTTCGAGGAGCTATCCCGCTACGCCCCGGATGCCGTTGCAACCGAGGACAAGAAGGCGAGGAGGTTCGAATGGGGACTGACGACAGCCAGAAGTGCTGTGGTAGCTCAAGCCTTCACCACCTATTCTAGTGTGGTGAAGTGCGCTCTTCGACTGGAATGTGAGGATAACGACTTCAAGAACCGCTGGAGGAAGGCGACAGGCAATGCGGGTGGACCAATCCGTACCCAGACATCCAATGGCAATCATGGACCCTACCCTACCAAGGCACCTTCTAGCCCGTCTCAAGGCGACCAGCCCTGGAAGACTGCTTCTGCCAAAAACGGTGAAACGCGAAGAGGCAATCGGGACCTGGCGACAGTTAGATGCTACAACTGTCAGGCTATGGGCCACATTAGGCGCAACTGCCCGCAGCCTCAGAGGAGGAGGGATGGAACCCTTGAGAATCAGGAAGCTCAACAAACTGAGCAAGCCGATTTTGTGAAGCAAAACCTCGGCGGCCCATCGCAGCAGCAGAATGGGCAGAATAAGGGAAAGCAGCCCATGGGGAACCAGCAAAGCACTGGAGGGCGTATTTTCGCACTGCGGATTGAGGAACAAGAGGAGCCGTAGAATAGGATCCTTAGTTCCCTTTTGTTATCTATTTTGTAATTTCGTATGCTCTTACAAGGGCTATGTTGTAATTGTGAGCAATGACTCACTTTGTTCTATAATAAATTGACCTACGATCGACGTGGCGAATTTCGACGAGCGGATTGGCTATCATAGACTGCCATAAGAAGGTAGCAATAGCATATACCCTAGGAGGGACTCGTTTCCTTTTAAGGGGGATAGTAGATCGGTCTAGCAACCTCGCCTAATCTGTGATCGCGTGCCAATTTCGGGGACGAAATTGTTTTAAGGGGGATAGATTGTAACGACCCTGATTTTTGGTCGTTAAAAATTTCGCTAAATATTTGAATTTTTATTGATTACTTGAATTTGTTTTGATTTACTTTTAAAATCCTATAATTTGTCGTAATTACATTTTTGCCCCTTGAATTTATTTCTTACTCAAGTTATTTGTTTTAATTGGTTATATTGGTTTAATTTCCGATAGTTTGTCATAACTGCAATTTAGCCCTTGAACTATCGTTTCTTGCACTTTAGCCCCACTTAGCAAGTCTAACTAGCTTCTAACCATCCGGTTAGAAGAACTAGATTGGAAAGCTATCTAGTTACTTCAAAATGACCATTTTGCCCCTCATTGGAACTTTTGACCCTTTTGGACCCTAGACTTAGAATTTTAATATTCTTTTTCTTTTAATCAAATTGGTTATATTCTTTGTCCATTGGACAATAATGGTTAGGGAAGCTATTACCCATTGGATAATAGAACCATCCTATTTGTTTATATTAAAAAGTATACTTACTTTAAAGTACTTTTCCATTTTTTTTTATTTAAAAGTGACCTAACAACTATTATCCATTGGATAATAGAAGTTAGGGGAAATTTTACCCATTGGACAATAGCCTTGGTCTTTCAAAGTACTAAGGTATTAATTAGTTTAATACTTTCTTTAAGCCATGTGTGAAAGTATTCCATTTTTTTTTTATTTGAATGGTACAAAGTACTAAGATTCTATAGTACTCTTTAATTGTTTTCTAATGGGGTTTGGTCTCCTAAGTACTTAGAAAGGATAATATATATATGCCTAAAGTACCATGTGTCTATTAGTAGGATAGAAAAGAATCCTAGCCAAAAAGACTATTTTTGATCCTAGGTACAAAAAGTATTACTTTTTTATTGGTTTTCTTCCATTTTTTGTACCTTGGCAAGAGAATGAGAGGGAGAGAGAGAGAAGGGCAGCCGGCCAAGGAGAGAGGAGAAGGGGGGGCCGGTTGGGAGAAGAGAGGAGGAAGGAGATTTGGTTGTACTTCGCCATTGAACTCCCATGTACTTCAAATCTTTGAGATTACTTCTCTTCCAAACCAAATCCTAACTCCATTGTACTCTTTTGAACACCTTGCAATTGTTTGAACCATTGGATCTTGTACAATTCTCATCTCCACCCTTCATTTGGTTCAAAGAATCAAATCTAGTACAAACCCTAGCCATGCAACCCTAGGATTCTTCTTTGATCTTTCCAATGTGGCTTTACATGTGTCAAAATTGAGGAGAAAGAGAGAGAGGGGGGCCGGCCTTGAGAGGAAGGAGAGGGCCAAAGTTTGCCTATAAATAGCAAGCCATTCCATGCCTTGAACTCACACCTCAAGCATTGCTCTTCCTTCTCTCTAGAATTTCTAGTATTCTTGTCCAAGTTCAAGAACTTTCTTTGTTCTTGAGTGTTCTTGAGCGAAACCACCAAACCACTTCCAAAACCACCCTCGATCCTTAAAGTAGCTTAACTAAGGTTAGGAAGTTGTTTCTAGGAAAAGAAATACAAATCTTTTCCTTTCGAAGCAAAACCGGAGGCCGTTACGCCGCCAAAATCAAAACCGTCGACCAATCCACCGCCTAGGAGAACGGTAGTGATCCTTACCTATTTTTTTAGTCCTTACTTTATTTTCAATAAGTAGCTATAGTCTTGCTACTTGAAATCTCTACTTACTTTCCAAAGTTTAAAAAGTTACTTGATTGTAGATGAAAAAGTAAAAATGTATGATTATGTCGTTTTTGAGATTCAAGCATGTTATGTGGACTTAAATGTTCTTGATATACTATTTCGAAACTTGATTGAATGCATGTTGTATGTAAAGTCTCACACGCGGAGTCTTGCATGAGAACGTGACACGAAAATCGAGAAAAGTAGAAACATGGCACCTAGGGTGTGTTTAACAAGGAAGTTGTGTTTTCCCGGTTGGAAAATATTTTCGAAACTACGTAATGACCATCTCGAGGGTATTACGTGAGTGTGTGTGAGTTCCCATGGGAAACCGGACCGGCGGAACCATGGTGAGGTATAGCTTGGTTATCCGCGGAGAGGAGCCAATGCAAATGTGTGCCAATGGGAACCCGGCGCGGCGGAACCATTGTGAGGATACTCGGGAACCCGGCGCGGCGGAACCGAGGTTGGGTGAGTTAAAAAGGTGTTTTTGAAAAGGGGTAATAACGACAAGGTTCACGATGAGTCGACACCAACGGAAATCATAAGCAATTGTTAGCGTTATTGCCTTTTATCACTGGTTATGTACTTATCATGTGGAAATCGATGCTAGTATTAGGATTATACTACTGAGCCTTCGTAGCTCACGGTGTTGCCTTGTGGTGACCCTGGCATATTATATGGGTGGCGACGCCGGTATAATATGTCAGATTTGATAGACGAACAGGACGAACTATTCACCTTGGAGGCGTTCGAAGCCGAGGAGCTGGAGAAGCAAGAAGAACCGTAGTTAGGAACCCTAGATTCCTCTGTTATTTGAGTAAAAGTACTTTTGTATGGTTTATGATGTAATAACGAGCTAGACTCGCTTTGTTTTTATAATAAATT
Organism: Rhododendron simsii; assembly: GCA_014282245.1. Taxonomy (NCBI): domain Eukaryota; kingdom Viridiplantae; phylum Streptophyta; class Magnoliopsida; order Ericales; family Ericaceae; genus Rhododendron; species Rhododendron simsii. The sequence continues at coordinate 28,599,789 of CM024954.1, forward strand.
ATTTTATTTAACGTACCCAAAATTCGGGGCGTTACAAACTTTCTATCAGAGCTTTAGGTTCAAAACTTCGCCATGGGTAGAATGGGTAGAACCTTAGCTAGTTTTGACCGTTGCACAAACGTGACTTCGATTTTCAAGTTTAACATCCCAAATTGGGTGGAATTCTGTCAAAACAATCTTCGGATTGAAGCAAGGCGCGGAAATTGGCAGTACCGCCGAGCTGGGAATTCCCGAACAATTGGATGATGACTTAATCAAGGATCGAATGTGGAACTTAGAATCTCGAAAAATATTTTTGGTATTAGTAGGCCTTTGCCGAAAAAAAAAAATGTTGCTAATTGAGCAAATTTTATTTACTAGTTCGTGGAGGAGCCGTTCTTGAGTACATATTTTAAATTGGGGACGAGAGTGGGACCCGAGCACCGAGTGGGTGAGTGGGACCCGAGCACCGAGTGGGTACCCGGGCATAGCCCCATTAGGCCGGCACACCACACTCCCCCCTAAACTTCAAATTTAAAATTTTACCACCAAAGGTTTAAATTTCAATTTTCAAACTTCAACCTTTTCCCTCCTCCACTCACCTTTTCGGCACCTATATATATACCCCACCCCCACTCCATTTTTTTCACCTCTCTCATCATCTTAAAAAACTCCTCCAAAACCGAGACCCCTTGTACCGCGCCATGGCAAACTAATGGCGAGAAATTCCGGTAGACGCCTTGATCCGAGATATCGAGCGAACCGAAATTCGCTTGATCATCCGAAGCCTGTGGATGCAACTTTTCGCCTTCATCCTATTTTGTGCCGTGCTCACCATAGCCATGCCACGGTGGTTCGCCGTGAACAACCGTGCCAACACCTTTTGGTATTGGGCTCTCTCGTCGTGGCCGCCGCACTCGCCGCAATCATAAAGGAGTACGAACGTCAGCTGCGCCAAGCTTTCAATGAAAGGTGGTAGAGAATCTCGAGGAGGGCGAGACCCGAAGCCGACGACGCCAATTCGGCATACCTTAGGCCGATCTAGTAACCGTTGTAATCCTTCGGGATGTAGGATGTCGGAAATTAGGACCAACTGTTGTCTGTCTTTCCTAGGTTGTACTCGTGTTATGTTTTAATAAAAAATTTGCTTATTTCGGTTACTTCCGATATATATTGCTTTTAAAAAAAAAATTTTGACCCCTATCCATGTTCATACATATCCTTGTGCCTGCCTATGCCTTACCCCGCTAAGACTAAATTATAACCTTCCTCATGGTTATAGATGTCAAGCATACCACGAGGAGGACGCCCACCTTTTGCTTCGCATGTTTGGTCAATTATCGCTCATTGCTAGCACCTGAGTACGTAGGACCAACACCCCTACCAGAGGATGACATGGAGCTTTATGAGGTCCAATCACTTGGGAGATGCCCCCACCAGTTGCAGTTCCCGAGAACCCACCGCCTACTTGGTCCCCTCGCCGCCTGTGCAAACCTTGAGCAACCCAATGATTATTTCATGTTTGACCCAGAGCTAGAAGCTGCGATACTAAACCTGTCTCAATGCTATCCGGGACCAGTGGAGGAGCCAACTATCCCGACAATGGAAGTGCTGCTCGCACAAGAACGTGAGCGCCTTCTTAGGGAAGAGACTGCAGCTGAAAGAGCTACAAGATGTGGCTGAGAGAAGTCTTCGAGTCGAACTACCCTAGGTTATTGCGCGAGCAGTATTAGAATAAGGATTCTGATAGCTCGAGTTGCCTTTCAAGCACTATGCTAGAAGAGCCTATAGTAGGATGTGTAGGACCATTTCAGCTTGTGGTAGGAAATCTTGTTCTATATGTCTTATTTTGTAGTAAAACTCTATGCTCTATTTGTAATCCTTTGCTTATCTATAAAAAGTTGCTTTTATCTAAAAGTACCATTGCATACTATTTGGTTTATTACTTGAGTCTGTTGAAGGCTTATCTCTCGCAAAATAGTTTAGTTAGACTAAACCGCCCTTTTCGATTTTCACTCGTAGATGGCGAATCGACGCAATGGATTAGGACACGATAACGGAGGACCCTCTAACGCGAACCCCGACCTCGCTCAAGTCATGCAAGCGCTCGTGGCCGCTCTGAACGCTATCGACAAAACCAGAACCAGGATGACGGACCTATGACTCGGACCCGGGCGATGAATGAGTTCTGCAAGCGTCGACCTCCGACTTTCGCGGAGATACCAACCCCACTGTGGCCGAAGCATGGCTGAAGGAAGTCAAGGTGATCATGGACACCTTAGAGATCACCCGCAACGGAGATCGTGTGGCCTTAGCTACATATCAGCT